>OZ010676.1:52024335-52629335 GCA_963932185.1 Troglohyphantes excavatus | reverse complement strand
ATTTTGTGTTTAATGAAATCAATTTACAGCTCCAAAGAGCTTTCAGACTTAAAACTCTCAGGCATAAAAGCAAAGTACTTTGTGAATAACAAATAACGATAACTTATTATCTTTTTTATTGGTAGCTTTCACTAAAGGAAATTTAGAATTTGTATTTGTAGTCAGTTGCATTTTTGTAACAAGTATTTTAGTACGATTGGACTCAAAAATGTACATGGAGTAGAATATAACAAGTTTAAAATTCCTTAAATACCTCCATTTCCTATTCCATTCACATACAAATCAATTTAACGCATTTTCCCGTATAAACCTATTTTAAATTAACTAAGTGCTAGAATATTCCGATTTTTAAAAGTCAAACTAAAAGTATTTTTCTCTTACATTTTTTTGCACGAAGCTTAGTTCAGTGGCATAACCAGTGAAAGGTACATAAAATTGTATTACATGTACAAAACATTATTGCTATTCAAAATTATAATTAGTTACTGCATTTATTTTTAATTAAACTGTATTAAAACTAAATTAAACTCAACTTTCTAAATTAAACATTTTCTTTGTCATTTCGAGAATTTCATCATATATAAAAATTATTTCAATTTTTTTTTATAAAATTCCATTATCAACAATTATGGTAATAAACCAACAAATAAACGCACCTTTCGTATCGGTATTATCTAAAATTAGTCTATTATTGCCTTCATCCTATTCTTAAAGAAGACGTAAAAGCATTCTTTATGCTAATAAATACAAACAAAAGTATGAAATGTATGTCTGGCAAGATTACCTTAAAAAAATCCTGGTTACGACACTGTATAATTCGCACTTAATTTAAATGAATTCTAGAAATTGCCTATTTTAAATGATACTTTACATTTATTAGAATTGTTTTATATGAGCTTGCAATTCAAATGAGATTGAGAATTTTTGTGTGTTTAACACACTAAGATCATTCCTTAGGTGTAATGTTAACTAACAAGTCGTAAATCTTGTTAATATTTAATTATGATTTTTTTTTATAATGTTTAGTTCATCATATAGTCGGGTTCGAACAGAAAGATAAAAAAAATTTCACTTATAGTTGCAACTTTCAAACCTGTTTATATTGTAAGTTCTGATATATAAAAAACTTATTGATAGTATCCCATAATTCAGATGTTATTCGATATTATTATAATTATTTACTAATCTTCAACTTATTTGGAATAACTTTTTAAGCGCACATTCGCGTCTAAATGCAAAACTATCATCTTCTACGTTTGCTTAAAAATAAGTTCGTTATACAATAGTATTCATCATTAAATTTGATCATGGCATTAATAATATAATACACAAACTTAAAGATTAATTTGAGTAGCAAATAATTCGGCAAGTTATAAAATTAACATTTTCGTATTTACGTTTGTTTTTGAAATAGCATGATCTCTGAAGTCAAAAACTCTTCACTACATAATTATATGATTGATTTTGAAATAATGTGTATATGCGTCATATTACTAAATTTCCATTATTACCGTAGGTTGAACACTAAGATTTTGAAAATTAAAGAAAAAAATGCTAATTAATAAAAAAAATTCGCTTGAATTACCTTATTATTAAAACTGTTTAAAAAGTTAAATATGATTAATCGTAATAGGTTTAAATACGATGACTCATTAAAGGGTTTAACCCACTGACGCTTACGCTATTTTAGCAATTGTAAAGTAGTTTTCCCTTTTTGGAAATATAAATATTTTTTCCTAGGCGTACACTTATAATATTTTTACCTTCATTTTATTTCATTGTAAAGAGGTCGCTTTTAAGTTATACCTAAAAAAATTAGATTAAAAAAAATATTGTAAAATTAAGTATTTTTATGAGTTTAAAAACTGGATGCATTGATGTAAAAACTGGGGATCTTTGGACGTGATATCACGTCCATGAGATTTAGAGGGTTAACACAAAAGGGTTACATTGAATTAATCACAAAAAGGTGGAATCAGAAAAATATTAATCATAATAGGGTTAAATCAGAGAATCATAAATATATATATATATTAACCATATTGAATTATTCTATAGAATTAAACTGCACAAATTTCAAATTGAACATACTTATCTTTTGGGTTCGAATCCGACGACGTTTTAAATTTATTTTAATAAAATATAATTGAGTTTTGCGTATTAAACTAATCTTTGCATGGCTTTTTTCATTCAGAATTTATTGTAGGGTTAGACCAGTTTCTCTGAGGAACTCAACAATTAAACCAAATGTCCATGATCCCCAATGTATACATTCGAAAAATTTACTTGTGAAGTGTTACGAATACAATAAAAATATTTCTAATATACTATTTGAAAGTGAATAAAAACTTGAAATTACCAAGTTCCTTTTGCGTATGATGTTTGTGCTTTAATTTGTTAAAGAGTACTATGTAAAATATATTCTCAAAATTATATGTACCATATATATATTTAACAAATTTTAATCATTGTTATCGTATTTTTAGAATACAATATCAATTATACATATATTTGATCATTAACAAAATTCCTAATGTAAATATTAGGAGCATTAAATATACATATATATAAATATATTATTTTGTGATTTTTATTAAATCATATTATACTATTGATTAAAAGTATTTTATTAAATCCTATTTTATTCGAAAACTTTGTTAAAAAAACAAAAAGTCCTACTTTTTGTTAAAATTACAATTTTAATGTCTTTCATGAAATATCTTTGATCAAATCAAAGTTATGGAACAATCTTTGATTTTGATTGACACTTTCTATATGCTACAGATTTCTATAGCTGTATACTACTTAATATTTTATGTATTCCTTTCATGAGAGTAAAAACATTCATGAAATGGTATAACAACATGGTATGTATAGAGTTGCTTATCGTTATTATGTTTTGCTTATTAAACGAAATGTAATTCAAAGTGCATCGATGTTAAGACACAAAATGATGTGTCTTGAAATAGAAATCATCAAATTGTGAAATTAGTATACTTGATAAACTTTAGATGAAACGCATGTCTTTGTAGTAAGTAGAAAAAGAGTGACCCTGCTCTTCATACTCAACAGTTGATACTGTTAAAATATACTAACTGTGTATACTCAACATAAGTGTATACTTATATTATACCAGTCCTCAGTGTGATAAGGACTCTCCCTTTAAGTGGAATATCGTCAAGTCCAAAAAATAAGTGAAAATATATATGCCTCGAACAATTAAAAAGTGAATTTTATAAATTGTGTTTGTTAATCACTACAATTTTACCTACTCTTCTATAAAGTACTGTCTATAACTACTGAAATTTTTTCAAACATTTATATTATACATTCTCTTTTGCACGCACATGATTATATATATATATATATATATATATATATATATATATATATATATATATATATATATATATATATATATATATATATATATATATATATATATATATATATATATATATATATATATATATATATATATATATATATATATATATATATATATATATATATATATATATATATATATATATATATATATATATATATATATATATATATATATATATATATATATATATATATATATATATATATATATATATATATATAAATTACTAAATTCACAGATGGTAAATTCCTTTCTTATTTAAAGAGTAATATATTTTATTTGTACAAAGCTATTCTATAGGTATACGAGTTTACTCAAACTTTTGTACCAATTACGTTTTAAGTATGTATTATTAATGGAATAATTTATTATTCCATATATTACTGGTATTATTAATATGTTACTGGTAAAATTTTAATTTGTTTCTAATAGTAATTGCATTACAAGGATGTTTCGTTTTTTCTAACTTTTTAAACTGTAAAAGACAATGAAGACATACTTTTTTTTATAACAATTGTTAACAATCAAACTAAAAAAGTATAAAATTTTTCACATTTTAAAAACAAAAATAAGTAAACACAATCATGAATCTACATGATACAAACCTTATGTATCTCTACGAATTTCAAATAATATATGTTTATTACGTTTGTATTCAAGTGAAATAATACTAAATGTAACTTTGCTTTATTATATACTTATAAAATATATGTATCTTTAACGATGAGTGGTTTTTTAGTTCACTTAAATTTATATTTTACTTGTAAAACTATATAAAATTTAGGATGTCGTTTTCAACTTGTACAGTCAAGAAATATAAATGTATTTCTATTTATATAATTATTTTATTTTCAACTAATTTTATATGCAGTTATTCATTTTATCCCTCTACTCATTTTATCGTTTACAGTATAATGGTGTCATTTAACAGATTATCTAAAATGCACTGTATATTACACAAAATAAATTGTTCTTATTTAGGAGTCGAACTTTCCCCTAATGCCTTAACTAACCTTCTAGTTTTTAATTTTTACCATTGTACCTAAAATTGTAATTTCTATTCAAAAAAACATTTTAAAATATCTCCAAGTGTTTTGTATAAAAAATTATTTATTAAACATACGAATGTAACGAAGCATAACATATTATTAAAATAACGTAAAGCGTATACGTCACAATCCTGAAGATTTCACTTATTAGGTCTTATATCTTTACTTTTTTATACTTTATATCACCTTCTATTTTTCCATTACAATTTGTTGTGAAGTTCAGAATTTACTAGCTTCACTAAGTATGTTATACTTGCAAAAACTAAAGCTTTTTGGAAACCGTTTAAAATTAATACTGATCTATCAACTTTTTATTACATTATTCTTCTGCATTGCTGTATATCGATAAAATAAAATTACCTTTAATAATGTTGTTTTTCTTCAAGCATTCAAAACTTAAACAAGTTATAAACCAATTAGGGGAACTACAAAGTGGACCCTTGAGCCTTTACGAGCCGTTCTAAACTTTAAAATTCTTGCAGTAGAAAATAATATCTAATGAAGAAATAAACTCTTATAAAAGCCATAAAAGATATCTCCGATAGGAAATACAAAAATTATAACTGAATACAATGTAAAATAAAATTGAGCTTGTATAAATACTTCCTGAACACGTTTTGAAAATACTGAAAATTGTATAACGATAAGTTGTATAAACACACCTTAAACATCGACAAGTTGTAATAAGAAGTTACTAGAAAGTAGGGTTACATCAGGAAAAGTGTGTTATCAAAATCTAAGAATATAATTTTGCATTTTTAGAGAGGTTTGCTAAGGCCTCATCTAAAGTATGTTGTACAGTTTTGGTCACCATATTAAAAAAAGACATTAATTTGTTAGAGAGAAAGTTCAGCACCGGCTACTAAAATGGTCCAAAATATTTCAGACATGGAGTATGAAGATAGATTAAGAAATTTACATATCTATACTTTGGAAGAGAGAAGGGTTAGGGGAGGTTTGATTCAAATGCCCAAATTTATTAAACAGGGGTTTTGTATTTTAATGTGAGTAATAGAACGAGAGATCATGGCTTTCAATTAAATCCCATTTTAATCGGGAAGGCAGAAAGCACTATTTTAATAGTAGTGTAATAGACAAATGGAACAACCTTTAAGTGAATATTATTAATTCTACAGAAGTAATTGATTTTTAGAAGAAGTCAGATATTCATAGAGGAATAATTATAAGATACTAAACTGAACCAACTTTGTTCCGCCTGTAGTTGGTCGTCAATATTTGTATACACACTTCTAGAACAATAGTGCAAAATATATATTAAACACAGCGCTAGTTACGACACAAAAATACAAATTCATCAAACAGAAAAGAAAATATTTCATTTTCAATAGGAAAGTGATACATAAAATTGGAGAAGTGTCGGTAAAAACACTTTCTTCGAGCTCCTTATAATTATTGACCGACTATTTTGCGCTGTTTATTAAATATGCTGGATAATTGTTAAAATCTTAAGAGATTTACTTAAGTTTTTAGATGGCAGTACTGTAGACAGTAAAATTATTGTGCACAAAAACGTATTTACTAAAATAATATTCCCTCTGACGGAACTGAACGACTTAAGTCGTCCAGGGATCCCTAGTTTTTCTAGCAATACACATAAACTTTACCTTTATAAAAATATTTGACTTTGAAGTATTTTTTAAATCTAAACCGTTGTGGTGTCTCTTGGAAGCTATATTTATAAGAATAATAAACATAAACATGCATGCAGTGGAAATATAAAGTAAATTTGCAGAGAAACCAACTTTACTATTTTGCACTTTTTCTAACCGCTCATACGGTTAAAACTATATCAATTACAATTAATGAAATTGGTATTGTTACATTGTAATGATTATCTTTAAAAAATACTGCTGTTTTGTAAACAACAACAATAATACTTTGTGGATAAATTATCTTCAATATTGGTTTCAGGTTATGAATATTCTAAATTATTTTCAGTTGATGATAGTGGCACTTAAAAGTCAAATAAATTCTTGAAAAAACTTTAATTGAACATGATTAACAACAAATTAATGGTACTACTCCATTTAAAAAATGTAGTTCATTTTTTAAACAATAAAAAGTTACGTTTTACGGTCAATTTGTTTAAATGGAGGAATGTTTCAAAACATTTTCAATGATTGTGTCATTTAAAAAAAATTAATAGTTAGAATTTGCCTCTAATAATTTTAAATGTGTTTCACACATTTGTAGCTTTAAGTGAATGAAAATATTTAAAATTAAATCGAAATTAAAATTGTTATGTTATTTACCTAAAACTTTCATATAAAGCACAACACTTTAAGTAAACTATGTGATTAAAAAATCATCATTCTCTAACTAGATAGCATCATCTTTTACAATACATCTATTTTTGAATGACTTTATTACTATAACATTAATTTAACATTGAAACATTAACATTATTTTATCAAATTTAAATTCTCTATTAACTACAAATATTTTTATATCCTTACAAAATATAAATAAAACATGTTATATAAATTATTTTAAAAACACGATATAGTTCTAAAGAGTATAAATTTGAAATTGTGTTATTAATTTAAGTAAACAATTCCAAAGCAATTTTAAAAATCGATACATTTAAAATAGAATTTGATAGATGACAAAAATAGGAATGTGGGTGGGACATATTAGAGAATCTTTTATGGACCAACAAAAATAAAAAAATAAATGTAATGGTACGTTCATAGATGGCAGCATTATCAGCGGCTTGTTAAAAAAAACTCTAAAATGAATTATTTTAAGCGTTGATATTTATGAGATGAAAGTACAATTCGTCACTGGTCCATGAAATTCTCTTTCTTTTTATACCTCATGTGTCAAGATCCGTTGCGTCTAAAGGATATTTACTATAGAAATAAAATATATGATTATACAATTTTATTTAAAATATAACTATAATAAGAAAATTGCTACATTTTCACGAAAACAGGGCTAATAAAAACTAAGACACCATTCTCCAGAATTATGTTGCCATTTTCACAATGACATTTTTTAAAGCTTGTGTTGATAAATTGCCATCAATATAGGCCAATGAGTAGTTTTTATGCACAAATTCATCGTGTGTGGAAGTGTGACTATAAATAAGGTTGCATTCAAACCAATGCAGTTAATATTATTTAAACACATATTAATTACTTAGTATTTTAAATATTTTTAGCTTTTTTGTGACATTATAATTAATTAATAATTAAAACTTAATTTACGTTCTACAATTAAAATTTTCTACTACAATTAGTTTCGTTAAGTACCTTGTTGTGTTAGTACATGTGATATAAGTAAATAACAAGTAGTTCTTATAACATATGATGACCATCAAAATTACTAAAACAATTATTTCTTCAAATAAACTGCGAAATGTTCATAACATTATTAAAAAATTTAGGCATCTTTCCAAAGTTCTCATTTGAAGAGTCATTGGCTGCTATCACTATTTTAAAAATTACATATTAGTTTCTTTACTTTAAGCAACTTCTGCCAATTTTTGTTTTACAGCAGTTTTTGATAGTTGGTTAATGTCGCACTAGAGCTGCACAGTGGGTTATTGGCAATAGTTCAGGGTTGCCTGCAAAAAAAAGACAGGGGAACACTGTCTCGTATTTTTTTATCACGGTCAGATGACGAGGACGAAACCTGAGCTGGCACCCGACGCAATCTGAATAGGCGTCAGAGCATTGGACCACGATCAGATTTAACGTGCACTAGTCCCGTATACACGCCGATGGAAATTGAGGGCAATTTTAGACAACTTTCGTAATTTAGTAGCGAATCTAGCAATCATCCGATCATGAGATAGCATCTTAACTTTTATCAAGCCCTCATGCCGATTCGACCTCGCAGTCTTATGATTGCTAGCCGGATGCTGTACCTCGAGGCCACCGGCCTCCCCCAGCAGTTTTTGAAGAGGAGTAAACTACAAAAAAACATAACCAAAAACACAAATCAGTAAAAATATTATTATATTAACAAGGAAACAAACCGAACACTAAGAAGTTTTATGAAAAAGACTACAATTATTTTAAGCCAACTACCAAAATTTTCACATTTATAAACTTAATTTTGTGGCATACAAATACTTAAAATACCTCTGCGATTAATCACTCAAATAATTCATATAAAGTTCACTCAAAGAGGCGTTTTCAAAACATGTAATTAAAATTATTTAATACAATTAAAAAACAATATACAAACTCCATTAATGAAATCAATTCAAAGGGCTCATTAATGAAATCTATTCAAATGGCCAATATTAATGAGTGTAACTTTTAAATACAAGTAATATCACAATTTTATTTTTACATTTTAAATATAACGTTTCGAAAAACATTAACTTATTAATTTTTAATAATTTAAGAAATACAAAATTTAAAACACATAATTTCACAATAAATATATACATTTAGTCTCCTTCTAAAAGCAAGTAACAGATGTAGAAGAATTCCAGGAAATATTTTAAGAATACTTGTATTTAATAAATTTGAATAATTGTATACTTGTATGCCACATGTGGTTCAAGGTTGAAAAGTTTCAGATTTAATCGAATTCAAGCTAATTGCTCATATAAGCAAATTAAGACAAGCTGAAAGGTTTATTTTTGTGTTAAAAACTAATAAAATACGGCAATACTTTATCTCAGTTGAAAAAGATGTTTTGTACAATTTTATAAATGTGCAGTCGAGTTACCTATAATATTTTTTAAATAATTATTTTCGAAATGTTTATAACATGTTTGGCTCTTTAGGCATTTATTTAAGGTTTTTGTTAGACCATTTTCCTAAATATAGATTGCTGTTATTCGTAAACAATCTAAACTAGTTAACTCTCGCACATCAATCAAACAAATAAAAAAAAGTTACCTCGATTTTAAAACGTTGACAAACGATCTCCACTAATGAAAATTGGCTTTCTGCTCAATTCTCTTATATAACTGTACTTTTTGTTGACATATATATTAAAAAAATACAAAGTGCTTCCAAGTCCAGTACTTATATTACTCAAATCATGTGGCCTTAAATTGGCTATATTGATAATAAATTGCTTGTCATTTACCTTAAATATTGGGAATTGTCTTTATTTGATCTTATATTTATAGCATATAATGAAATCCTGAACGACCTTAATCTACACAGCACGGAATAACAAATCTTCCTTGCGCACGAAGCGTTTCAAAGCAGGCGCCAAAAAAAATGTGCTTTCTGCGCATGCCAAAACTTCAGGTTAAGCGCCTGTTAGTAAACTTTACTGCAGTGTTTTGTGACTTCAAGTAAGTGAGAGGGCGCCACTTACGCTTTTCCCGAGTGCACCTTCTTGTAGTGACAAGTTCTTTGGCTACTGGTAGCTGAATGGTTTTTTTTTTAATACCCGACATATAGAAGAAATAGGGAGGTACCGGAACAAAATGTACTTTACCATGTCTCGCGGACGAATACTATTTGAAAAAGAAGGTTGAGAAAACATTCTACCGGCTATTGCACAGTTAGTCGTGTTGCGCCGGTCTTGAGTATTTAATTAATTAATATTTGTGTCCTCTTTTTCCTGTAAGTAAGAGGGCCCCCAGTTGCCTAGTGGATAACGGCGTTCGGCCAGTTATCAAAGGATTGCGAGTTGGCCTTGTCATCTGACCATGGTTAAAACATACGAAGCATTGTTACCGGGTCTTTCCTTCGAGATAGGCCCAAAACCGTTGTCGATAGCCCATTGTCAGCTCTAATGCTACGTTAATTAATCAAACCAAACATTCCAGATAGGCGCCGAACTGTCGCTAATAGCCCACTGTGCAGCTCTAATAAGACGTTAATTAACCTAACCAAACCAATCGGAGAGTTGTAAAATTCGGAACTTTCGCAACCAAAAATTATCAACTTAATAAGGGTTCCCGAGTGTTTCCCTCGAGATAGACTTAGATGACTAAGAAAACGCCTGAGCAAGCTCTCCACGCACTTGGTGTTAGCCCACTAAGGGGTTGAAGTGACGTTTAGGAAAATTGTATATACAGTCTGATGGTTTGATAACGCCAAAACAATCACTCAATCAATCCGTTTATTTGAAAAGGTAGCGGGTGCTCAATGTTGTTTACATCCAGGATGTTGCTTTTAATCTTGTTCTCCTTTATCAAAATTTACTTAGGTGCACACCCAGTAGATTATAATTGGAGGCAATTGCTGCAAGAAAGCTAGTTTACTTGCTTTGTTTAGAGCTTTCCGCTGTAAGTTATACATTTTTAGTACAATTTTTATATGCAATAAAACAAATTTTAATTTTTGAAGAAATTTCCAAACAATACACAATTGCCCTATTTTAATTAATGAGTTTTTTTCGTTAAGGAACCAACATATTTTTATATCCTTTTAATGCTATTGTTTCGTTTTTGTTTTGAAAATAATGTCGTATGCTGATAAAATTGCGGGGATCGACCAATTTTTCGGACTACCCATATGACTTTGTACAGTTGTGTTAGTTTCTTTAAAAAAATGTTAAAGAAATTCCTAAATATGTTTAGTTATTTTTTTAAGCAAACTAAAAAAATGGTTAATTTAAAATTAATCCAGAAAAACTCGCAGTTGGATTTGAGTTTTGGACTCTTCCCATATATCAATGGGAAAAATTGTTTTACAATGATCTATCTATAAAGATAAAATAAAACATACCAACTTCCTCAATATTTTGTTACTTATTTATACAAACTTGTGTGTAAAAACATTGAATTGTTAGAGAAAATTCAGTACAGGGTTACTAAAATGGTCCAAGGGTTTTCGGGCATGAATTATGAAGATAGATTAAGAAATTTGAATATGTATACTCTGGAAGAGAGAAAGGTTAGGGGAGATTTGATTCAACTATTCAAATTTATCAAACAAGGGGATGTGGAAGGTTTAGATTTTAATATGAGTGATAGAACGAGAGGTCATGGGTTTAAATTAAACAAATCCCATTTTGATCGGGAAGGGAGACAACACTATTTCTGTAATATGGTAATAGATAAATGAAACAACTTGCCAGTGAATATTGTTAATTGTACAGGAGTAAAGGATTTTAAGCAGAAGTTAGATACCTATTAATTGAGAGATAGTTAGGAGATATTAGCTGAACCAACCTTGTTGGGCCTGGAGCCTGTTTTTGGTCGTCAATATTTGTATGAGGCGGTTGTAGAATATTTTTCATATTTTAAAGCAATGTTTTATTAATAAGTTAATTAATATCTTCTTAAAGAATGCTAATTTACAAAATTATGTTGTATGTCCTACTTATATTTTCCATCTTCACATTTAGTAGATGATTTGGATTTAAATGATCATTTATGAAGATTTTATAAAATTATTATATAATTTTCCTTCTATAAACTAAACTCTGGATAAGTCACTGAGTAGGAGAAAAATGGAATAATCAGAGCAATATGCTAACAACATGTGAAATATACATTTTTTCATCAAATCTTGGTCTGTCTGTGTGGTATGTTATATTATTTATAATTTTTTGAAAAAAAAATAATCAGATGATTTTTTATGCTAATTATGTGCTTTGTAGTAGCATGATATTTAGTTAAGTGTTACATACTGGTAGATAACCCCAAACCCATTTAGAAGTTCCAGTACAATACAAGTTGGCTGCCAAGTTATGTAAAGTCCAAAAACAGAGTTATGTTTAAAGCTTGCAACTTACTGGACAACCTATTGAATTAGGACACATACTATATGTTAAAATAGTAGACAGATAGTCTGTCTATTTAGACAGATATCTGCCCAGAAAGGGAAAATGGTGTTGGTTCATTTTCGAATTTTTCCTAACTTACACGGCTTAGAAAACAGCCCTCCCATCCAATCAGCTTTGTAACTAAAAATTTATGAGACAAAATATAATGCTAGTTATACAAAATACTACCGAAAAGCTAGACATTTTCACTTGAGTGTTTACAAAATCACTGATTAGAAAGCTGGTTCAAAGAAGAGTTTTACTTTTAATAAATTTAACTACTATTTTAAAAGTTTAATAATAATAATTTTTATGTTAATAATTAGCCAATCATTAAATGATTTCAAAAATGGTGTCACAATATTTGTGATACAAGATTAATATTTGTATAAAATTCGTCTGATTCCATGTAATGCTCTCTCGCTATCCCACATCGCTATCTCGGAAAAATACCCACTATTGAAACACAAAAAAGAAAGACATTTACTTGCACATTTTGAGAAACAAGAATCCATCAACATGCTATAACAACTAAAAGATTTACAATGGCATGGTCAAAAATGGTGTCACAATGTTTGTGATACAAGATTAATATTTGTATAAAATTCCCACATCGCTATCTCGCTATCCCACATCGCTATCTCGGAAAAATACCCACTATTGAAACGCAAAAAAGAAAGACATTTACTTGCACATTTTGAGAAACAAGAATCCATCAACATGCTATAACAACTAAAAGATTTACAATGGCATATTGTTTTAAATTTTACAGAAAATTGCTGAAGTTTTTTAGCATGAGTGAAAGTATCCCTCAATAAATGCTTTTTAAGGAACTGGTGGTTAACATGCCATAAGCAGATAAATATGGGGATCCTACACATGCAGGGCCACCAAGTGTTGGTTAAAAGTTTCTGGACAGTGTTTCACACCTTGCCCTATGATTTAAGCTCTGATGTTGCATGCCATAACCATTAGCAAGGTTGGTCACATGTTGAGCCATTTCAAGATTACACCAAGCACTTAGGTAAAGTTATGCCAATCACATGCATCTTATAGCATATAAATACATATGTAATGTAGTGGCACAGTAATTCAAATATTATGGGGAGAGGGGGGGCAACTAGTTCCATTCCCAAAATATTTACCTACATAAAAAAACGCTGCTTAGTAGTTACACTAATTTAATTAGCAATTACTAATTAGCATAGCATTTACTAACAATTACTATAATAATAGTAATTGTTTATTATAAAAATGTATTCATTACTGAGTAAATTGCATAAATTTCTTAATATATGATGATTTTTGGTAGAAAATTTTGACTATGGGGGGGATGTAATTTAGAACCAATCTTGAATACGATGCCATGTGCACCAGGTGATCATGGCCTTAATCACGAGCGTGACCTGTGTTGTTTACATTGAGCCCTATCTACAAATCCTGAGCATGGTACATGTTATTTACTTTTGGCATGAACAACACATCACGGCTCTTACTCGTGACATTTCTGTTTGGTCTAATTTTCTTAAACCGAGTCTTGCATGATATTGTAAGTGACAAATTAACTGCATATTTGTATCTGTGGTCATCCTACCTAAATTTTAATTTTCTTGCATCTTACTAATGACAGTTTTAATGTTTTATGTATAATGTTTGTGACTTTAATTTTGTTTCTTTACAGGCAAAAATGAAGCTGTTGGGTATTGAGTTTGCTCCCTTAGCCATTCCATTGGAAAGGCGACTTCAAACCTTGGCTGTATTTTACTATGGCACTAGTTTTATTTTTTTAGGAATGTCGATGGTCTCACTTTGTATTTATCTTCTTCTTTTTACAAAATTTTACTTCATTCCCTTGTTGTATTTTGCTTGGTTCTGTTATGACCGCAACCAATCTAATGAAGGTGGCAGACGCTGGGAATTCTTGAGGCGATGGCGTTTATGGAAATACTTTGCTGATTACTTTCCTGTTAAGATGATAAAGACTGCTGAATTTGATCCAAATAAGAATTATATTCTTGGTTATCATCCACATGGAATCATGTGTTATGGAGCTTTTAGTTGCTTTGGTACTGAAGGAACTAATTTCAGTGAAGTCTTTCCTGGAATTACTCCACGTATTTTGACTCTTGAAGGACAATTTTGGTTTCCACTTCACAGAGAACATGTCATGAGTGCAGGTAACTTTTGCTAAAAATTCCACTTGATGATTAGAGACTCGTATGCTAGTTTAGTAATTGATGCCCAGATGTAAAATGTGCTACATCCAAAAATTTAAAAAAATTATTTTTGGTATCATTAACTACTTCACCATTTTGTCCTCAATATTTACCATATGAAGAATATATAAAAATCTATTATTTATTAATTAAAGACTCAAAAAAAAAAAGAGCAATAAAACTTTCAGTTATAAGATTTTATGGATTTTTGCCATTTTCTTGAAACAGTTAAAAATTGGTATAGTTTGTTTTGTATCTGGGTTACTCAATTTTTTTTAAAAAATTTAACTGAATTTCATTTCCATTTTGAAATTTATCGTATCAATTATTTAATAGGCATGTGATTTTTTTCCTGTGAATTTCATGTCATTGAATTACTCAGTCGATCACCATGAAACAAAAATGTCAGCTACTTTTCTATTTAACCATTTACATGGCTGATTTATAAAGCAAATATACTTAAGAATAAAACGTTAAGGATATTTTTAGGTGATCAGTAGCCCAAGTTTTCTTAGGAGAAGTAGTTTGGATTAACAAGGTTCTAAATTTTTTCTCTATATTGCTTTTACGGGATTTATGCTAAAGCTATAATAAGTATGGTAAAACTCTAGTAAAGTGCTATATTAAGTTTGCCAGAAACTAGGAAAGAAAGGTTACATATAGTTATTATCAAAGTTTGTTTTTAAGATGAATTTATATATAAGATATATTCAAATGTGCTGTTGTTGTCTTTGTTTCTAATGTATTGACTTACCTATAAAATATAAATATATTTTTATAATAATGTTTATTAATAAACTTTAATAGCAAGTTTTTATTATACATGTATAATAAGTCATAAGCAAATTAAAATGTAACATTGTAATTAAGGTCAACCCAACTTTTTCTTTCTTTGTGATTTTACTATATTTCACGAGACAATCCCCACATGCTGACTTATGCCTATGCTGCAGAATTTCACAAAGAACTCACTCTTACTAAATAAAAAAAGCTGTTTCTTATATAGATTTCACATTGAATATAACTATTTAACAAAGATGTGCATTTTTAAACTGAATTGTAAATACAAAAGCACTATCAGCCATTCACTGCAGACTTAAGATATTTAACAAAGATCAAATATAAAAATTTATATTAGTAATTTTTTAATACAAAGCTCTGTTATTAATTTTTTTTATTTTATTTTCTGACTTTGTATGTAGTAAAGTATTTTTTTAAATAATTTTTTATTCAATTTTAAATTAATTTACTTTAAATTTCTGTGTGTTAAATAACTCAAATGTATATTAAATTATATTTGAACTTTTAGGTGCTTGTGCTGCTACCAAAGAAAGCATTGAATGGCTTTTAACTAAAGAAGGCAAAGGAAATGCTCTTATTCTTGTTATTGGGGGAGCTGCTGAGGCTTTAGATGCTCATCCAGGAATTGCCTCTTTAACATTGAGAAGAAGAAAAGGATTTGTTAGACTTGCTCTTAAACATGGGTAATTTATTACTCTTATTATCAATTACAAACATAATAAACTTTGTTTTTTTAGACTGTTTTCTAGTTTACTATATTTGTTTCTAGTTTGCAGTAAAGACCTGTATTGTGGTTACATTGTATTTTAAAAAAAAAGGTTATATTTTATTTTAGTACAAGCCACCACATCCTGTTACAAAATACTCAACTAAAGAATTTAAATTTGTGCAATTTCTTTCAAATATGCGGTATACCTATCTTTGTAAGTAAAGTATTTATGTAATTTTAAAACTTCTTTAAAGAAGCATGTATATGAAAAAAAATTAATTTTCTATTAGTGAAATCAACTTTACAATTTTGCTTGGATTGCTGAAGGATTAAGACATTTATAGATTAATAATAATTAAATTTGTGTTTAAAAAATAAGGTAAAAATATGTCTAGGTTTCTTTAATAGTTAGTATATAGCAATTTCCACACAAGGTTTGATTTTATTTCCAAAAAGCACCAATTATGAGATTGTTGGTCAAAATATATTCTGTCAATTTATTTACTAGGGAAAATACTTTTATTATACATATGCAAGTCATAAAAAATAATGGCGTGATAGTGAATGTTTTATCCACTTTCCAATTTAATGCAAAACAAGTTATTGTTTTGTGAACTAATGACTTACTAGAGATATGCAATTGGGCCACTATCGGTGGTTCAGGAAAAAGCCCAGAATCTGAATAACATAATTTCCTTTTGTTTTAATTTTGAACTCTTGTTGCACAATGAGCATTTCTGGAAAAGCATATTTCATTATGCAATATTATATGTGCCCAAAAACATTTTTATAAAAGTTGACTTAAAAAAAAGCAGATTAATAGGTTGCAACTATCTGAGATTCGCATATATAATAGTCTACTGCATGATAAATACATCATGGTACAAATGTATATGTTTACTGTTTAGAAAGTGAATGCCATGTCAAGTGTTGTCCTCTTCATCTAACCATGGTTCAAAATGCAGGGTAGTGTTTTTGGGTATATCCTGCAAAATGGATTCTGAATTGTCACCAATAGCTTATTGTGTACCTTTGGTCCGATGTTAATTCAATTAACAAACATGCTTCTTTCCTTCGAGATAGATTCTTAACTGTCACTAATGGCCACTAGGTGATATTAATGCAACCAGCAAATAAATAATTTTCTATTATTTTTAAAATGGCCTGTTGTATTCAATCAAAAGAAACAACTTGTGATTAATCAAAATAATTCATTATGCAGAGTCCAAACCCAAAAAAGTTATAAATTGACAGAAAATTAGTTAAAATAAATTAATTTGTAATTTTTTTCCAATTCATTCTTGATTAACGACGTTTGGTTAAATGTGAAGCCTTTTATTCAAATAATCAACTTTCACTGTATTTGACATGTCATGTGGTGGAAGATTAACAACCTTGGTGACATTTCCATATATTTAAAGGAAAGATATGTTTTGATCTACTATACACTGGTTGGCGTATTCAACTGCTATTGCTGTCGAAGAACCAGATAATGAAAACTATATATTTTTTCTTTTTCAATTTTATGCATTGGAACGTCTTTTTCTAGTGCATCACTTGTACCTGTTTTTGCATTCGGTGAAAATGATATATTTGAACAAGTTGAAAACCCTCAAGGTTCATCTTTACGTCGAATGCAAGATACAATGAAGAAGTTTTTAGGTTTTTCTACACCCATCTTTCATGGTCGGGGAGTATTTCAATACAGTTATGGTGTCCTGCCTTTTAGGAAACCAATTCATGTATGCAGTAAGTGTGATTTATTATAATATTTCATAAGGTACCATAAACTCTTAACTAGAGTTAAATTGAAAATAAGATTATTTTTTTTATGCTTAAAAATGCTTACTATTTTTTAAATTATACATGACAGATGTTGAAAGTGCATCCACTCTTCCTTCAGTACATACTAATCTGATGTAAAAATCTAATTCTTGATTGAAAAATTATCAGGTTTTGACAAACTGCAATATTGCAATGTAATACTGTTATGAGATGATTATGACTTATTGATTTGAAAAAAAATTAGCATGTGATTTAATTTTAATTAACATTATGATCGAATGTTCAAGTATACTACAAAATTTCCTATCCTAAATGTTGTATATGTGTTTTATTTATTTTCTATAAAACCATTAGTTTATCATAAATAAAGTAATTAAAATAGATTTTACATTCAGCACAGGGCTACTAAAATGGTTCAAGGGTTCTCAGGCATGAATTATGAAGATAGATTAAGAAATTTGAATATGTATACTCTGAAAGAAAGAAGGGTTA
Source organism: Troglohyphantes excavatus (assembly GCA_963932185.1). NCBI lineage: Eukaryota > Metazoa > Arthropoda > Arachnida > Araneae > Linyphiidae > Troglohyphantes > Troglohyphantes excavatus. Next base: position 52,611,179 of record OZ010676.1, on the reverse strand, counting down.
GGGGAGATTTGATTCAACTATTCAAATTTATCAAACAAGGAGATGTGGAGGGTTTAGATTTTAATATGAGTGATAGAACGAGAGGTCATGGGTTTAAGTTAAACAAATCCCATTTTAATCGGGAAGGGAGAAAACACTATTTCTATAATAGGGTAATAGACAAATGGAACAACTTGCCAGTGAATATTGTTAATTGTAAAGGAGTAACGGATTTTAAGAAGAAGTTAGATATGCATTGGGGGATAGTTAAGAGGTACTAGATGGACCAACCTTGTTGGGCCTTGAGCCTGTTGTTGGTCGTCAATATTTGTATTTGTATTTGTATGTGTAATATCTATTATGATAAATATTTTTAATATTGATGAAATATTTTAATATTTTCTTTTGTTGATACTGTTAATAAAAGAATAGTGTTAATAGTTTTTCATTACAAAAAGCAATAAGCGGTAATAATAAATTTTAATAATTACTTATTAAATATAAAATATATTTTTAAAAAAACGACTGGCGCGGTCCCCTCTGTTCCATAAGGTTTGATTTGTGAATTTTATTATTATTTTTTATTTAACTTTTTCTATATTGTTCTAATTTCCAACTTTTATTATTAGGCTGTTATTATTTTTCCTAGTTTAGTATTGAGTAATTTTATCTTCTAATTCTTACATCCTTTTCTAGCAGTCTTGTTTGCTATTTAAAAATATTAGAAAATGTATATATAGATGAATTTTACATATTTTTATTAGAATTGAAAGTTAATATAATAACCCTATTTTAAAAAGAATATCTTTAAATATTGGTTGAACTATACATAATATTTGTTTGCTTTCCATAGTTGGAAAACCTATTGACGTAGAAAAGATAGCTGAACCTACTGAGGAAGATATCAAAAAGTTACATGAGAAGTATATTGCTGGCTTAACAGCTTTATTTGAAGAATATAAACCTAAATATGGACCTGATGTAAAATTTGAGTTGGTAAATTGAACCTGTTTAATTTTGCAAGAATTGTCACTTATTGATGATTATATTCTTTAATAAATAATCCTTTTTAAATGTCTATATTTTTTGTTACGGTTGATTGTATAAACTGTTTTAAAGTCTTCCAAATGTTTCAATTTGTGAAATTTGCCAATTTCTTTGTTTTGTGTCTAAATGTTTATTATAGTTAAGTTTTAAAAATATTATTTTAAATGTGTAATTATAAATTTCAAACTGACTATGAAATTTGCAGTATTAAGATTAATAAGACAGATTAAAGCTACTTTATTCTAAGAGTAAACATATGAAACCCTTTAATGTTATTGGCACTATTTTCGATTTGCTTGTTATGTTTGTGTTATATTAGTAGAATTTTATTACACATTATTATTGAAATTTATTGTAGAAAAAATAAACAATCAAATTTCGGTCATGATACAGAATTTTATGACTTTTTAAATTTAGCATCCAAAATATTAATTTATATTTAATCTGATGTTTTGTCAGGTATGAAAAAGAAGGTATATTTTTTCTACTTTCTTAAATGATTTGATACACATAAGGAATATTGAATGCAGTTAAGTATTTAAATGTCTTAGTACAATATTTTAATGTGCCTTGATAATTTTATCAAAACTCTGTGTTTCAAATATTACAAAAAAATTTGCAAGTTTTTTAAACAATATATATTTTTTTTAGGTTCTTAATTTTTTTTTTAATTTCCCTTTCTGTTATCAAATTAAAAAAATTCCCCTATTGTATTAATTTTCCATTTTAGAATTTTTTTTGCTTTTGCTTATAGTACCTAATGTATTATCTTTTAATAACCTGAATTTTCTTGAGATATAAATTAAGTACTTAATTTAATTTTCATTATAAAATTTTTTACTTTTAATATTTTTGCCATTAAATCAAAAGCACATGTTATATATGATTGTATAAAAATGAAGTATTTTAGATATATTATTTTTTAAAGCAATTTTAATGATATCCTTATACAAAAAATATATTAACAATGAGTTTTTTTATTATTATATAAAAAATATATTTAAATAAAGCATTATATACATTTATATTTTTCTGTATACAATTTTATAGTACAAATAAAAATTCCAAATTAATATCACATTCCAATCTAGTCATTTAATTGTGAAATGCAATATCAAAACTATCAAAGCATGTATTTTAACCTATTATTCACAATTCAAATAATGCTTGGAAAGAAAGATATTGTTTATTTTGATAAATTATTTACATTAGAATATTAAACACAATTTTATTTAGAAGTATATATTTTTGTTATGTTGTATTATATATCTTGTTTGCAATATATTTCATTATTTTCCTTTTTAAGTATTTTGCATTAACTGTTGTATTGTAATAAAATTAATTTGCTCCATTTATAAAAAATATATATTTGTACTTGGATTTGAATCAACATATGAAGAAATTAATTTTCTGTCTGTTTATATATATATATATGCTCTTACTCTATAAATACTCGTAAATATATATATATATATATATATATATATATATATATATATATATATATATATATATATATATATATATATATATATATATAACTGTATATATATATATATAACTGTATATATATATATATATATATATATATATGTTGATAGTATTGTTTGTGTTTGGAGACTAGTTAACCAAAAATAAAATGTGATAAATGAATATTATTTACTTACTTTTATACAATAAACTATGTTGTTATTCAATTGGAATTGTGTATTTTTTTTGCTTTCTTTTGAAATTTTGTTATTATACCTTTGGAAGGCTGGTGTTTGGTTTTATCATAAAATGCAGGTTGAAATATCAACCACCCGTCCTCTAAAGGTTAAATAATTTTTAGTGTTGAAAGTTAATTTTTTGCTCTTTAACTTCCGATTTTCGCAAACTAATTTTTTAAAGGTTTACAATGGTGGCTTGCAATCAATACCCTTAACTATATCACTTACATCTAAATAACTGTCCCTTTTTTAATTATCAATTTTCCATATCACCTCTCAATTGTCAACCATATGTTTCATAAAACAGCTTTAGCTGTGTTTCAATGAATTATAATTGTCATTTATGCATTTTAGTATCCTTTTAGTCTTGGATCCTAAATATTATCCTATTCATTATACATATTTCAAGTATATTTTCTATTTGCATTGTGTCAGGAAATCCTCTAATTGTTAGAGACAATTATTTATAGAGTCGGAGATAAGCAATTTTTGAAAAATTGAAAAAAAGTTGTATATATTTTAAACAATACATTATTTGCGTCCCTATTTATTATGGTAGCCTGTATGATATAATATGCATCACCTGAAACGATTTCAATAATTTGTCTTTTATGGTTTTCCAATCTGAAATTTGGTGTACATATATGTGCCTTGGTACAAGGATGAATGTCAATGTTATCATTTTTGTAAGAAACTATTTTGAATATATCAATTTTAAATCTAAATGAAATAGAAACCAATGTTGTCAGGAAAACTGCTTAAAAACAAATAATTACATGATTTATGTAACATTTCAACAAGACTGAGCGTCAATCTTTGAAGCCATTTTTCTCAAAACTGTGAATTATGTCAATTATGACTAGCCAGCCACTATATAGATCTTGTAAACATTCTTTTTATATTAAAATCAAGAAAACTGCTTTGGATTAAATGAAATTTCAAACACACTTTTAAAAGATTGCTGTGAAAAGACTTTGCAGTAGAAAAATGTGAATAAAACATTTTCCCATAAAGAAACTAATTCTACGGGAATAATTGATACTAAGAAGTTAGATATTTGTTGGGGAATAGCTAAGACATACTAGACTGGACCAACCTTGTTGGGCCTTGAGTCTGTTGTTGATTGTCAATATTTGTATCAATATAAAATTCATGATTTGTTTATGACTTACCAAAAACTGATTATTTCCTGTTGTCCAAGAAGAAATTATTAAATATTTAATTATATGATAGATAAATATTAATTAGTAATAATAAATTTACACTAATATGTCAATTATTTAAAGAGTTACTCAATCATCAACTTATGTCACTTTTAATATAAAATTAAAAATGTTAAAATTTAGAAATTTTTTAATCACATATCTTTAGTTAAGTAGCAATGAATACAACTAAAATGAAATAGTTGCAATGCGGAGAGGGACGTAGCCAGGCAGAGGGCCACCTGGCTTGAGCCCTTTCAAAATTTATGCCAGAGATAAAACAGCATTTTAGATTTGTCCTCCCCCCCCCCCCCCCCCAAAAAAAAAAATTCACTACCTTTCAAGCCATATTGAATTATTTTGACTGAATTTTATTAGAAAATACTAATTTTAACAACTACACACTGATAGTTCGTCTAATGTAGCATCTCCTAACCATTCCTCAATGCAGATTCCAATGTTTAAATCATGTCGTCATAATTTTTTTACCTGTGCAATCACTACCTTCTCCTGTTGGGTAAAACAGAAATGCACATAAAATAACTTATACATTACTTCAACCATCAAATTAATAGTAATTGAGCTTGCATACTTTTGTTCTCGTATAACTCTTTATGCGAGACCAAATAGTTATTTTGTTAAATTAAGGTAATTTGCCAGGTGCAAACATTCAAACTATGTATAACTTTAAAGTATCACAGTATTTTATTAATTAATAATATGTTGATTACTCATTTAAATTTATTAATATTAAATATACAGCTTAATGATATGATATTCGGAAATATGTATTTAAATTTATCTTTCTTTAAAAAAAATTCCTTGGGGCCCCCTAAATCCTGGCTATGCCACTATCAGAGAGAGGACATGATATAATCCCCCTCCCACTTTCTGATTGCAAGCCACAGTATGATTCATGAAGATAACTCTTTTATTAGCGTCGAAAATAAATTGTTTTCATTGAACAAACTTTTTATCTTCACTGGTTGTATAACAATCGAACAATTTTATCATTCATTTAACCAAAAGTTGTTCGCAAAATTTCGCTTATTCTTAAAGTTAATGAAAATATTGATTATAGTTCTTAGTTTTCCATATTGTTTAATAACCAAACAAATCCTAATTTCAATTTTGTTAGAGATGAGCCTTTTGAGATGATATCAGGTCTGTCGGACATTTATTCCTATTCGGTGGTGTAGAAAGCAATGACATATTTTTATAACTTATCTGAAAACATTGATGCCACGTTCATGACGATTTAAATGCTCGTTTAAAGGTGCTATTAGATTTTATTCTTTTTAAAAAAAAAATCGATTTTTGGAATTAAACCATTAAACCAATCTTTATTTCCCGAGTCTTTTCTTTCAGATAGTGTTGGATAGATCCCGAATCATCATCAATAGCCCATTGTGCAGCTCTGTGCGACACTGATTCAATCAATTGACTAAATCAATCTTCGACTGAATGAAGAATCCGCTTTTCATTTACATTAATTTTGAATGATATAGTATGCTTAAAAGATGTTTTATATGCATTTCTAAAGTTTATTGGATTTACAGAAGGCAGTCATTATGAATAAACCTCCACGTTTTATTTCGTTTCTTGTTATTTAAGGTCGAAACAAAATTATTAACTTATTGTCAGTGACGTACATACTCCTAATATTTAAGTAAACACATATTCATAATAAATTAAAAGATGTTTTAAAAATATAAATTTCCATCTACAATTAAGGGTTTTGTCATATTACAGATCTCGACGTCGGGGGTCTTGTGCCAGTGAACCCATTACACGTCACTAAGGGCGGACCTGATGATGCTATTATTTTATATAACTAATTTGTTTTGCTCTTAAAGGTATGTGGATGCTTTCATAAATTTCAACAGAATGAGTGGTGAGGTACATAATTTCTCCCATTCCAAAACAATTCGTCTGATTACCACTCCTTAATACTAACATTTTTTATTTTATTATTGTTCCTGACAATCTTTCCCCTTCCAAATCAATCAAAATCTATCAAATCAAGCAAAAGAATCAAAATCTATTAATTTGTCCCTTGATTGCAAAAATGTTTAACCAACCAATTTTTTTTCTCGCATGTAATCGAACAATTTATCGTTCATTTACCAAAAGTTGTTCGCAAAATCTCGCTTAATCGTAAAATTACGAAAAATATTGATTATAGTTCTTAGTTTGCCGTATTGTCTAACCAAACTAATTTTAATTTCAATTTGGTTAGAACGAGCCTTCTGAGAGGGATCAGGTTTTGAAATTTTTTTTTACCCCTATTCGCTAGAAAACAATGGAATCTTTATTTTTTAACATATCTAAAAACGTGTATGCCACACTGATACGTCAGTCCTTTAATATCCTAAAAATGTTTTCTCTCTATGGTTTTCTTCATTCGAAAGTCGCAAAATCCATTTAAACTCAATTTAACTCAAATCAAAATTTCACCACTTCTAGCACTAAACAAGTAGTTCTCAAACTTTACCCGTCATATCTAAATACAGGCAAAGCGGGGACCATGGCATTTCATGGACAGTAAATAAATTTAAAATACTAAATAATCTAATATTAAATACAATTAATATAGTTATTAAATATTTTTTAAGTAATACTTTTTGTTTACTAATGTGAATTAAAATGTGTTATTTTTAATCTTTACCATACCATCTTAATTATTTTTAATTAGTAATAACTCGTTCAAAATTCAAAATACAGGCACAGATTAAAAAAAAAGAAAAGGTAAATTTTGTTGTTGACTCAAATGTCTTTCTGTTATTTTCTGATTTCTTACCCTATTTTTCGAGTTATTTCGTGATTTCTTTTTTGTATATTTGGTACGACTTATGAAACACGTGTTTTTCTGGTTATTGGTAACTATTCAATTAATGTTATTTGAAATTAAGATCATTATGTAAGGAAAGAAAACAATCGTACTGAAACGTTTGTGTTTCAATGACTGTATCAGTTATATTGAGATATTCGAAAGTATACAAATCAATTATCTAATCTAGGAGTAAAGCGTATTGACAATATCTATAAGGTAGAAAATAGATAATTAAATATTTAGGAAACGTGATATACTAAATGTTAGACAAAATAAGATAAATGAAATGTTAAAAATAGTTCCATTTCATTTTTCGAATAAGTGAAAGAGCTTAAATTAGAAACACTTAACAAATAACCTTTAAACTTTGAAATTAAACAAAAAAGTATTAATTATATTTAAAGAACTTCTATTTTAAATATTTTAGTAGCCTAAATTATATTGTTTTTAACTTAAATTTTTATCAAAAAGTATTTTCGGCTTAAGTTTTATTGAACTATTAATATGAATATATTACACTAATAAACAAATACTTTATAGACTTTTTAATGTACAATTGACCATTCTTTAATAATAAAATCTAAAATTAACATTACATATTTATAGAATAATTTTATTTATTATTTAATTACTTTTTATTTAATATTATACTAATTTAGTTACATTGGTATGTTTAGTATTATAGGACAGCATTTTCAATATTATAGTTATTTAAAGTCAAATTAACTTAAAGTCAAAAATTAACGCTTTATAATATCCCACAACATTGCGAAGCAAAACTTTAGACATAATTAAATTGTTTACGTAATGAAAACGTTCTAAAGTTAAATTAAATAATTATTCGTATTAAATTAAAATCTTGCTTAAAAAAATGTTCATAAAAATTTTACATTAATTTATATATTTCTATTAACACTGGACTTTTATTATGTTGACAACATATACGATCAAATAAACTAAACTTGTTTTGTTTTGTGACAATATGAGACCATTCCTAGGAAAACGCAAATAACTTTTCTCAATTGTATTGACTGATTTACAAATTCTAATTTTTGAACGTAAATTTCATTGAGACAAAAAGGTGTTCCGGACTAGAAACACCTAAAGAAATAGTTTAGTTTTATAGCAAATTCGGAGGCGAATTAAATGATGTAATAATCTTGCTTTTTGAAGTTTGGGACTAAATACGTTCTGATTGTTTGCTCCTCAAATAATAAAATAATTATTATTTTAAATTATATTTATTATAAAATAAATTTACTTCTCAAACTGCTTAAAAAAATACTTTATTAAAAACATATAATCTGTATATTATTAATTCCTAGAGACAAATTAAAGTAATGTATTTAAATATACACAGTAGCAAATTTGGCGCAGTTTCTACAAATAGATCTAAACTTATGTAAATTTAAATTTGATAAGACTCGATAAAAGTCATCACTGAGAAATCAACTGAGTTCAAAGTTACGTATTGAGGAAGATCGAAGCTTAATATGGATTCTCAAAAAATAATAAGTTGTACTTATCGTAGAAATTTAAGTTTTGCGTCTTTAGATACAAAATAAAATGTACTATTTTTGAAAGCAATAAAATATTTTGAAGATTTTGTGACCTATGACGAAAGAATGTCAATGGGATGTAACTATGCAAATGTGTGGCACGGTGCTGTTCCCCTCTTTTATTTATTGAATAAGTATTTAATTTCTATCATTTAGGTTTCCGCGATACCACAATCTTAACACAGCTATCACCATTCAAAGGTTAATACAACGTTTATATGCTTTGTTTGTGATTAACCATGTAGATCGATTTCACAAACTTTCGATTACGAATCTTGTATTCCATGAACTGGGTCTGAACTTTTGGATCTCTCCTAAGCAGTTATTATTTTTCCATAATAAGTATTTTATTTTTAACGTGAAAACGTCTTTAAAATTGGTCCGAGTACAGCGGTCATCGACAGAAACTTAAGCGACACGAAAAGTGTTGATATTTCAAAGCCCATTAAATCCAGGGGGAATCAGTCTATGAGGATAAATGATCTACCATCGTATAGAAGAAGGTGAGCTGTGTCACCCAGGCTTGCCATCAATCTACTTCCCATCTGACATTTGTACAGCGTGGAGGGATGAGTCAAATTTTAGGCATACAATGGCAGGTTTAACCGCTGTAATTTCAGTATTAATCAACGAATCGTGGCAAATGCGCGCATAAATTAAAAGAACGGCAAGCTCTAGAATTCTATTTGACTAGTTGACAGTTTAAACCATTTATGTGAAAATTGTATTGTTGACGATTTCCCTGTGAAGCCGAAGTATCACACTAAAGTTTAATTGAGACATACGAAACTTTAAAAGGGGTTGACAAAGCAGTTCAAGGCGAACAAAAAAATTGTACCTAGAAGTCTATACTCATGACAATTGTGGAGAAATGTAGAGCTTATTGAAGACGTAAGAAGGAGCAAGCCGAGCAGGCGAGCGTACAAAATATCCACGAACCAAATCTTATGGAACAACGGGGACTGTGCCAACCCGATTTTTTCCAATAATTAATTGTCCAAGTCTACTACAAAACCAAATGCGAATTCAATTAATTCTTATTTTTAAGTATCATGTTCTTCACGAAACTGCTGCATTTATTATTACTATTTAAAGTGTTTGAGGAACCACTAAACGTGACACCCATTTTCATAAAGTCGGATTTTTTCGTGAAAATTTCAATTGCTTATCTTGATTTAAGGGGACGCAGTACCCCAAATATTATAACATTCTCAATTTTTTTGCTAAAATTATAGTTTGGCATCTTCTAAATATGCTTGCAAAATTCTAGAACTGTATGTACGTTTTCAAATGAGTTATTTGAGATTTAATGCTGGATGACAAGCATATTTTTCTGGGAATTAAAAATTTAAATCGTTTGTTTGGTTTTCCTTGATATTAAGTTTTTCGAAACGCTAACGGCTCTTTTTATTATTAATGGAGAAATGTATAATTTTAAGCATATTAATAATATGTTTATATTATAAATTGGCATGCAAATGAGCTTTATATGAGTAGTATTTTTTTTAATTACTCAAGTAAAAATATTTGAGTTTGAAAGGAAAAATGTTGTGTCATTATGAATAATAATTTATATAAAAATCAAATAGATGTAGTATACAAATTTTTAATTGCAATTTTTATGTATTATGGTTCAAAGCATCTGAGAAAAAGTTTGGTGAAAAAATATAAATATTTAAAAAAGCCTTAGAGTTTAAAAAAAAGCTTAAAAAATTGAAAAAGTATAAACTTTGAATTGTTTTTAAACAATTATGGAATTTTTCTTTCTTATATAAATCTAAATAACATACAGTAAAATTTTGATTCAAAAAGTCATGACAAAATCTTGGTTTAGGGGGTTGAATTAACGAGCTACACTTGAGCTACACAATCGCTTTTTGCCGACAGTTCGTGATTTATCCAGATAGAGAGACCCGAGATTAAGGCTTTGTAATTTAGAACCACGGTAAGATCAATATATAACCGTATCATAATGTTCGTTTTTTTTATAACTCCCAGACAATTCTCACATTTTTATATGTGTACAGTCAGAAGTGTTTCGACCTCTAAATATTATGTATTTTAGAACGTTAAAAAAATATATGGATTATATAGAAATTGTGTTATTGACAATGAATTTTTACCCCATTGAAAAATGAATGAATTTTACTCCATTTTTTTGTTTCATGATGGCTCTACAGGTAAATCAACTACGAAAACATTAGAGTTTATTTGATAAATCAAAAGGGCAAACGCATCACTATTAATAGAAAAAGAGACTAAAAGGATAGGTCTATTTAGCTTTACGAAATGTTTAAATATTTTTTTTAATATATTACACCGAAAATATTTAAACTTACCTAATTTTTGTGGTTCGAAGCTACGATACTACAACTGGCACTGATGTGACAAGCACGCAAGCTGGCGACCTACTCATGAAACTATGTCCGTGTGTTCAAAACGGCACTGCGTACTTTTCCCCCACACGTACTTTTACACCCACATACCCTAACATGCTAGGCCTCCGAGGACCACGAGACATAACAAAACCCTCCTATTCACCTCCCATAACGTTCAAGCTCCAAATGCTGTTGTATTCCTCAAAGGGTTCGTCGAGAATCAATGTTGCACTTTTCAGAACAACGAACATATATTTAATTTGATCTTTAAAATATGTTTAAAAAATGTTTAACAAACACGTGTTACTGTGAGGGTTAAAAAAATACGCAGTGAACAAAGATTTAATTCAACCTAATAGTGTTTATAAAGCCATTTTGTGTTGCCTTACACCAAAGTAACTGATTTGCCTTTCATTTCAATTGAAGAATAAAGTGTAAAGCGGTTATTAGTATTAATAGCCTTTCTTGCAAAAACTAAAACAAGTGCAAACCTTACTAAAATAAAAATGTGGTTTGATAACTCACAGAATGGTGATTCATCAGAATAAGTGTGAAAATAAAATGAAGCCCATGACACAATTACACGCGCAACACATTAACCAATTACGCCATTGTGACGATGCTGCGGTTGGTTTAGAAGTGATTAGTACAGATGCAAAAGCAGCTATATGCACTTTTAACTTTTTTAAGTAAATCGCTAAAAACTGTCAAAACTTAACTATTATTAATGCAATAATATTTTTTTTGTAAAAATGGAGAAAACATGCAAAAAAATTCACTAAAATGTGTAAGTTCTCAGTTTACTGAAAATATTTCTATCTAAATTTAATTTTCACATACTTATTTTGTAACAGGATGAAGCATTTAACTGGTTTTGCAAATGTATGCGTCGCCATCTTGTTTTTGTTTAAGAGTTGTTTTTGTTTTGTCTATATTCCACCCAATCAGAAACCACATTCATTGACGCTAATGTTCAGGTTCCCTTGATATAATTGCTTTTGTATCTATTCCGGATATATCTACTTTTGTTTTGTGGACTTCTTTTTTGTGTTTTTATTAATAAATAATGAGTTTTTTTCCCTTTTATTATATTTTAAAATTGAAACCAAAGTGATAAAGTAGCTAATAGCACTAAAATTTCAATTTTTGAATTCTGAACTATTAGTATTAATGTATATTAATAGTCGTCATTATGAAAAGGTTAAAATTTAATATAATTTAAATAAACTTTTCAAAAACACCTTAATAGTAAATAAATATTTTTTTTCTAAATTAACTAAAAATAAAATAATGGGACCCTCAAGAAAACAGCATAAGAATTTCATAGTTTGAGCGGCAGGCACTTTTATTTTTTGTTAATTTAAAACTATAGTTTATTTTCATTTTTTGTTTTGTACATTTAATAATAGTGTTTTTTTTTTCTAAAGTATGTTTTTAAATATGTTATTCTTTAACACTAATGGGGTAAGTGACTATATTCACTAATTTTTCAGGACAGGCATTTGAAAGTTTGCAGTGTTACCCCTATATTTGCAGTGTTATCAGGAATGTAAAACAAAAATCGTCAGGGGTCTCTGGCCAATTAAAGTAACTGTTTTTAACTATCACAATTAAGTACTGAATATGAAACAAATTGAAAATTCAAATGAGATCTTAACCTCAAATACACAAACACATCTGTTAATTAAAGCACCCATATTTTTCATGAAAACTTTCATGTATAACTTTTTAAAACATTCTTATTCTCTTTCCATTCTCTTATTATCTGTCTTCTTATGGTTTATGATTTTGAATTATTAGTATTAAAGTATATTAATAGAGTCATCACTATGAAAAGGTTAATATTTAATATAATTTAAATATACTTTTCAAAAACACTTTAATAGTAAATGCAGTAAATAAAAAAAATTGTTCTAAATGAACAAAAAATAAAATAATTGTACCCTCAAGAAAACAGCATAAGAGTTTCATAGTTTGATAACTTTTATTTTTAGTTAATTTAAAACTATAGTTTATTTTCATTTTTTTTGGTACATTTAATAATAGCGTGGTTTTTTCTAAAGTATGTTTTTAAATATGTTATTTCTTGATAATGTTTTTAAATATCTTATTCTTTAACACTAAAGGGGTAAGTGACTATATTCACTAATTTTTCAGGACAGGCATTTGAAAGTTTGCAGTGTTAGCCCTATATTTGCAGTGTTATCAGGAATGTAAAACACAAATCGTCAGGGGTCTCTGGTCAATTAAAGTAACTGTTTTTAACTATCACAATTAAGTACTGAATATGTTACAAATTGAAAATTCAAATGAGATCTTAACGTCAAATCTCTTTCCATTCTCTTATTATCTGTCTTCTTGTGGTTTATGTTTCAAGCCGGCCAGTCTCCATTCAAAAATCGGCACATCTTTTGATATTTCTTTTAGGTGGCCTAGTGAATAAATCCCCCCCCCCCCCCTTCCCCAATCTAAGAAGTACCTCCCCCACTTTCTCCATTGTTTTCTTCATTAGCAAATGTGACGTCACATAAACGTGAACGAATCACGTGATCCTGATGCGATCGCGCACTTGTCACAAAATTCCAACTCTACTCAGTACACACACAGGTCTGTTTTCTCCGCTGGTTTCTTACTCACAACAAGTGGTCTTCAGTTGGTTAAGAACGAAACAGAAACAAAACTGTTTCTTAGGAATTTGTAGGCGTTAACTAAAATTGTATTTATTGGGTGAGTTTATTTTATAGTTTTCTGTTAATTTTTTAGAAAATTTTAAGCTTCTGTAAAGTTTTAAGTTCTAAAGTTTGTTTTTATTCTATGTTTAATTTTCCCGCGCTTTTTCAAAGGTTGTTTAATAGCTTGTTTTTCCTCATAGAAATTGATATTTATGTGGAAAAAATTAATGTTAATAAGAAGTAATGAAACATTTTATAAAGTAAAATGTTAAAAAAAATCAAACAATCGATAACCGATTTTAACCAGATTGGTAAAAGATTGTAAAAAATAATTCCTTTTGAAATTAGTAACGCTTAAAGTTTTTTGGATGAGTTTATTTTTCAAATATTATTGTATATTTTAAGCTTTTATTTAGTCTTTTCAATAAAAATTACTTTTGACATTAGTGCACTTTTAAATACGAGAAATATAAACAAAGTTAATAAAGAGTAATAAGGCAAAATCTGATAAAACAAACTATTCGTCAATCACTTCACTTGTGCCTTGTTTTATCGTGGATTTCATAAACCAATCTTTTAAAATTTATTTTTATATGACACAAAATATTTTAATGTGTCGTTTTATAATACCAATAAGTATTTTATTGTTTTATTAATAAGTATTATTATGTGACCTTTTGCTATCAAGCTTTATTTTATTTTATAAGTGTTATTTTAACATTGATCAAAGTTTATTTTATCTTTTATATTATTGTGCAATGGTTTAAAATATTGTTTAATAATTTGCCGAGGTAATTTTTAATAGCTTATTTTGTCACATACTTTTTGGAAGATCTTAACATGGTATATCATAAATTCTATTGAGGGATAATTTTTAACATACTGAATATCGTAGTTTACTGCATAGTCTTCGTATCGCTAATATTACATATTTAATTGTGTATTCTTAACCCTTCACAGTATGGTGGGCCTTGTCGCACATAGCCTACTGTGCAGCTCTAGTTCGACGTTAATTCAACCAACCAGCATGGTGGGTCTTAGATTAACCAAATCATAAATTGCTATATAAAAACAAACCCATTCCTTTAGTTATTTTCAATCGCCACATGTTAAGAAAGACAGCATTTGGTTTGAGAAGCCACACTGGAACAGATTATAGCTCATGCATCCCTTTCTATACATTGTCAAATGAAATCATTGGATCGAAATCCTTACTAAACATAATTTACTTGTGTAAAAGAATATATAACAAATACTTTGCGAAATGTTCAAATGAGTAATTTTATTTGTTGCGTAATTTTAACACTCCTCCTGAAACAAAACCCCCCTTTCGGGTCATTTCCCTATCGAATATTTATTTTAAATATATTTTCGGATCTCTAAGATATTTTGAGTATATATTACTTTTTTTTAGAAGAAAAAAAATGTGTGCAGTGACGGGTTAACTTCATTTTAATCTCTTTGTTTTTGCTTAATTTTGTCTATTAATACGTTCATTAATAAGTTAATAGTCATTAAATTAGTGTATTTTTAATACCAAATTAAAAAGTGTATTTTTTAATAGAAGCAAAAATATTAGAAGTATTTATTACAATTTATTAGAAGTAAAAATAAGTTAAAATGCACTAAGATAACTATTTAAGTTCATATATTTGTAAAACACAACCACTTCTATTTAATTAACCCTAAAACAGTACCTATAAATCTAAGAGACATAGCTCAATGGAAGATGTCTATAGGACCATTTTTTAGGTACTATTCTAGGGTTAAATATTAAAGTTTTAATCATTGTTTTGCAATATCGCAAAACATATTTTTATCATACTGATTGATCATATTTAACTGCATAGTTTTTAAATCATTAATATAATAAGATATTTTTTTGCGTATTTAAAAACTGGTCTTTAAACTAGTTAATAAAATTTTTAAGTTGTTTTAATTGGATGAAACGCTTTTTTTTAAAGAAAAATAACGCATAATATAACGTCTGTTCAAAAAACATGCAATTTGAACCTAGTAATTACAAAACATAAATTATATAATTAAATTTTTAAAAAAATGAAAATTCTAATAGGTTTAATCGCACAAAATAATATTGATTTTAAATAATCTATAAGGTTTTAAATATTTAAAGCCAAAACAAATTAATAAATGGAGATTTTCAAAACTTGTTTCGCATATTTGTACGAATTAGTACGTCACTAAAAAAAGTGTTACACTACATAGACATTTCTGATCAAATAAATAGCTCTCTCGCACCTATCGTCAGTGAATTAATTGGTTGAATTAATGTCGCACAATGAGCTCATTGGATGAAAAAAAACAAAATGGTTTTTAAAATTAAAATATGAATCTTGAAATTAAACTTCCATTACTCGAACTTTTGTAAAAGTATAACATTCACACCTGTTCTGCAGAAAAATGGTCTACTTTTCATAGGATTCATTAATTTGACGCACGAATTTTGATTTCAAAAAGTTAATCGTGTTTGCTTTGCATTAAAATGGGTATTGCTTATATACTTTTGATTAACCATATTTGCATATCTTGTAATTGGATATTTGTTTATTTCCGTAAATAACGCCGACATTTATAACGGGCGGGTTTTCCCATGGTCGTAATCGAATATTGAAAAGTATAATAATGCTTTTCTACACGGGCGCTGTAAAAGATCTTATTGAAAAAATTACGTGCGTTAAGTTAATACGCGCGTTTTTGTCGTCCGTGTAGAATGAGCCAAATGCCATTATAGTATCCTACCTCCTATTCGGAAGCTAATAACGGTCTTTTTCTTTTCACACATGTGCTATCTAGTATTGCAGAGTAAAATGATGATTTAATCAGAGTTTGCAACCCGAGTATATTGTAGAAGGTCTTATTGAAAAAGTTACGCGGGTTTTTATCGTCCGAAAGAGCTTGAGGTAATTTTAGCCTGATGTAACCCCTATAATGTGACGACCAACCTCATAGAACGTTGTTACAGTTTCAGTTTATCTGATTGATAAAAAGATAATTCTTAAAATAGTTCTGTTTTTTTTTTGTAATAAACTTCCAATATTTCGGATAAAGAATAGGTTTGGTAAACGTCGTACTATAGCTACATAGACGCCTTATTCAATTAGATTTTCATAATGGAATTTTAAGCAAATTCAAAAAGTTGCACCAAACTACCACAAAAGAATTTAAGTGCTATTTGTAAAAATAAAACCCATTTTCTTTTGTTTACAATCAGAAATTCAAAATTGAACTCCTTGGTAGCTTTGGCGGACGTTTACAACGTTCCGTTGAGTTCACTGCCTTTTAAATCACGTCCTTGGCTTTACTTTTGAATGAGGTTATACGTCCTTTGTCACAAGTTGCTTTAGCTGCAACCCATCTTATCGTTTTTCAAGCATTATTCTTGGACCAGCTAGATTTTCTTACCGTTTCCTTTTCTTTCAAATTGATCTTAACACTTGCCTTTTTTACCTGTATATTTTTTTTACCACAGTTTGAGAAGAGTAAACTTCTTTCTGGCGCATTCATCACCTGCTCTTACGTTCAGTAAGTTTCGATACCACTGAGGGTTCTTCGGCCTTTTCGATCTGTTCATGTGTTATGTAACTTTGTGTATGCACTAAACGGAAACTGTTATACTCGCAAGTGGGGTGCGTCGCATTACTTTCTTGATAATTTTAGTTTTGCAGTTTATTGTGTATAATAACCATTTGTATTGTTGAGTTGTATTGCAAACCGTGTAAAATGAATGGCCGAAAAGAAGCATTTCTCATTCAGTAGGAGCGTTTTTTCACATACCAGATGGAACCGGTGACTGAGCCGTTACCGGTCTAGATGTTTATTTTTCACAAGCCGGAAAGTTAGAGATGGTTCTGTTCAATGCATAGTAGGTTCGTACTTTATAAGTAATATTTTTAAAAATCATAAAAGGTCATAAGATATATTTTGGAATAAATAAATATGCTTTAAGTATACTACATAGAACTAAGAAACATTCCGACATTTTTTTTCGACAGTGTGAAAATTCTGCTAAAGCATTGACATGCGTTTTGTTTGATACGTTTTGTGTCTACTGTTGATCTTGATTAATAAATTTTATAGAAAAGTTAGTATGATTACACATTGCACATAACTATAAAAATAACTTTCATTTCACAAATTGCAATTTTTTTTAATTATGATTTGAACCTGTTAGATATGTTTTGTCAGCTGGAAACATCTTCAAAGGAACACAACTAACATGTTTTGGAAAATATTCGCCAATAAAATACTAATAAAATATTTATAGTAAAAGGAACGTATATTCTTAGTTAGCAGTAGGAGAAGGAAACCGAGTTTTGCCTGGAATGGCGTTTTTCTCTTAGAGATGAACAAAATATCGAATCTTTAAGCTTGATTTCCTGCCGGAAAGTTTATTTAAAAGTTATTTTTTTATTAACTTTTTATTAATTTTTGTTGAGAAAGATTTCAAGCTTTTTACAAATGCTTTAAATTTAGAAAATGTTTTAGAGTAGAAATTTTGTTAAGAGTAGAATTTTTTGTGTGAATATTTAAATTATGAGTATCGCTGAAAACACTGATGATGATGAACGGGATATATACGTTCGTATCCCTTGGATACCTATTCTGTAAATTCTCGTTACAACGTTTCTCATTACCCCTTCCTTACTTAATTGTTTAGCGTAGGCTTATTTCACAAACCATGTTACTACCATGGTAAAGCTAAAGTGGAAGCAGCTGTATAGGTTTGTCATTTTTTTTTTCTAGAAAATCGCCAAATGTCCCCATTCATCGTGGTTTTTCGCTGATCGCAATGGTTGCTTCTTTTTCAACTGTTAACGAAATCCGTATCCGTGGCAACCATAAAACACATGGTATTGAAAGTGTTTTAATGGTGTATGTTAGCTCAGCGCCATTCTGAAATCATGTGACTCTTTTAGCCAATTCCTTGCCTACAATCTAAGTTCGAGTACTCCAATCACTTTTAGTTTTAAACAATTCCATATTTAGAAGTGAATCGCTTGAATTTCGGTGCCAAGCAATTTTCGTTGTTTTTTTAATTTCAACCATAGGAGTTACTTGATTTGTGAATTAAGCCGACGTTAGATTGTTTATTTTCTAATGCAACAAGTTCTTCATTCGCTACAACGATTTTTCCTTATACCGATTACCGTCCACTGGTATTAATCCCGTGAGAGGCCTTGTATCGAGGATCTACTCCACATAAATTATTTATAATTATAACATCTTCTCTCTACAACAATTTAATGAATAAAGAGATTTTATTTTAAGGCCGTAGTTTACTATATAATTTATTTAAGGCACTAATAGCTGAGGAGTCCTACACGTAATCTAGTTTCCGGCGTGCCATTGCTTCCGCTTTCTACAACACAAATACTCCCGCACAACCTAGTAAAAACAAATACCGAGGATTAAGAGAAAGTAACAGAAGTATATTATTTTAGATTGGTAATTCTTGGAATATTTACTTATGCAAATTTGCAACGCACTCTTATTTACAAACTTAAACTAACTCCTCCTCACCTTAATGAATACATAAAACCAGCTATAAGGCCCGGCGTTGCCCAGGAGAGTATTGGAAGATTTCTTCTCCGTGATGTCATCTGGCGGTATTGGTAATAAGTTATTTTTGCTTTAAGGGGTGGGAAGCAGATGGGAGCGTTTTTATGAAATGTCATGCAAATAGTGACCTTCCTTTTGCTTTTAAGGCCAAGTATGCAAAATTTCATCAGGCTTGGAATAAAACTGCAGATTTGTATAAAAAAACAAACATACCCACATATACTCTTCTTTATATATAAAAATATAGATAGATAGTCGTGTTTAAAAATAATTTTAAGTATATAAATAATTATCCTTTTTAAACTATATAATTCACTATTTTTTAAAATTTACTCCGGATTTACAAGTTGTGAGAAACTTTTTTTTTTTAAAGTTTCATAAATGACTTATAATACAAAATTTCTTTTTCTCTGTGGGTTATGCACTATTGTATATTGAATTTCATTCAATTTTAAATGTAATAACGTACATATAGATAAAAAAATCCACCGAAGCGTTCGCTATCAAATCCAAATCAACCCAAATTGATTAATAGAAACAACCGTTGTTATGTTGCGGATATCCATCTGTTGGATGTAAATTACAATCCGCTATCAATTACAAAACGCAGTTTATAAAAGCATTATCTAAAAATTATTATATAAATGTAGCTCATTTTGTAACATTTAGGAAGTTAACAAATGAGTAATCTTCGCTTTCATCTGTTACTGTTAAAATCTCAATTTTTACCGTCGATTTGATTGAGCCCATTTTTAACACAATCTTCTGTTGCAAGCATAACATCAGATTTACAAATAGTTTAAAGTACTTTTATTTCATTTTCTATATTTAGGGAAATACATTATTTTTCTATGTTGCATATATTCCTATGTTACAAAATTTTTTACATATATCTTCATAAAAATTTCCCTCCCAACATGTTTCGTAACAATTTTCTTGTTAAATTCTTAAATTTCAATTACAAGACTTCTGTTCAATTTTTTTTTTGTACCTAAGTAGTGTAAAAAGGCCGATTCTGCGCCGAGGTGCTGTGAGGAATAATGAGGAATATGAGGAATAATTGAGGATCTGTGAGGAATAATGAGGAATAATTGAGGATTTCTGAGGAATAATTGAGGATCTGTGAGGAATAATGAGGAATAATTGAGGATTTCTGAGGAATAATGAGGAATAATTGAGGATCTGTGAGGAATAATTGAGGAATAATGAGGAATACGAGGAATAATGAGGCGGACGGCGACGAGGTGCTCTGTGGATTTTGGTGGATTTCTGTGGATTTTGGCGGTGCTCTGTGGATTTTTGGCGGTGCTCTGTGGATTTTGGTGGATTTTTCGAGGATCTGTGTGGATTTTGGTGGATTTGTGAGGATCTGTGTGGATTTTGGTGGATTCTGTGGATTTTTGGTGGTGCTCTGTGGATTTTGGTGGATTCTGTGGATTTTGGTGGTGCTCTGTGGATTTTTGGCGGTGCTGCGGTGGATTTTTGGTGAGTCTTGGTATCAAGACGAGGATCTGTGAGGAGTAATGAGGAGTACGAGGAGTAAATGAGGATCTGACGGAGTACCGAGCTCTAAGCTGTGGTGCTGCGAGGATCTTGTTGGATCAGGGCGGATCTCGTCTGTCAAGCCGAGGGGGCGTGGCCTAATGGAGATGACCTCAACCAATCAGGTGTCAGTAAGTGACGTCACACGCAGGGGGCATGGGAACAGGTGTTGATGACTCATCGCCGCCGATGGGCATGTCACACCGTGTCTCAACGTGCATGTACAGGAACGGACCAATCAGGTGCTTGTTTGAGGATGAACTCATGAACAACCAATCAGGTGTCAGTAAGTGATGTCTATGGAGTGTCATGTGACATGAAAGTTGCTTTTTTGTTATTTTGCGTTTTTATTTGGGTATTGGTGGAAATTTGCGACGCACTGCATCTACACATTTTTTAATTATAAGCTGTGGGTTGTGACATCATAGGTATAATGTTAGGAATAGTTGGTTGTTGAAAAAACTGAGCTGTATACGCAACTGCAATTTTGGAAAGTAAATAAAATATGATAGAATTAAACTAATATTCTTATTTTAATATTTATTTATTTTTAATATTTATTTATTTTTAATATTTATTATATTTTAATATTTATTTATATTTTGATATTTATTTGTATTTTAATATTTATATTTTTACATTTATTTTTAATATTTATATTTTTACATTTATTTTTAATATTTAATTATATTTTAACTTCTATATTTTATTACTCATTTATATTTTATATATATTTTAATATTTATTTATATTTTATTACTCATTTATATTTCACATATATTTTATATACGTATACATCTGTGCCAAAAAAAAAATTAACTCAGTGAGAGCAATTACGTCCCATTAGAGCTGCACAATGAACTTATGTTAAAGGGAAAGACACTAGTGTATATATTTTAACTATGGTTAGTACAAAAGAAAAGAATTTTGCAAGAATGGTTGTAGAAAAATATATTTTATGTGACCAACTCCAGCATACAATTTCGCCATATAACTCTATGAGGAATCATCCTATGGGGTAAATAACATACCATCGTGTACAGGAAGGTAGACCAGATTAATAAGTAAAGCTTTTCGACATGTATACTAAGGATATAAAAAATGACAGTCTGGGGTTCTATGAAAATAATGTATATAACAATATACGTTTAAATTATAATTTATATAACGGAAAGCAGTCTCAGTGGATGAAAAATAAGTAATTAATATGAAAGCTGATACTTTGAAAAAGAACCTTGGGAACCAAAACCTTGTGTTACGGTTAATTAAACTTTTTATAAAAGTAATGTGTCCTTTAAATGTTTTTCACATCATACGTAAAATTATTATTGTAAGAGGGAAAATATCATATCGTTATGACTAGAAGGAGGGGATCTCGCATTGATCACAATTGGATGCATTAGAATTACTTACTGTGTAGGAATATGATGTAAAAGTTACTCTATCGCATTGGTTGTGGTGCTGGGCAGAATGCTTGATAAGAGCAGATTTGGGGTTGGTATGTAAGATAATGGATATATTACTTGTTATAATACGTGTTAAAAAAGGGGATTTGTCTTAGATGTAGTTGTTTTAGGGGTGTTTTGTAGCTGACTGTTTGATTGAACGCGCAGTGCAGCTACACAAAGGGAGTTATTTTAACAAGAGGTGAATTATTAGGGCTGGCTAGTTATATTTTCAAAGACTAAGGGGCAACAAGTTCCCATATGAGTACAGTTAAGGGTGATTGTATAGAATTTGGCGACATCAAGTATCCACAAGTGGACAATTTGAGAGGTGTATTCATAAAATTGGCGACATAAAGTACCCATAGGGAGACGTTTGTAGGCGTACACACAAAATTGGGGTGAAAGCGGGGTGTCTAGTCGTACATTAGACAAGAATAAATGTAAAATGAAAAAGTTTAAGTTTGAAATAAATTATAAAAAAGAATAAATGTTAAAAAAAAAAAAAGTTAAAATACAATTTAAAAAGCAAAAAAATAAAAAAAAAAGTTAAAAAATAAAAAGTTAAAAAATAAATAAAAAAGTTTAGTGTGAAATAAAATTAAAAGGTTAAGTAAAAAAAAAATTACTAAAAGTGAAAGAAAAAAAAAATATGTTAAAAGTGAAAAAAAAAAGAATAAATATAAAAAATATTTAAAAAAAAGTTTAAGTGTGAAATAAATTATAAAAATAATAAATGTAAAAATAAAAAAAAATAAAAAGTTTACGTGTGAAATATACTATAAAAAGAATAAATGTAAAAATAAAAATAACTAAAAAGTATAAGTGAAAAATATAATGTAAAAAAAAAAAAAGTTAAAAACAGTAAATGTAAAAAATAAAAAATAAAAAGTTTGTATAACATAAATTTTTTAAAGAAAAATGAAAAAAAAAGTAAAAAACAATAAATAAAAAAGTTTCAGTGTAATAATACAATTTAAAAAGAAAATGTGAAAAATTTAAAAAAGAAAAATTAAAAAAAAAAAAAATGTTAAAACTGAAAAAAAAAGAATAAATGTAAAAAATATTAAAAAAAAAAAGTTTAGTGTAAAATATTACGCATCATAAGCTTCTTACCCGCATCCACCCAATGCCATATGGTGTTACGAAGCGTACTACCCCCATATAGGCGTAGATGCCCGTGGTGAGTTCTGTGAATGATCTACCTACTAATCAAACGGTAAATACCATAATTATATTAAAATATTAGCAAAAAAAAAAAAAGCAGAAAATACTATTATAGATATAAAAAATATTATCAAATTATACAAAATAGAATCAAGAGTAACTAATAAATCTGTATACAATGCGTGTCTTTCAATGTATAAGAGAAACCAATGTATATATTTCTACTAAAATGTTGATACATATAATAAATTTTTAACAAATTAACTCAAATATTTGCGAAATAGAGAAAAGAATACATTCTTTTTTAAAATTGTATCAAATAGTCTATAAATGGATAAAAAAAAATATCATGACAAGTATTAAAAATATTAAAATAATGGACTTACGTATGACACATTAAGTTAAGAAATTTATACTTATCAAAGAAAGTAACGTAAGTTATATAAAAAACTAATTATGTACAATTGTTAATTGAATATGCTGCAAAATATTGTCAAATTACACCATTTTTTAGTGATAGGACAAGCAAACTTGTGAAAATGTCATATAATTATCAAAAATATTATGCAAAGTACGAAAATATTGCCTAATATGTTAAAATATTATCAATAGTACATAACCAACAGATCCAAATGACCTTCTGCACCCTACGAAACATGAAAACCTACGGAGATTAACAACAATCTTGCAATGTAGTAGCAAAAAGTAACAATGTGCTGCTACGGATTAAATGGTAAGTGCACACCTAGTATTGTTTAGTAAGTAGATGTAGATAAATAATATTGTTGAATTTTTAACAAAATGGTTTCATGTACAATAAAAATGCAAAGAGAAAAAAAAAAGTTTAAGTGTAAAATAAAATGTAAAAAGGAAAAAAAAAAAAAAGTTAAATAAAAGTTAAAAAAGAAAAAAAAAAGTTTAAAAGAAAAAAAAGTTAAAAAAGAAAATAAAGTTTAAAGTAAAAAGTTTAAGTGTAAAATACAATTTAAAACGAAAATGTAAAAAATAAAATTTAAAAAAAAAAGCTTAAGTGTAAAATTACATTTTAAAAGAAAATGTGAAAATAGGAAAAAGTAAAAAGAAAATTGCTAAAAGTAAAAAACAAAAACAAAAAAATGTGTTAAATGTCAAATAAAAAGATCTTAAATGTAAAAAATAAAAAATAAAAAGTTTAAGTGTAAAATATTATCCATCATAAGCTTTTTACCCGTACCCACCCAAAGCCATTTGGTGTTACGGAGCGTACTAGCCCCTCTCGTTCTGGTAAAATTGATGTAAATCCATATGGTTTTGTACTATCATCAGGTGAAAAGATCTTCATTAAGTATTATATATCTTAATTTTAAAATATATTTTAGATATTACGTGTACAAAAAGTGGTTTTCTATGTAAAAATTCTACTCTACGTATTATAAATTTAACAAAGCAGTTTAAGAAAAAAAAATTCTGACTTCATCCATAATTGCAACCATAGCATCGAAGCATTAAAACGACACCAGCTTCTGTAAATTCAGATTATAAAAATGAAGTTTTAGATAACTTGTATGGAAATCTCAAAAACTTTAAAAAGAAAACCACCAACACTTAAGGTTGGGGATACGGAACTCATTAGTAGACAAAAACTTCACTTTGAAAAAGGCTTTGAACAAAATTGGAGTAGTGAAATTTTTTCTGTGTAGCAATTTATTCTGAGAATTCCTACTGTATACAAGTTAAAAGATATGTCTGAAGAAGAAATTAAAGGTACTTTTTATGAAGCAGAGTTACAGAAAGTTAGTGATTCTGGTTTTTATCCAGTAGAAAAAGTTATCAAGAAAAAGAAAAACCAAGGAGGTGTGATCGAATACTTTTGCGAAATTCTCAGAAAAAATTGCTACACAGAAACAATTTCACTACTCCAATTTTGTTCAAAGCCTTTTTCAAAGTGAAGTTTTTGTCTACTAATGAGTTCCGTATCCCCAACCTTAAGTGTTGGTGGTTTTCTTTTTAAAGTTTTTGAGATTTCCATACAAGTTATCTAAAACTTCATTTTTATAATCTGAATTTACAGAAGCTGGTGTCGTTTTAATGCTTCGATGCAGCTATGGTTGCAATTATGGATGAAGTCAGGATTTTTTTTTCTTAAACTGCTTTGTTAAATTTATAATACGTAGAGTAGAATTTTTACATAGAAAACCACTTTTTGTACACGTAATATCTAAAATATATTTTAAAATTAAGATATATAATACTTAATGAAGATCTTTTCACCTGATGATAGTACAAAACCATATGGATTTACATCAATTTTACCAGAACGAGAGGGGCTAGTACGCTCCGTAACACCAAATGGCTTTGGGTGGGTACGGGTAAAAAGCTTATGATGGATAATATTTTACACTTAAACTTTTTATTTTTTATTTTTTACATTTAAGATCTTTTTATTTGACATTTAACACATTTTTTTGTTTTTGTTTTTTACTTTTAGCAATTTTCTTTTTACTTTTTCCTATTTTCACATTTTCTTTTAAAATGTAATTTTACACTTAAGCTTTTTTTTTTTTTAAATTTTATTTTTTACATTTTCGTTTTAAATTGTATTTTACACTTAAACTTTTTACTTTAAACTTTATTTTCTTTTTTAACTTTTTTTTCTTTTAAACTTTTTTTTTTCTTTTTTAACTTTTATTTAACTTTTTTTTTTTTTTCCTTTTTACATTTTATTTTACACTTAAACTTTTTTTTTTCTCTTTGCATTTTTATTGTACATGAAACCATTTTGTTAAAAATTCAACAATATTATTTATCTACATCTACTTACTAAACAATACTAGGTGTGCACTTACCATTTAATCCGTAGCAGCACATTGTTACTTTTTGCTACTACATTGCAAGATTGTTGTTAATCTCCGTAGGTTTTCATGTTTCGTAGGGTGCAGAAGGTCATTTGGATCTGTTGGTTATGTACTATTGATAATATTTTAACATATTAGGCAATATTTTCGTACTTTGCATAATATTTTTGATAATTATATGACATTTTCACAAGTTTGCTTGTCCTATCACTAAAAAATGGTGTAATTTGACAATATTTTGCAGCATATTCAATTAACAATTGTACATAATTAGTTTTTTATATAACTTACGTTACTTTCTTTGATAAGTATAAATTTCTTAACTTAATGTGTCATACGTAAGTCCATTATTTTAATATTTTTAATACTTGTCATGATATTTTTTTTTATCCATTTATAGACTATTTGATACAATTTTAAAAAAGAATGTATTCTTTTCTCTATTTCGCAAATATTTGAGTTAATTTGTTAAAAATTTATTATATGTTTATTTATAATATATACATTGGTTTCTCTTATACATTGAAAGACACGCATTGTATACAGATTTATTAGTTACTCTTGATTCTATTTTGTATAATTTGATAATATTTTTTATATCTATAATAGTATTTTCTGCTTTTTTTTTTTTTGCTAATATTTTAATATAATTATGGTATTTACCGTTTGATTAGTAGGTAGATCATTCACAGAACTCACCACGGGCATCTACGCCTATATGGGGGTAGTACGCTTCGTAACACCATATGGCATTGGGTGGATGCGGGTAAGAAGCTTATGATGCGTAATATTTTACACTAAACTTTTTTTTTTTAATATTTTTTACATTTATTCTTTTTTTTTTCAGTTTTAACATTTTTTTTTTTTTTAATTTTTCTTTTTTAAATTTTTCATTTTTTACATTTTCTTTTTAAATTGTATTATTACACTGAAACTTTTTTATTTATTGTTTTTTACTTTTTTTTTCATTTTTCTTTAAAAAATTTATGTTATACAAACTTTTTATTTTTTATTTTTTACATTTACTGTTTTTAACTTTTTTTTTTTTACATTATATTTTTCACTTATACTTTTTAGTTATTTTTATTTTTACATTTATTCTTTTTATAGTATATTTCACACGTAAACTTTTTATTTTTTTTTATTTTTACATTTATTATTTTTATAATTTATTTCACACTTAAACTTTTTTTTAAATATTTTTTATATTTATTCTTTTTTTTTTCACTTTTAACATATTTTTTTTTTCTTTCACTTTTAGTAATTTTTTTTTTACTTAACCTTTTAATTTTATTTCACACTAAACTTTTTTATTTATTTTTTAACTTTTTATTTTTTAACTTTTTTTTTTATTTTTTTGCTTTTTAAATTGTATTTTAACTTTTTTTTTTTTTAACATTTATTCTTTTTTATAATTTATTTCAAACTTAAACTTTTTCATTTTACATTTATTCTTGTCTAATGTACGACTAGACACCCCGCTTTCACCCCAATTTTGTGTGTACGCCTACAAACGTCTCCCTATGGGTACTTTATGTCGCCAATTTTATGAATACACCTCTCAAATTGTCCACTTGTGGATACTTGATGTCGCCAAATTCTATACAATCACCCTTAACTGTACTCATATGGGAACTTGTTGCCCCTTAGTCTTTGAAAATATAACTAGCCAGCCCTAATAATTCACCTCTTGTTAAAATAACTCCCTTTGTGTAGCTGCACTGCGCGTTCAATCAAACAGTCAGCTACAAAACACCCCTAAAACAACTACATCTAAGACAAATCCCCTTTTTTAACACGTATTATAACAAGTAATATATCCATTATCTTACATACCAACCCCAAATCTGCTCTTATCAAGCATTCTGCCCAGCACCACAACCAATGCGATAGAGTAACTTTTACATCATATTCCTACACAGTAAGTAATTCTAATGCATCCAATTGTGATCAATGCGAGATCCCCTCCTTCTAGTCATAACGATATGATATTTTCCCTCTTACAATAATAATTTTACGTATGATGTGAAAAACATTTAAAGGACACATTACTTTTATAAAAAGTTTAATTAACCGTAACACAAGGTTTTGGTTCCCAAGGTTCTTTTTCAAAGTATCAGCTTTCATATTAATTACTTATTTTTCATCCACTGAGACTGCTTTCCGTTATATAAATTATAATTTAAACGTATATTGTTATATACATTATTTTCATAGAACCCCAGACTGTCATTTTTTATATCCTTAGTATACATGTCGAAAAGCTTTACTTATTAATCTGGTCTACCTTCCTGTACACGATGGTATGTTATTTACCCCATAGGATGATTCCTCATAGAGTTATATGGCGAAATTGTATGCTGGAGTTGGTCACATAAAATATATTTTTCTACAACAATTCTTGCAAAATTCTTTTCTTTTGTACTAACCATAGTTAAAATATATACACTAGTGTCTTTCCCTTTAACATAAGTTCATTGTGCAGCTCTAATGGGACGTAATTGCTCTCACTGAGTTAATTTTTTTTTTGGCACAGATGTATACGTATATAAAATATATGTGAAATATAAATGAGTAATAAAATATAAATAAATATTAAAATATATATAAAATATAAATGAGTAATAAAATATAGAAGTTAAAATATAATTAAATATTAAAAATAAATGTAAAAATATAAATATTAAAAATAAATGTAAAAATATAAATATTAAAAATAAATGTAAAAATATAAATATTAAAATACATATAAATATCAAAATATAAATAAATATTAAAATATAATAAATATTAAAAATAAATAAATATTAAAAATAAATAAATATTAAAATAAGAATATTAGTTTAATTCTATCATATTTTATTTACTTTCCAAAATTGCAGTTGCGTATACAGCTCAGTTTTTTCAACAACCAACTATTCCTAACATTATACCTATGATGTCACAACCCACAGCTTATAATTAAAAAATGTGTAGATGCAGTGCGTCGCAAATTTCCACCAATACCCAAATAAAAACGCAAAATAACAAAAAAGCAACTTTCATGTCACATGACACTCCATAGACATCACTTACTGACACCTGATTGGTTGTTCATGAGTTCATCCTCAAACAAGCACCTGATTGGTCCGTTCCTGTACATGCACGTTGAGACACGGTGTGACATGCCCATCGGCGGCGATGAGTCATCAACACCTGTTCCCATGCCCCCTGCGTGTGACGTCACTTACTGACACCTGATTGGTTGAGGTCATCTCCATTAGGCCACGCCCCCTCGGCTTGACAGACGAGATCCGCCCTGATCCAACAAGATCCTCGCAGCACCACAGCTTAGAGCCCGGTACTCCGTCAGATCCTCATTTACTCCTCGTACTCCTCATTACTCCTCACAGATCCTCGTCTTGATACCAAGACCCACCAAAAATCCACCGCAGCACCGCCAAAAATCCACAGAGCACCACCAAAATCCACAGAATCCACCAAAATCCACAGAGCACCACCAAAAATCCACAGAATCCACCAAAATCCACACAGATCCTCACAAATCCACCAAAATCCACACAGATCCTCGAAAAATCCACCAAAATCCACAGAGCACCGCCAAAAATCCACAGAGCACCGCCGAAATCCACCAAAATCCACAGAGCACCTCGTCGCCGTCTGCCTCATTATTCCTCGTATTCCTCATTATTCCTCAATTATTCCTCACAGATCCTCAATTATTCCTCATTATTCCTCAGAAATCCTCAATTATTCCTCATTATTCCTCACAGATCCTCAATTATTCCTCACAGATCCTCAATTATTCCTCATTATTCCTCAGAAATCCTCAATTATTCCTCATTATTCCTCACAGATCCTCAATTATTCCTCACAGCACCTCGGCGCAGAATCGGCCTTTTTACACTACTTACCTAGTACTTTTTTTTATTAATTTAGAATTTTTAAAGGTTAAAGAAACGCATGAGTGCTCTTTGTTTACATACCTTCACATATAATTCCCATGACAAATCTCGCTTTTCTGTATCATCAATAGTGCTTTTATAGCATTTTCCAATGTTTCCAAATCAATTATCAGGACCAATAGTTAATAGTAGTCAATTAAATGGCGGCTTCGCGATCTTATAGTATGAATGCCTCACGCTATTATTTTTAGTCAAGTAAAAATAGCTTTCATTTTTACTTTTTAGTACATTTAATGAAAGCGTATATTTAAGAAGTATTCTTAAGTATCCCCTTATTTAAAAATGATTAAAGCAACGGCTTTTAGATTAAACGGTCTAATGATTTAAATCGGATTGTTTTTACGTTTTAAAAGGTAAAAGAATATATACTTATTTATGAAAAAATATGTACCCGTCTGAAACAGAAAATATGAAAACCGAGTTTCAATATGGAAGTAGAGTATTGGTGTCCATGTTACATATACTGGTATCTGTTTTGAAATGAAGAAAATTTGTGGGTAGTGTCAAAAATACAAGCAAAATGTCTTGCAGTTTGTCTGCAGTTCGATAATGTTACGCTACAGGACTATTGATTGGCAACTGTTAAACTTTAAATTAAATTGACGTAGATGTCATTTTTAAAAATTCACTGTATAAACAAGCTCGTATTAAATTATACACCTTGCCTAAATATTCATTTAATATCTAGCAGATTCAGTTGAGCATATTCCAGGAGATTTATTTCAAAAGAGGTTATTTAATTAAATAAAGTAAAGTATGGATAAAACGACTCTTTTTTTTTATTTTATTAAATAAACACTGCGTGGCAGGGTAATGTTATAAAATGTTCAACTCTTTTTGGATTGTATATTTGTTTTCCTATTTACAATGAGTAGAAAACGTTAATTTGCTTTAACGTTATGTTAATTTAAACGTTAATTTGTTTTTGCTTTATAAAAACAAATTATAAGTAAAACGTATTACATTTTAAAAATATGTGGATTAAACATTTTATAAATACTTTATCTTATCTCGAACATGAAATTTTCGATAAAAGCAAGAAATATATGAAAGCAAAAGCGACATAAGTCTGAAATTAAAACTTCCTAAATTTATAAATAATATACGTGGAAGTAAATTAGTTAATTTTTTAATGCTTAATTGCTACAACAAATAAAAATAAATTATTAATTTCAATGAGGAAATGTTAAACGCTTTTCCCTTCAAAATCAGTTTAATGAGATAAAAAAAACTTTGGCTTCCATGTGCAAATATATGTATGAAAATTATCATAATTCGCAACTAATACGACAATTTTTATTCCATTTAAAATGTATTTACTTATTTCTGACGTAACGAAAGAGTATTGGTAGAAAGCAGCATTTTAAAATGATTTCACTGGTTGCAAATGTATAATTGAATTGATGTTTGTTACGAGGGCTAAGTCTAAAATGTAAAACTTTCGGAAAATTAAGAAAAACTTTATATTTTTTTTTTATTAAATTGCACACTATTCCAAATAAACATGATATTCATAGTAAAAGTATTTATTGAACAGTAAATATTTTACATGATTTGGAAAACAATATTTTATATAATTGAATTTCGAAGTTTTGAAAAATCATTTTTTAACAAAAAATTTAAAACTGAATGAAAGAAATTCGGTGTGAATGAATAGTAAAAATGTTGCATGATTTTGAAAACAATATTTCAATCACTCTTTTAACAAAAATCTAAAACTGAATGAGGAAAATTCGGTAAAAGAATATATAAAAAAAAAATCAAATTTCGGTTGATTTTTTCAAATTCTTTTGACCGAATTTCCCCCATTCAGTTTTAGATTTTTGTTAAAAGGGTAATTTTTCCAAAAAAAAAAATTAATTCAATGACATGGAATATTTTTTTCCAAATCATATAAAATTTTTACTGTTTATTAAATACTACTTTTACTTCACTAAATACTATTTATACAATAGTATGTTTTTGGAATATTTTGTAATTAAGTAAAAATAAATGAAAAGTTTTTCATAATTTTCTAAAAGTTGTACATTTTAGGCTTCAGACCTTTTAATAAACACCGATTCAATTGTGACGAACTCAATAAAGAATCTCAGTTTTCTATAAATACCAATTTCAATCGTTTCGGAAAATGGGACTCAACCTTAATGACTTACAGTAGATCCTCCTGACAACGACTCCACGGTATAGCGACAACTTCCTTATAAGGATCGCCAATGAAATTTCCCAATCGGTTAATTGAGCCGTATAATTTCAAAAACAGATGGGTCCAATTTCATAAAGTTTACATGAGACTTCAAAAACGATTGACGATGATGTAGTGCATTAAGAACTTGTGAAAAACAAAAAATAATAAAGAAATGCGAAAAATGTGGACCTATGTGGTTTTGAAAATTGAAGGATCAACTAGTTTGTATGTTTTTTTTTAACTCGCTACAATAATCTAATAATGAGCACTTTCACAATGGTCTTGGGACAGATCGTTATACCGAGTGTCTATACTTTATGCATATTGGCAGATTCCTCGTCCCAATTATGTAGCACCGTAGAATTGTCACGAGTTTGAGTTACTGCCGTAGAATCTATATAAAGTAACCAACAGCATAAAAATAGCGTTTTTTTTTTACATAACCTATCTTGTTATCGAAAAAAGTAAAAAGGACAAGACAAAGCTTAGACAAAAGTAAAGCTATTTTTTCCAGTTTCTAAATATGCCAAATGGTTATTAATTGAATACCGAACCCTTACGTTTGTGTCTATCCTTTTGAAAGAAAATGTTGCACGTTTCCAGGTAATTGACCGAGCGTTAACGAGGTTCCTCTTTTAACTGGACCTTTCAGCATTTCGTCTGTTTTTCCGTAAACTTGTTTGTTACGTATTTATGACCAAACGCGTTGTTCGATTTTCTTCAAATTTGGTAATGTTTGGTTTTGTTAATTAAAGTCGCACTAAAGCTGCACAGTGGGCTATTGGTCACGGTTCGTGGCCTATCTCGAAGAAAAGACCGGGGAACGATGCCTCATATTTTTGAACAATGGTCAGATAACGATCAAATTTGGCATGAATGTTGCTTGAAGTCATTAAAATTGACGTATATGTTTTTTATGTTTTTTTTGGTCCCGAGGTCTACTGTTCCCAGAACTACTAGTTATTGTTAACTCGCTTTGTATAATGTTGTTGTGCTCACGAAGCTTGCGACTCAATTTAAACCACCTCTTCAAATATCATATCGACTTAGAGCATCGGGATATTTACATATTCCTGATGCCAATACAATATTAGACCTTAAAATTATCATTACTTATTTATAATTAATTTTTCTGAAATTGAAGTAAATTCAGCCCCGCGCCAACAGCAGAATGCTTTTAACTGTGTGCGCTGCGATCATCTCAATAAACCAATTTTGTTTCAACCAAATAGCTTTTTGACGCCATGCTGTAGTACTTTTACAACAACATAACATATTTTCTTTGCATTTTAGTGATATTATAAGAGAGAAAATCGGGATACTTTAAGATAGACCCCTCACCCTCACGAACAGGAGTTAACTGCCTTTTGGACGCTAAGGGAAATTGTTTAGAAATGGTTTTCAGCATATTAATATTCGTCACTAAATAGGTATAAATATTAACAGTAAAAATAAAGCCCTTTAAAAACAAAGTTTTTTTTATATTAAATGTTAAACAAACTAATTTTCTAAATCCACAAAAATTACAAGCATGAGGCACTCAAGTAAACGACTTTAAAAAAAATTACTGTGAACGTCGCGTCGCAAATAGGGGTATGGAGAGTAGAGTGCTAGCTCAGCTTTTGTCTGGCCATGGTTCAAAGTTACAAGGTAGTGTTCCTTGATATTTTGTTCGGGACATATACCGACCCGCCATCCATATCCATTGTATAGCTCTAACGCGACATTAATTAAATCAACTATCTATTTTTAATATTTATAAAATGGGTAAGAACACTAATGAGAATTTTACTCTCTTCGCCGTATTTTTCGATTAATCATTTAGATGTCATTTATAGTTGAGGTAAATGTCCTCATTCTCATATAGGTGTCAATAAATCACAGATGTATAGTTCCTGGATAAATATTTTCTCAAATTATATATCATTTAAAGTTCATGCAACTTTCAATCAGCAAAGACATTAGTCTCAATATGTGTTCCAGTTCATTTGTTTTGATGCAATGAATCATTGAATTCCCACACCAGGATTCTATAGATTAACATAATTTTCTTTGCCACTATAGAGTTTTTGTTTTCAATTGTCATCTCCATTTCTCTATACTTTCTACTAGTGAGGCTTCAAAGAATGTTCTAGTTTATTCTAGTCAACGTCTCTTCTTGACATCATCGCTAAAATGTTAATGAAATCGAGATCCTATTTGGAGACATGTGTATAATTGATTGGTCTGAATAAAAAAATAATTATTTCGACTTCTTGGCTTTTGTTCTGCTTGAAGGATTGAATTCCTTTATTTAAAGGGATTGTATTGACTACAATTCCCTCACAAGTCCAGATTCTTTTCGATACGCAGCATCTTATGAGTTCTGAAGTACGTGGGGCGGACGTAATTAAGAAAAGAGAGGTAAACATTTTCACGTTATATGCTTTTTATTGACTGTCATCTTTGTAGTCATTTTTTGCTAGGTTATTTTTTATTATTATTTTAATATTGAACTGTTATATTATTTGTATGCTCTTTATTTGTATTACTATTTTTGCATAATCTTTCTTGTATGATCATTTCCTATTATCATTTCTTATATTTATTTTTTACAGGTATTTAAGTAATTTTTTTATTTTTTTTACTGCTGTATGGTCTTTTTTGTATTTCAATTTTTATAATAAACAATTTTAAATGATTATTATTGACCATACATAATGCCATCAGTTTTTAACCCGAGGATATAATTTTATGGTAGTTTCGTGACCATTTTAAGTTGACTCATTTATTAAAGAAATTTTGTATAACCATTTTTATTTGTTTTTTATTATTCGAAATACTAAGAATACAAATATTCCTACCAACCACAATGTTTGTTATTCAGGAAAAGACTTCAAATTTTTGAATTTCTCTTACCTCTTGACATATTGGTCTGGTTATATTATAAAGTATGTTATTGTTTTAGGGGTTCGATAACCACAAAGTCTATTTGTATCGTAATGAAGCTCGTCAAGCTGTATCCATATATATCGATAATAGAAATAGAAATTGTATCGCCGTATCGTATTCTCCAAACATTTCTTAACAAACTTCGTGAGCTACATAATCATCTGACAGTTACTTTTTAAGATGCTAATACTAAAACTGAAATAGAATGGCAATTTCAAATACTCATAACACATTGTTTAAAAAATTATTTTTTTCCCTTTATGTCTGATACTATATAGATATGTAATATTTTTTTTAAATATATTATATTTTAAGGTTTAATGTTAAAATGTATTCCAAAAATTATGCAATTTTTTTTTTTAAATCGTACAAAGCGGTCATCCCCACTTTCTCATTGTTACATCTGTAATTTAAAAAAATGTCTGACTAACATCAAGTCATTATAATACTATACTAGCAAATAGAAAACATGTTCAGTTAATGTACTGTGTAACATACTGTGGGTCCACGCTCAACCGATCAAGGTCGGGTGGAAAAAGGTGTAGAGACGTGCAGATAACTTAGCAGTTCGGGGTCGTAACCTAAAAACCATCGGGACAGACCAGGGGCCCCGGACTGCAGTCAACTGTCAACTGTAGATCGCAAAAAATCCTACTTTACCTGCATATAAAAGTCTGAAAAAAATGTATTTATACTAGTCATATTCAAGATGTGAACCTGAGGATCGGATTTGTATAATTCAGTTTTTTTTTTAAAGAATTTTCACTATTTTAGAAATATTTTATAAAGAAACATTAAAAAAAATATTCCCAAGGTCTTGATGGAATGTGCTTTTGTAGCTTAGTCGGTAGCGCACAGAACTTCGGATCAATAGGTCGCGGTTCGAGTCCCGATGGGTGTAACGGATTTTTTTTTAATGTTTCCTTAACGGGTTTCACGGGGCAACGTGAGGCCAAACTTTTAGTTGAAAATCAAACGATTTCGATAGTATTTTTTATTGAACTTCTCGCTTTGTATAGAATGAAAATGAACTCGTTTATGCCAAAACCGATAATATCAACTTTTGAGTTTGACACATTCGTCGTCGGTCAGGACAAAACTAAAACATCCGAGATAACAGGCAAAAAGGTTTATTTTTACAAAAGGCGGAAATAGAAATATGAGTTGGCATTGTTTTGGAGAAAAAAAAACTATTTGATTTGGGTACAAAGTCCAGGTTCTCCATTAGCACTCAAAACACTTTAAAGACACATTTCATCATCTGTGTTTATACATTGATAAATTAAAGTTTAGAAAAGTTGTCAAATATCGGATTTAAAAATTCGGATTTCCGTTATTGCTTTCCTCAGTTCACGAATTCGTATCTCAAACGCTTTATTACTAAAAAAATAAAGGAACTATTCTTGTTAATTGACTAAAAATAAAACTTTAGAGTAATCTAACTATGAAATCTCGATGTCGTATGTTTTGTTCTATTTTCCAAATCCTTAAAGAATCGAAAGTTTAAGAAGAAGAAAGTTTAAACACTCTGTGGATGACAAACATAAAAAGCCAAGTTAATGGAAGTAAATTCATAAAAAAAATGGAAGTTGAGAACCATTTACAAAAATTTACGTTATTCATAATTCGTACATAATAATACTTTGCATAAAAATTATATTGGATTCTGCATTTCCTGAAGTTCATTTATAAAAGACAAAAACTTTTTTTTTAAAGGTGAACTTTTCTAACAAAACTGTTAATTTTTTTTTTTACAAACCAGTCTAGTTTTAAATGATAATGTCATTGATAGATTAGATGTTTAAATGTGTTATCGTGAGGTATATATATGATTATCTCTTCACACAATAGATAGATTTTGTTAGGATGCCGAAGTCTAGTAAAGATTTCAAAATAAATTGGAAATGCCGAACTATCCTGTAGAGTTTAAACACAAGTAGTGTATTTTTTATTTCTAAAAACTTATTTAAATGGTTTTTATTATATATATTTTAAAAATATATGTATTTTTTCACATATAAATATTTTTTTTAAATATATGCTTTTTTTTTAATGTTTTTTTTTTAATTTTTGTATTTTTGTAAAAACGTATTTAAGAAGTTAGTATTTTATATTGAAAACTACTAAATTTTAAAACTGTTACCTTTTTGTTTATTTACATTATTACCGTTGTTGCGCATCATCCTGTTTAAAGTCATTGTTCAAATGCATCGCATTTAGCCTGATTATTAGCCTGACAATAGAATATCACATTTTTGAAAGACTATCTTATAGCGCTTTCTACATATCATTGTGAAAAGGACATTCTGGAGATTAATTTAGTGGAAAAAAATGTATCTAGAAACATCCTTTATTACACTAGAAAAAAAAATTGTTGAAAGTGGGGAACGTCTTCGCCTTTTTTCATCTGCAGACGCCGCGTGCGACGTCCGGAACACTGGAGCGTTCAGTGTGACTAAATTTGCTAAAAGTGAACTGATTAAGACTGTTCATTAGTTGAAGAGTTTTTTCACAAATGCGAAATTTTTCTTATCAATAGGGGGACTAATGTACGTTGGAAAAATTTCTAATTGGAAGCGTGATGAAGAAATTTCATAGCCTCTCGCCAACCAAATAAAACTTAAGAATGTTTCTTCATAAGAATTTGTCAAATGGTGCTACAAGTTGTTTGGTTGCGGGGGAGATATAGTGATTCAAAGTTGTGATTAGTCTTTCGTAATTGAATCGTGTATAGCCAGTCAACAGACACTTTAAAAAAAATACTGAATCGGAATCTCATATGGTAAACACACATTTTAGTCCACAATCCATCCAAATTTCATTCCGTTTTATGGGTTATTTTTTACAGTGAATATTGCGTTTAGTGCAGAAACCAGACAAACGACATTAAATAGAATGGAGCGTTAATGTAAAATTGTATCGTCTGTTGGCGACTTTAGGAATTTTATTTTACGGAATCAGAATCTGGTATAGAAAACACACATTTTTGTGACAATCGTGTTAACTTCCAAATTAACTTTAGAAATGTGCGTCGTTTTTACTGTAAAAACGTATTTTACTGCAGAAACCAGCTAATTGCAATTTTTTTTTTAAAGTACGGAATAAATATTATAACTTAATTATTAGCAACATCCACAACAAAATACTTATTTCAAGTTCTTAAAATAAAGTCTTCTCTCATTAAGTTTTGCCATTTTATAAGAAAAATTATTTTAGAGAAAGCTCAACTAAACACAAAAGAATGAGATTATTGATTCCCACGAAATACCGTTTTAATTAGCGACGACGATACGACGAACATTTAAAGTTTTTATCTTTTGTTTATAACCTTTAAAAGGAAAGGACAAAAAAAAAATTGGGGAAAATATCTATTGAAAATTTTTGATTACCTCTTTTGTATACCTGAAACTATAAGCTATACTTTTAACTGTTACATTTTCTAATTACAAACATTTTTATATATTTAACTAATCACTCCTACCTTTTTTATTTATATTCAGTTTATTGTATATTTAGTATTTTACTATTGATCGTATTTTCTACATTCATACATTTTCTCATACTTTTATTATCACTGAATTCGTCATTAAAACCGCTAATAGGTTTTCTTGCCTTTATCTGATCCAAATATACCTTTTAAACGTTATTATTATATTTACACTAATATAAATTTAATAAATAACGTAATGCATAATTATACACTTTTAATAATCGCATCTTCCAATTTAATGAAATTTTCTATTTATATATGTTATATAATCGCAATAAATTAATAAGGTTCTTCCGTTGATTGTTGCCTTTACGAACTTTACCAGTCATAACATTTGCCTAATTTACCTATTTTAGTCTAAGAATCAATAGTACGTTTACGCATGCATTTTGTACTAAAATATTTGCCATTAAGAAAGTTATCTTGATTATTCGGTGATAACATATAAATAGAAAGATAAACAACAATGATGCAAATAGATAAATTTCTTTTATACTTCTCAGCAAGACAACGTTTATTTAATCTGTATTTCATAAGTAATACAGAAATACAGATTAATGCTTGGGAACATGTCTTCGCGCTTTTTATCCGTAGAAACCGATTGATTGGTAACGTGACGTTTGAGACACTGGATTGATTTGGTAACCCTCCTAGTCCAAGACAACTGGAACCAGCCAATCCAGTTTCTAGGACGTTAAGCGCGGTGTCTACGAATGAAAAGCGCGAGGACATGTTCCCCAGTTTAAGCAAACTATACGTTTAACTATAATTTTATATTTATTATTAGCTTTATGAAGTGTCTAGATACCTGTTGAGATATATAATTGTCCAGCTAAAACAATTGTAAGCAAGATTAAACTTTAGGTGGATGATTTATAGGTATCAGTGAAAAAACAACAGCGATAATTTTAGCAGAAATTTCCAGATAAATCAAAGACGTTATAGAGTGGGCTCGTGTATGTTACATATATGGGAACACAAATGTCCGCACGTTGATGGTGGAGTGGAAGTATGAAGAAGGGATGTCTGCTCAAATATTATCCTAGACCTTTGTCTGTGGATCTGTTATTAAGATAAATTCTTATCTGGTCTTTCCATTGAATAGATCCCGGACTGTCGCCAATAGTATATTATATAGCTCTAGCACGTGATTCTAATCCTTAGAATATACAGGCAGAAGTCCTGCCAGAAGGGGAGCCCCAGTTGCTCAGTTGGTAAGGTGTTCAGCTACTAATCAGAGGATTGGTGGTTCGAATCCGTGAAATGGACTTGACATAGAAAAGTAAAAAAGTAGTGATCTTGCGATCGGAGGGTTGCCAGCTTCGCTACAAAAATACTAGAAAGTCGTCCAGAATATCCAACAAATTATACTGGCGTGTATACGGGACTGGTGCACGATAAATCTGATCGGGGTCCAAAGTCCCGACGTCTATTGAAAGCGTTGGGTGCCAGTTCAGGTGTTTCCTCGTCATCTGACCATGGTTCTAAAATAACGAGATGCATGTATGAATGTGTGTATGAATGTGTGTGTATGTGTATGTGTTCCCGGGTCTTTCCTTCGAGATTGACCCCGAACCGTCGCCAATAGCTCACTGTGCAGCTCTAGTGCGACGTTAATCAACCAACCAACCTGCCAGAAGGACTTCAGGAAACATTTTTATACGTTAAAAAAAATACAGTTGAATATTTTAAACTTTTTTTTGCGCCAACTCAGACTTTTCTGAACTATCTGGTTCGGAAAATTCCATACTGACAAAAGGAAGAAAAAACCTCTATACGATCGTCAATGAGAGTCCTACCGACAGTGCAATGCGTCCTTCCGGAAGGCCGATGTACGTTCTAAGATAATTCAAACAATCAATTGAGATTGCATGAGTGCTATAATTTTCCATCCAAGATGCTGTCGAGAGGGTCGTAATTTTGAATAAATTTAGATGACGAGGTCATTTTGACATTTTTGTATTATAACGAATTGCAAACAATTAAAGTGGGTAATTGAAAATTTGCCTCGTAATTTTGAACCGTATTTGGATCACCTGAGGTGGCACCTCACTATCAAAACTTTCACACCACG
Source organism: Troglohyphantes excavatus (assembly GCA_963932185.1). Lineage (NCBI taxonomy): Eukaryota > Metazoa > Arthropoda > Arachnida > Araneae > Linyphiidae > Troglohyphantes > Troglohyphantes excavatus. The sequence goes on along the minus strand of OZ010676.1, from coordinate 52,570,587 downwards.
ATCAACGTAAAGGCATTTGGACTACGACAGATTTGAAGTGCACTAGCCCCTTGTATACGGGGAATTTTGGTTGGACAACGAGGACTGAACTCGAAACCCTTCGATTGCGAGTTTACCGCTCGTTCAACTGTGATATGCAGGCACTCCAATTCAAAAGGATATTGGAAAAATGAGTAAAATATGAGCTATGATACAACAGCAAAATGTATTCCTCGACCTTAATTTACTAAAACACTTTAAAAATAACTAAGATACTTGAAAAGTCTCAGAAATTTTTCATTTTTAGACTTTCTAATGGATCGAAAATCTTCAAATTACGAAATGTTTCTCCGGAATCATTCATTCGAAACAAATGTCATAATTGTTCGTTGAAATTACAAAAGAATTTCCAATACCCCGATGTTTTAGTTTTGCTTTCTTATTGTCAAAAAGACATCGCGCGTCACATGAAAGTTGATCGGATCATATATCGGACTTTCGCTTCCTTGCGGTTGAATATCTGGTTTTCTTGGGGCTTCATCGTCGTTGGAAAACCTGTGCAGTGTTTTTTTTTTTTTAAACGTTTGCACTCATTCCTGTCATTAACGTTCTTTTTGCAGAACAGTTGTTACGTATTTCTATAATTTTTAAAAAAAACTGTTCTTTAACCTGTTTTTAATACACTTTTGGACTTGCCTTAAATTTTTTTTTAAACCTTGGGACATGTTTACTAGAATGCATCAGTTATCCAAATGGTTATTTTATATATATAACCACAAAGTTTTGAGAAATGTAAGTTTTAAAGTTTGTTTACTAATTAATGTGTTGACTTAATTAATCACGAAATAAAAAGTTTTAAAGCTTAGGTCCTTATACATAAGATGCAGTTCTAGTGCGACTTTAATTAATTAACCTTATATATAAGAAATGACTTTTATTTTTAATTTTATAATTATATACCTTAAACAGAATTAGAACACGTTAAAGAATACATCTTTACAAAGAACATGAACGGTATATAACTGTTCCATATAAGTTTTTTTAAAGTGGTTTTTATACAAGAAAGATAAAATATTCAAAACACATGCAGATTTTATTAAGATATTTAGAACAACAAAAGCAGGTTTTATGAAGGTTTTTATGCAGTTTTTGTATAAAACTTGTATGCTTATTTTTTTTTTAGTTGGGAATCCAACGTCACGATGTGTTGCGTACATTGAAATGTTTTGCACGTTATCAAAAACAATTTTGATGCTTCAATACAAAATACCTTAAATTCTTATATTTTTTTGTAAATGATAATATTAAAAATGTAGATACCTTTCGTACCAACCTATTTAAATCTCCTTATGTTCATATACCCGTCCACTCTTGTAATGCCTTGCATTTAATTCAATTCCAGTTTCAACATGCTGTGTTCCATGACAAAGAAAATCAGTGTTCTGCTTTTTTCTGGCCTTCTGGTGGCTACTATAGGATTGGTTTTGTATCTAACATTTCCCATTATTATGAACAAAGAAATCAACAAGGTAGGTGGAAGTTAATTTTTGTTAAGTCTCTGCGAAACTGGCTTGCTAACAAATGAGGCAAATTTCGGCCATAGAAGGAGCTGTCCGAGCAGGCGTGCGTACAATGTTTCACGAAATAAACCTTAAATTGTGCCTGCCTCCTTTTTTTTTTTTTTAATAAATTGTCTAAGTTTATAAAAAAAAATAGTAATATGCATGAAATTTTTTATCTTTAATATAAAAATACAAAACTGAAATCCTAAAAATTCCTCATTAGTATTTTAATTATGCTTCCCGTATAATTCTGAATTCTGAAGAAACGTGCAATTATTTGTATTATATAAACGATTATTCTATTCGCATGGTAAAATGATTACTATGGCTTTGTAAATGACCATTACCCTTCGCAGCGTGCTATTAACATTGGCAAAATGAGGCTTCACTCTAATTGCTAGAAGACTCAACGAGAGGAAATTAATGTCTTTTTCTTTTCTCTGGTGATGTGAATTAGCGCTACTGAACGTTTGTGACTTTATTAACTGTTGGCTACTTTAGACGAGATACTTTATGGATAACTTATTGATGCGAGATGTCTTATGCGGCACTCCATACACGAGGCACTTTATACATGAGTAACCTAGATGCAAAAGCAGCTATATGCTCTAACAGGTTTTTTGAGTAAATTGCGAAAAATTGTCAAAACTTAACTATTGTTAGGGCTGTTACAGACGGAGCGTATGTGGACGCGGGTAAAAAATTAATCTGGGATTCGAGAACACAAACCAGGTAGTTTTTATTCTCGAATCACGGATCCATTTTTCATCCGATCCGTCTGTAACAGCCCTTAATTCAATAATAATATTTTTTTTTAAATCAAAAGAAATACAAATGTTTTTAATTAAAATGTGTAAGTTCTTAGATTACTGAATAAGTCATAATCTAAATTTTAATTTTCACATAACTTATTTTGAAATTGGATTAAGACTTTTAACTGATTTTACAACTGTATGCGGCGCCATCTTGTTTTTGTTCAAAAAGAAAAATCCGCTATTATAACTAACACATTCCAGCCAATCCATTTTTCATCCGATCGCTCGACTCGTATGTTTATTTTCGCAGGATATAGCTACTTTTGCTTCTGTGGACTTCTTTATTTAGTAAAAAATGATTTTCACTCATTTATTATATTTTAAAATTGAAGCAAAAGTTAAACAGTACTTATTGATACCGAAATGCCATTTTACGAGTTTTTGAATATAACTTCTTTTGGCTACTTGCATGTCTTCATTTTATATTCATAATTCTCATTTTTATATACGAGTCGCCAAATTCCAAAACGTCTCTTTTCCATAACTATAGTTATATCATTGAGTAGCATACCTTTAATCAAAGAAAATTAATTTCATGCTGTTATAAAACATTCACTTATTATCCAAACTACTGAAAAATTATTTTTTATAAAACATTCAGTATACAGAATGTTTTATTTTAATGCTAACACATGTAACATTAATATTTTTTTCTTTTACTGGTTGAATTATAAGGGCTAATTTTAATTATAAATGTTTTTGTTTAAAATAAAATCAATGATACAGATAAAAATAAGTTTTAGAGACAATCAATAAAAATACGTTTTGATACATTTTAATAGTTGCCTTTCAATCATAAAAAAGTGTGCAGTATACAACATCCCTAACATAAGATGGTGTTCCGTTTTCCCTGATTTGACCAAAACATATATTCTGAAGCAATTTTATTCCTATAAATAAATAAAATCATCTATCGATTGGTGCAAGAACCAGACAGCAATAAGCAATTGGTATAGAAATAAAAAGAAGCTGTACTTTTATATTATATGATGCAAGAAACGTACAGTGTTTTTCGTCCTTCTTGAACAATTTTGAAAACTGGAACTGTCTGGTTCTTACACTGACGTCTTTAATTATAGTTTTGTCTTTTTTTTAAACCAAACCAAGTTACATTACAATAATTTACAAAGTTCCCATGATAATTGTGTATTTTGCTAACTATTAGGGAAATTCGAAAACATTGAGAAAAAAAATTAAAAATTCACACATTTTTATTTAAACCATAAAAAAATTAATTAAAAATACGTACTTAAAAATTATATAAATTGTTAACCGTTTATAACACGCACTAATACAAAAATATGAAATTTAGTTTTAAAGTGACAAGCTTGACAGTTATCAATTTTCCATATAAGGATAATGTATATGAAAGTAGCAAAATCGAAGTTATTATATTAGAAACTTTATATTACAATTAGATGATTTTAATTATGAGTTTTATGTAATTTATGCATATCATATGTTAATTTGACTATGGTCAATAATAACTAATATTTCTACTTGATGTAATATGTATGTGATAATGATTAATTAGAAGTGACATGTTTAAAAAAAATTAATTTTTAGCGATTGGTGCTTAGTGAAGACTCCGAGACCTACAAATATTGGAGAGATATACCTGTACCTATTTATCTTAATTTCTACTTCTTTAATATCACGAACCCAGAAGAAATTTGGGACCAAACAAGTAAACCAATTTTAGAAGAACTAGGACCTTTCACATTCAGGTAATACATTTTCTATTTGGGCGATTTTTGGCCGCCAAGTAGTATATTTAGTAGCAGTAATATATAAAAATTAAATTTAATATTTTTTTGCACCATTTCTCGTTAATTCAAGCATCATGAAAGTTTTTTTAATTGAAAATAGTGCGTTTAAAGGTTACATCTACTGTTAATGATTTATTAATACAAATTTATATTATGTCGTTTTTTTCGCATGTTCAGTTTGTCCTTAAGGGGTGTTCATTTATTACGTAACGTCGTTTTTCATCCTTTTGTACCCCTCCTTCCCCATGTCATGTCAAAGTTGCAGTTAAAAAGTCGTTAAAATTTCCACCTTAGATATTCTATCAAACAACCCATTAAAAAATTGTGAGTTTTATAAAAAGTGATTTACATCAAAGTTTGTGAAAAATATCGGATTTTTGTTCTACAATGTTTTGCTGCTTCACGCAACTACTGAGACCCCTTGCCCATGGCAAGTCACAGTCATGCATGATACCCCCCCCCCCCCCCTGCCGCCAAGGGTTTGTGACGTAATAAATAAACAGCCCTTTACTTTTAAATTACATATATATTTACTAGCTGTTTGGGCGTTAAGGCAAATATATATATAAAAAATTTAGTTGCCCTCATCGGGACTTGAGCCGACTTATTGTTCTGAAGTCAGCGCGCTATCGACTAAGCTGAAAATTCACACTATAGAGGTTGGAAATATTTTTTTAATGTTTATTCAATATTTCTATAAAATTTAACATCAATTAAATTAAACGAAATTATATAAATTCGAACTTTTGGTGCGCTCATTGAGGATGAATAATGCTCATATATGAATTTTCATCTTTTATACGTAGAGGAAGTAAGTGTTTTGCTAACCACAAACGGCTTTCTTTTATTATTATTATCGGTAGGTTCAATAAATTTTAGTGATACACCTGAAATGGTGTAATTATCCACCAAGGGACCTAGTTAAAAAAAATTGCTGTATAAAGAAATACAATACTCAAAATCAAAGCCGTATTCGACCTTTCTTAATTTCAATCGAGCTTACTCCCTTTCAAACAGACTTTAGAATATGTCCGATTTCGTCATTTCCGGTCTTATATTTCAGGGTTATAAGGATTTTGTTACACTAAGGGTATTTAAAACGTATGCGTTTTTATCTCTAATTGTTGGTTAGGTATGGAATCAAAAAGAGCCAGGGTCTGTTCTTGGGCAGTCATGGCTGAATTGGGCAGTCGAAAAATAAAAATGGATTGTAATAAATTTTAAATGAGCAGTCGTTAAAATTTAACAAGTTGTTTCAAAAAATTAATTTATTTGGGAAAATGGGAGCATTTGTCATTTTATTAAATTTTCTAAGGGAGATATTTAGGTAATTTCTAAACTGTGATGCGTTAAACAAATTCCATGTTTGCCTTTCTTTAGGTTCCCTATGCACGAGACAAACGAATTTTGAGTTTTTCTAGGTGATTAAAGGATTCCAAAGTTAAAGTAAATTTAAAAAAAATCTTACAGTTAAAGTAGAATGCAAATAATATAGAATTTTATTGTTGGCAAGATATGTCGAAAAATTTAGAGGAAAAGGCGAGACTATGTGCCCTGCCTTAAAGGTATGAAACATGTCCTCGCGTTATTTTTCTGTTGTGGCTGCGTCTTCCTTCCGAGGCACTGGATTGGTTGGTATTCCTCCGAGACACTGGAACTAACCAATCCAGCGTTATTGGAGGAAAAGCTACAGAACAAAAACGCGGAGAACATGTTTCCGACCTTTTAAGGTACGGGAACATGAGAGGGATAGGGAATATGTCCTAGCGTCAATCTAAGCGTTCCCTACCTAGATAGGGTACGTTTTAATTACTCTCCGAGACCAACATGACCGATGTACATCGGTCAAACAAAAAGAGCATTAAAAGTTAGCATGAAAGAGCACAAAGCACACGATGTCAAACAAGAAATAAAAAAGTTCTCCATTGCTAGGCACTCTTGGGAACGTAATCACATATTTAATTTTTCGAACCCACATTTAATTTTCAAACCCAAAATCTCCAGAGGAACTTAATTTCTTGGAGGCCACGTGTTTTAAAACTAGGGATTTTGTATTTTATTTTTTTAAATATTCGTTGCTGAAAAATTAAAAGTAACAATTAAAATTACTAAATAAAAATTAACAAACATGTCTATAAACACTTTAAAAAGTACAAAATAAGCTTTTGTTAAATAATATAAACGCCGGGGAACTCAAACAAACCGCTTCAGTATATTAGTTATTTTTAGTCAATTAACATCTATAGTTTTTGCTATTTAGTGTACTAGAAAAAAATAAAAAATAAATATATATATACAATTTATTTTTTGGAAAAACGTTTATTTAGTTTAAACCTTTTGATGCGAATACGTCTTTAAAAGAATCATTGGCAGAAACTTGAGCGAAACTAAAAGTGTTGATATTTTAAAGCCCGATAACTCGATGGGGTATGAGGATCAATGATCTACCATCGTGTAGAGTAGGGCTAGCCGAGTCGACCAGATTGGAAATTACAAAGTTCGTACGATCATTAGAAACTCCTAATTTTGTTTTTATAAGGGCATTGATAAAGTACCTAGAAACTCCTTATTTTTTTTTGTACAAATCGTTCTTAGAAACTTTCCAGTTACTGAAAGCTCTTAGAAAGTCCTTAAAGACTCTTATTTTACTAAACCTCTATTAAAAACGTTTGATTTTAATCTGAATTAAACATAAGTTTATATCTGAGTCGAAAACGCATACATTCTTTGCACCCGATAACTTTTAGTTGATTGCACCTACTTTCCTCTTTTATATTCATATATTTAATTTTTTTTACTAAGAAGCATATTTGTGACTTTATCTCTTTGTTATAAATGTATAAAAACATTCTAATAAAATATAGAGTCTTTATAAATTACTTTTAAGTTCATTAAAAAAAAAAGCTGTATCGGGGACACAGCCGCAGTGGGGTACGTGAAACGTCTTGTGCGTGCTGCAGCGGGTGTATGGCCACTAGGGTAACACTTTAACAAATTAAACACTTATAAGCTTTACAACTCCTAATAGGCACCGGTTTGAGTTGGATGGATTATACTTTCGTCAAACGCAACCACTCTTACTCAAATCCCGTACTGCCAAGCAACGCTTCTGTAAAACCAAGTGCTAGGCAAAATTTAACTCCTCGTGCGTCAACAGTGCCATCTACGCAAGCGCACAACATACTTCCGTAACAGACTTCAGTCACATGCGGTTTTTACAAGCGACTCCTATCAACCAAACTGAAAGACGTTTCACGTGAAAATCCTTAGAAACTTTTTATTTTCGGAAAATTAGTACGAACCCTGAATTAAACCACTCCCCTCTCTGACCTTTGTACCCGGTAGGGAGGAAAATTAATTAAATATCGGCAGAGGCTGGTCTGTTTAACTTTGGCAACTTCACTTCCAATCGACGGATCGAGGCAAGTGCATGCTTAATACAAGTTAAAATATGACCTCGAAACAGTTAATCCAGAAGTCTTTAATACTCCATTTTATTTTCTAGGGAATCCAGAGAAAAGGTTAACGTAACCTGGAACGACAACAGCACCGTAAGTTACAAGCAAGTTCGTAGATGGTATTATCAACATGATCGGACGAATGGTTCCTTGGACGATATTGTGACAACTCTCAATGTTCCAATGGTGGTAAGAGTACAAAGTAAATATTTAACTAATCATACTACTAATTTGCAATGCTTTCTGTAAAGCCGTCCTCGCTCATAAATTATTATAAAAGTATTACATTTTTATGGGTATTACACGAGTATGCCAAGTTGAAGAGTTGATGATGGGATGACAGAGTGAGTTATCTAAAAAAAAAATGTATACTAATACAATGGAGCTGTTTCCTTGGAATAACTCTCCATAATTTTAGATCGTTCACTTCTAAAGATTTCCCAGGGTAACGTCTGGAGAATTTTCTAAATTATATCAAGCTTAAGCGTTTTTGTGTGTAAGAAATATATTTGAAATTTTCTTAAAATATCCTTTCATTTAACACCAATAAATGTATAAGGCGGTGAAAGAAGTAGTAGTGTAAGTCAATTTAACATTTTTTTTAACTTGAGGTTTTACTGACACTGGTTATTAGGATTTTCCTTGACACTCAATCTAGTGCTGCTAAAGTACGAGTAATGACTTGCACCTTTTTACCACATGGATTTGAATGTGGAGAACTCAGATACGTTATTAACTCAACATGGAAAAAAGTTTCTTACACCACTATTACTTTCATCACCTCATATTTTAAAAATGTTTATTTTTTAACATTAAATTAACTACTTGGTTTCTTCCATATTAAATTTATTCTATGAATATACAAGGTGGTTTTAATTAAAGTATCCATGTTCAGAGAGAGCACTGCAGAGAAATGACCGATGGTTATAAGAACATCAAATTTGCGTGGCATTTATTTCAGAATTAGAGAAGTGAATTAAGCAAAAAAAAATATTAGTTTCCAAAATGACCGTTTGGGGAAGGGATGGTGCTGCGAGTAGTTCCTAGTAAAATAATAATTCAATGAAATGTCTTAACGGTCGTGATGCATATTATTTAATTTCGAATTATAAGTGGTATAAACGGCTAATCCACTGTCAAAAACACTGTCCATGACTTTCTAAAGCCTTCTTTTATACAGGCCAAGCATATCGTGGGTTGAGTACTACAACTAGGTAATCCATATGTAATTATTGTGGAGTTACCTAGTTGCAGTACTGGTAAGACGATATATATCCGCTTTCGGGCGCAAATGGGTCAAAAACACCTTGCTGTTATGTTTAGGATTATGATATAACGTTTTATATTTTACATGGTTTCAAACAAGAAATTTTTGTGCTTCGATTTATTCCTATAAAATATATTTTCTATTTTGATGTAATGATGTTTGTCTAATTGTCTTAAGGCTGCTGCAATGCGTGGTAAGCAGATGAACGAAGATATGGTTTACTTCGCTCTTGAAGAGATATTTAGTCAACTGAACTGCACTTGGTTTATCCGAAAACCTGTCCGAGAACTTCTTTTTGAGGGATACGATGACAAGTTGATGCAAATTGCCAAAACTTTCATGAACCTACCATATGATAAATTTGGTTGGTTTTATAAGGTAACGTAATGTTAACTTTTCTGGTAAGAATTTTTTTTAATTTTAATAAGTATTATTATTAAACAAAGCATATTAGTTGTCAAGGGGCTCCAAGACCCGTCCAGACAATGTAAGAAGATAAACATTGAATAAACATAAATCAAAGAGTACATGTGGAAAAAAAGAGTACCCTCAACAGGAGTTACTTTGCTCCTTCATTTTACATTTCTTACATTCAATGAAGGGTTTAAATACCATGTAATGTAGCTAAAATGTGTTGCTGGTATCAATATATTCTATGATAGTTATCGATTCCCATAATCTATCATTTTTTTTTCATTTATACTTTACTAATAGTATTTTTTTTTATTTATGGAGTAAAGTAGGAAGGAGATAGGATACTTTACCCCAATGTCAGAAATATTATTTTTTCCCAATAGTAAAATACTTGGAGTAAAGTAAACTATTTAGTTCTTATTCAGCACCATTCAAAACATATGTTCTATTTTTTTCTGTCCAAGAAAATTCAATTTCTTCTACTAAAAAATCTATTTAAAAACCAAAAACCTTTAAGGGATTCGTAAGGTTCCCTTTTTTCATAACACTTGGCGAATTCGGATTGATTTGTTTGTTCAAATAATTGCAGTTCTTACAATTATTGCAATTTACTTGACTAGTAAATTAAAAGAACATTAAGGTAGGTAATAGCCAAACGTGGCTTGGTGTAGTCTTGTGAATGATTAAGGAACTAAAATATAAAAAAAAATTCAGTCTTACCATCACAGTAGGTAATACATCATAGCTCCCAGAAACCTTCGAGCTATGGTATTCTGAAGCAACCTCTATTTTAATAGCTTTCGGCGGTTGAATATTGGTCTGAAATGAGGAATATTGGTCTGAAATGAGGTAGGTGGGCAAAATGATTTGTAACATGAATTAGAAGCAAAATAGCTGAAAGCCCATTACTATACTTTTAAATTTATTATTACATAACATAATTGTGCACTTACCTTATTCAAAATGCACACGGTTTTTTTCTATTAAAAGTTTATTTTGAAAAGGTACATTTATATTCATTTGAAAATGGTAAAACAAATTTTAACTTTAATTTTCCCAAAATTGAGTTTATTTTTAAATGGTGATTCTCACTTCAGCGCAATGGCACAGATGATGGTGAAATAACTGCATTTACAGGACAAAACGATATAGATGCTTTAGACGAAATATATACTTGGAATGACATGCGGTAAGTCTTTATTAAGGAGCTTTGTTTTATTTATTAAATATATTATCAAAACATCCCTGATCTACGAATTTTTTTCAGGTCTGTGACTGCTTACGAACCTCCTTGCAACATGATTAATGGATCTGGTAAATAACTATATTTTTTTTAGTGTTTATACATTTATATATATTTCGATTCTCTATTTAACTTCGGGCTCGCAAGGCTGTTATCCTATAACAATTAGTTGAGGCTGGAGTCATTAATGACCCCAGGCTTGTGATTCTAGGGTTTAAAAATCATTTTTATAATGAAGTAATGTCAATAAAAATGCAATCCTAATTATTCTTGATATATATTGGTCATGTGGATTGGCCAGCATTCTCTCACTACTTGAATCCCAACTAAATGTGTACGAAATGTCATTTGTCTAACGACTTGGTAGATGGTTGTATATTAGGAGAATGAAACATCATTGTTGCTCATAACGTAGCTTTCCGTTACTTTAAATTGCATAACATACTTTTTCCCTTTTATATGTGTTATACAAAATTTACATAATATATGTTCTAACCCTTTCTTGTTGGAATCCTTTCTTGTAGTATGTAGGTATAGTAACCGCCCCGTGATCAGAGAGTTGAGAGATTGAGACTATAGTGCTCATTAAATCTGTTCATGGTCCAAATGTCCTTACGTTGTCGTGGTGTGGAAGTATGGAAAAGGGTGTGTAGCCTAGTGTTGTTTTTGGTTCTTAGTTCAAAATTACGAGGCAGAATTCTCGGGTCTTGTCTTTGAAACTAATTGCATCTAATAACTAACACATATAGCTCTGGGGGATATCACTGTTAAAAATGCATACTCATTTTTTTAAGAAACTTTCCTCATGTTTGACGAAACAGACGCCTGCTAAATGTTCCGATTAAATACATTCCTCCAAACTGAGGAAATTCATTGTGTTGTTTTTTGACGACATTTATTCAAATATGAGAGCGATTTTAAATATAAAAATCGACGACACGAACCAGAGGGATCTCTTGGTCCGAAGTTACGCGCACGTTGACCAAGCGAGAAAAGATCTAGTGCGACGTTAATCCAACCAATCGCTCTGGTTCTACATTTATCAAAATTCAAACCATGTAGTTTTCTGTAACATACTTGATAATTTAAACAATTTCTTTAGAGTTATAGTAATTTTTTTCTTTTTAATCGTGAAGCGAATTTATTTTAAGTATGCAGTATTTAACTAAGTATCAACATTATTTAATGTATGCTACCTTGATTTAATCCACTTTATTTATTGTAGCTGGTGACTTGTGGCCACCTGTAAAATCCCGGAATCAGAAAGTGACACTTTTTGTGACTGATATTTGCAGGTAAATTTGAATTTCTGTGAAATGCTCAAATGTATATAAATGCATTCTTTCCCATAGTTGTGAGAATCAAAATGTTTTTTTGAATAGGTCATTATCTTTCACCTATCTGTCTGACATTGAAGCACAGGGTATAAAAGCGTACAGATTTTGGGCAGATGACAAACAATTAGACAATGGGAAGTATGATGCTGACAATAAGTGTTTTTGCCCTGAAGGCATATGTCTACCAGCCGGAGCAATTAACGTTAGCTCATGCAAATTTGGTATCGTTTTATTTTTGCTTATTATCACTGTTAAAATAAAACTTGTACTGCACTGTTAAAAATATCCCTATTAATACAGTTTCCTTCTCATTTTAACAAGAAAATTCCTTTTTACACTAACAACGAAATTTTCCCGTTTGCCGCAAATTGCCTGTTTGCCACAACGTGGCATCATGTATATCATATAGTAACTAAACTATTAAAATGTCCTCTCTTTTTTTTGAATTCTGAAATACATTAAAAAAACAAAGCGTTCATTTTCATTGAAGTTGGAATATTTAAAATGTATTTGAACACAAAATAATCGGGTTTCCTTTTTCTATACATAAACATCTATAATTATTTACACTTGTGTGGATGGCATAGCTGCAAGCCAAAAAATGAGGCACCTATAGTCGTGGCTGATGTCATTTTTTATTCCTGATTTCTGATAAAATTTTAAAATGGAAACTAATAATTTAAAACGAATACTTTTTTTAGCAAATGAGAGACACTGTAAATTTTAAATTCCTGTAAATAACATAAACGTTGCTTGCAAATGAGGTGCTAGTACAATTTCCGTTTCTAACAAGAAATTTTTAACAGTGTAGTATGATAAATGTTTCATGCCAATGCTTCCTTCTCTTCCGTGACTATTTGAATGAAAATTTTATCATGTGGTTGTAAGTAATATTTTGTTTTATATCAAGAATACTGTTTTAATTGTTAGATGCACCTGCTGTGGTCTCGTACCCTCACTTTTTGTTTGCCGATTCCATCTACAGTCAAGGAGTGATTGGGATGAAACCAAACCCAGAAGAGCATAGAATGTACTTAGATTTAATACCGGTAAGTAATACTATTTCACAATTAACCGTTCAATGCATAATGGGTCTCAGAAGTTCCAAACCAGAAAATGCCGTTTGAAGATGGTGTTAAAATAAAACCATCTTTAACGGGACAACATGGCTTCTTATCCCAAACTCCTGACCACCTTTGGTTTGCTTTTCAGCCAGTAAATCTTGGCACATGTTGAGAAAGAAAGCATTTGATTTGGGACGTCATTCTGGAATAGGTTATGGCATGTACACAGGCTCGTACTTGGACATAAGCTGCCTTGTGTGACTATCAGTGTTTGCTAACCCAATAAAAATTAATGCAGTTCAGAATTAAAAACACATATAAGTTTAATTAACATACAAATATTACATTAAAAATACTGCACACATTAGTAAAAAAAATTCCTATACACACAGCGTTTTTTTTTTTTACAAATTTAGCTTATAATTTTATCTGAAGATATTTTTTAATTTTCTTAAAATGTCATTTTCTATTGTCAGTTGAAAGCAGGCCCGTGTTGAAAGTGTTGTGGTTTTTTTGGAAGGGGGGGGGGGTTACAACATTGTAGCGCCCTATGATACGTTGATTCTCCCCGACTTGCCCAAAATTTAGCAGCTCTATAGATTTCCTTCCCCTTGAAGAGGGTTGCAATTTGGCATGGTTATCTCTTCAGTAAAAGGACAGATGCTAAAGTAGTGTATCCGAGAGACAACCCCCCATTGAATAGGTGACCTTTAGACGTGGGTCAACGGTTCAACCTTCCCTGCTCGTTCCTCCAGGCACTGTCCATAGATTGTCGCTACCAGGGAGGAGAGAGTGTCGTCATTATCTTTGGTCGCGACAGAGTGAAAACGATAAAAATTTCTGATCTTTTCGGAAAAGAGGGATGTTGCTCCTGGTTAATAATTTGTCGATTTTATTAATTATAAAATTTATTTTTATCTGTACAATTTAAACTTTCAAAAATTAAGTGTCGGGCGAGGTAATAGGATTTCTTTTTTTGCGTACACCTGGGGGAACGCGGTGGTCTGGTGGGAGTATGCAAAAACATTTTTAAAAATGTTAGAAATAATAACTGCTACAAATAAAAAAAATAAAAAAAAGTTTGTAAGTGTCTTAAATTCGAGTCGTTTGATTAATTTGCTAGCGAATTTAAGAATATTACTGCCTAACAAAACCCAACTTTTGTTTGCGTAGTTGGATGAGTGAGAAGGGTTATGAACAGGGTCGACTTTAGAGGTGTGCTACAGGTGCTGTCGCACAGGGCCCCCGCGTTTTATGTAGAAGCCGGCGTTGACAAGGAAACAACTTCTGAAAAAAAAATTGGTTAACCGCTTTTTAACATAAAACGGCCTTAAATCATTTACACGGGAAATCAGGATCTGAATATCATAATAGGGTGACCATCCCGTCTAAACTCAGTGACGAATAGCACAATTGATATAGATTTGGTTCCGTTCAATATACGATTAGGCGTCCATGTGTATAAAATCATGATATAAAGCAAAGCATATACAGTCGCGACGTCATACGAAACAGCATGTTTATCTTCCTTCTGTTGACGAACAATTCCTATCAATACAATCTATTGAAATGGCATCCTTGCTCCGATCACTCCCCTTTCGTTTTTTATGTATAATTTAATTTTATTTAAATTATACTGCTTTGTTACGGATTTTTAACTAAAAAAATATTTAAAATAATATTTTTAAAAAAGTAATTTAAAAGCAAAAAAAAGTTCTCCTATTGCTATAGATAATTTATACGATGTGCTTTTTTCAACTATGGATGCGTTATTTTCGTCTAAGAATGATGCAAAGTTTGTCAGATATAAAAAACGTAAAATCTGATTCAATGAGTCCATTGGTTCCTTTACACAGGGTTCCGTATCTGCTAAGGACGTCCCTGGTTATGACAGAAATGGAAACTCAAATGAAAAGTTTTATCAAGGGGTACGTGAGAGAAAATAAGTTAGGAACCACTGACTTAGATTAATGATTTAAACGTTATTAGGAATAGAATATCAAATATTTGTAATGACTTGCATACTTTTATGTACCCACTTCATATTTTATCAGTTCTAATTTTTAATAATTTGTGCAAATTAATCGCATGATTGTAACCCCACTGTTTCCATTGCTTGACTGCTGGGATTTTTGGAAACTTTGTTCTTTTGAATTAGCTTACGAACTCGCACTCTTGCTTCACTTTTTCATATAAATCATATATTAAAATGGTCCTTGCATTTTTTTTTTTGGGGGGGGATCGATAAATCTGATCGGGGTTCAATGTCCTGACGGCTATTGACGTTGCATTGGGTGCCAGCTCTGGTGTTGTCCTCGTCATCTGACCATGGTTCAAAAATACGAGTCATCGTTCCCGGGTCTTTCCTTAGGGATAGGCCCCGAACCGTCGCCAATAACCCACTGTGCAGCTCTAGTGCGACGCCGATTAACCAAACCAAACCAAACCTAATATGAATTTAACTACAAGTTCCCAATTCAATTAAATTTCGAGGGTGGACCTCTATTTGAGCTGCAAATACCTAAATAATGCCTATCAAAAAACAAAAATGTGCTGTTTGATTTAGTGAGAATCTACCGGAGCTGTATAGTTTTGAAAATATTGCTAGTTTCATACTGTTGAATTACAAACACTAGCGTGCTCGGGGAGAATTCTCAAATAAACAATTCCTTCCCTTGAATTTACATGCCCCTCAGAAGGTCACGTTGCATGCTTCATGAAGTGAGCAAATTTTACGAAAATTCCTCTCCTCATGGGAAATTTGTGAAAAGCCTATTAAGTTCAAGAACATGTATTTTATTTTTCTCAATGGCAAAATATTAACTCCACTTTCTTTTGAATCGCTTCAGTTTATCGACATCAAACGAATTCTTTCAAATTATCTTCCAAAAGGAGCGTTTACTTATTAAGTCATTTATAAGTTACAAAGTTTAATTGGGACTTCTACATAAGAAAACCTTAACAGAAATCCTCTTTTAAAATCGAGTTATTATTACTTTTTGTTTCTTTGGCGTTATCTTTTAAATTGTATTGCTTTTCTCGCTAATGTGACTTTTGCAAACCATTTCATACAAAATGTTCACTATGTGGGTTTTTTAATATATTGAAATTTTTTTTGAAATATGGAATTTAAAATATTTGATTTTAAAAGTAATGACAAATAACATTTTACTTAATTAATAGATAACAGTTAAAAGAGTGAATATTAAGAGTTAAAAGAGTGCCAAAATACCTAAATTCATCAAAGTTATTATGTGTTTAGAAAAAAAAATTATATAGTTTCGTAAACGCAATGAATTATAATATTTACATATCTACGGGAAATCCGCTCCATGGTTAAAAATTGATAAATGTCAAAATACCTAAATTCATCAAAGTTATTATGTGTTTAGAAAAAAAAATTATATAGTTTCGTAAACGCAATGAATTATAATATTTACATATCTACGGGAAATCCGCTCCATGGTTAAAAATTGATAAATGTCAACTTCGCGGTTAATTCGCAATTTATAGAATACCAAAAGTCAATAATTTAAGTTAATAGCGCCTTTTCATTAGTACAGTTAGAACTATAGTTTATTTTGCCCTATGAAGGATTTCATTGCCAAGACGCCGACAATTCTTGGCATCCGCAAAAACACCTTCTCGAAAATTACGATTGTTATGTACCATGCGAGCTGCGGAGACGAGAGACGATCGGGAATTGGCATCTTTTCTCTCGCGCGTTGGCGCACTTGGCGCTCTTTCTCCTCACGGCATACTGGCAAACCTTCATTCGGAAGACATCGATCCTACGATTAGGACGTTTTTTAGCATGGGTCTAGGATGACCAAATTTTCACCGTCTCTCCGTTTCCCGGCTCAGAATGACCGGTTGCTTGCATAATCTCTTTCTAATAAATCGTTTGTCACCAAAAAGCTATACAGTCCATTATAATTATCCAGCGCCAGTACTCTAGAAGTAGTACGTAACATGGTCCGATCTCCCGGAGTGTTTTGATTTTGAGGAAACGAAACAGTAGCAAAAAGCAAGCTTTGGAATTTAAAACTAAAATGTCATTATTAAAGTAAGGACCTTGGACTTTTTCTTTCGAGCTTTGAACTTTTTAGTGTAAACGTTGGACTTTTGGTTTCGATTATGGACTTAACAGCACTAAACCGAAAGCGCGGCCTGCTCAAAGGCCAAATAACAAAATTATCAACGTTCATAAAGGAAGAAGCCAGTTCAAAGAGTGAAATCGGCTTAAATGTCAAGATAGAAAAAGTTAAAAAGATCAGCTCTCAACTGGAAGAATTGCATTTGGAGTATCAACAACTGATAAAGGATGATAAAGATCTCACAGAGCATGAAGATATACTTTGCAGTTTGGAAGACGATACTGAAAACATTGAGGTAAGCCTGAAAGAACTTTTATACTCCTTGAATATTAATGCTTTGGGCTCGCCTAACACTCAAAAGAGAATAGGTGATGAGTCACCGCGTAGGGTAACAGTAAAGTTACCAGATATACCACTTCCAAAATACGCCGGATCTTACGCTGATTGGAATAATTTTAAAAAGCAATTCACATCGTTAATTGAAGAAAATGAACAACTAACCCCCCAACAAAAACTGTATTATTTGCAATCGGCCTTGGAGGGTAACGCAAAGGACGTTCAAACAACTGAAGATTCGTATGACTCTCTTTTTAAAGCGCTTGAAGAGCGATACAACAACAAACGCATGATTGTGAACTGCCACATTAATGAAATTATAAATGTGCAAAAATTAACAAGCGAATCTTCGAAAGAACTTAGATCGTTGCTGGATAAAGTGCTCAAAAACGTCAGAGCATTAGAGTCGATCGATTTTAAGCAAAATGATTTAAGTAGAGCTATTTTAATTAATATATTGTTGAGTAGAGTTGATCAAGAAACGCGTAAGCAATACGAAATGTCATTAAACTCTAATAATCCGCCCCAGTGGGATGAATTTATTGAATTTCTAAAAATCAGATGTCAGTTATTAGAGAATGTGCGGCCAGAAAAAACATATCCCTTTAGGCCCAAAATAGTAAATAAATCAAACAATTTCATGCTTAGCAGCAATGGTTTAAAACCATGCGTTTTTTGTAAAAACATGCACTCTCTCTTCAAATGTGTGGAATTTCAAAAACTAAATATCAATGAAAGATTTGACTTTATCAAACAGCAGAAGCTTTGCTTTAATTGTTTTGGAGCTCATAGAGTGTCAGCTTGCAAATCTAAGTTTAAATGCAAACATTGTCAGAAGATGCATAATTCGCTTTTACATAATCCCGCACCTTCGCACGATCCGAGTACATCAAAAGAGGTTACTCGTGCTCAAGAGGCTTCAACTGAAACCGAGGAAATAAATCAACAGTCTGTTTGTACAACAGCTGCTTCTTCTGATGGTTCAGGATTGCGCAGCAAAACAGCGTTATTGCCCACTGCCATCATTAAGATTAGAAATTCGCAGGGAATAAAAATACCAGTTCGATGTCTATTGGATTCGGGCTCCGAAACCAATTTTTTGACAAGGGATTGTGCCATCATGTTAGGACTAACTCAAGTAAAATTCCGATCCTCAATATACGGATTAAATGGACTAACAACTGAAATAAAGTCTAAAACTAATTCTTTAGTATCTAATAAAAAAGAGGACTTTAAACAAAAAATGGAATTTCTAATTGTCCCACGAATTGTGGCCAAAACACCTTCATCTCTTATTGATTTTCCAGCACATTCCTTGCCTTCAAATATAGAGTTGGCTGATCCTGAATTTTCAATCCCTCGGAAAATTGATGTACTGTTGGGTGCCAATGTATTTTTTGAGATATTGAAATCAAATCAAATCAGACCTCCTAATAGCAACCTTATTTTACAAGAAACCAAGTTTGGATACGTTGTTAGCGGAGAAGGTTCTTTCAAGTCCAACGAAGCATTGCATTGCGGACTTTCCGTTACAAATGACAATCTTGATGAAATATTAAAGAAATTTTGGGAAATCGAATCCCTAGAGGAACCTGTAATGAAAGGGCAAGAAGAAGAGTTTTGCGAAACACATTTTCTGCAAACACACAAAAGAGAGCAGGATGGGCACTACACCGTTAAAATACCCTTTAAAGAAAATCCAACTAGTTTGGGAAATTCAAAAGATATTGCCCTTAAAAGATTAAATTCGTTTGGGAAGAGATGCTCAGTACCTATCTTTGTATAAAGATTTTTTAAAAGAATATGAGGATCTCGGTCACATGATAGAAGTTAAGGACAATAGCGAAAAAAGTGGTCAGTACTACATTCCACATTTAGGCGTTCATAGGCCTGACAAGAGCTCCACAAAATTAAGAGTGGTTTTTAACGCATCAAGCCCTAGTTCTAAGGGAAACTCACTGAATTCCTTGCAGTATAATGGTGGAATCATACAAGACGACTTATTCTCAATCATATTACGTTTTAGAAAGCACCTAATTGCATTCACTGCAGATGTTCGAATGATGTATCGAATGATTTGGGTGCATCCTGAGCAAAGATGTCTTCAGCGAATCCTTTGGAAAGAAGGTGTTGACAAGCCCGTGAAGACGTTCCAGTTGGCTACAGTAACATACGGCTTGGTTAGCGCTGCGTATCTAGCAACCAGAGTGCTAAAGCAACTGGCTTGCGACGAAAGGATCGATTTTCCTCAGGCAGCCAACGTGGTTGAAAACGACTTTTACATGGATGATGTTCTCTCTGGTGGTTCTAATCTCGAGGAAACCAAGGAATTGCAGCGACAATTAATTCAAATAATGCAAAGAGGTGGCATGGAGCTGCATAAATGGTCTGCAAACCATCCTGAACTCGTTAGCCAGGGTTCAGCAATTTCTGAAGGCTATACTTTTGCGAAAGAAACAAAAGTTCTAGGACTCTTGTGGTGCCCAGATAAAGATCTTTTCTCTTATAAAGTGACTGTGGAGCCTTCAGCACTGCTAACAAAACGATCAGTCTTGTCAACCATTGCTAAGCTTTTCGACCCCCTAGGCCTCCTAGGCCCTATTATCACAAAAGCTAAAATCTTCATGCAACAGCTTTGGTCATTACCACTGGACTGGAACGACTCCCTTCCTAAAGAAAAGGCTCAAGAGTGGGAACAGTTTTTGTGTTCTTTACCTTCAGTGCATAATATTAAAGTGCCAAGATGTGTTTTAGGTGAAAATTTGAATGTCTATGAAGTGCACGGTTTTGCAGACGCATCTGCAAAAGCATACGGAGCAGCTATTTTCATTAAGTCTTCATCTTCGAGTGGTGAAATTCAAGTCAGTTTACTGTGCAGTAAAAGTAGAGTTGCGCCCATCAAGCCCGTCACTATTCCAAGGCTAGAGCTCTCTGCAGCAGTATTACTAGCGCAGCTTTATAACAAAGTTGCAAGATCCATCAAGCTTGAGGTAGCAGAGAGCTACTTTTGGTCAGACTCTACAATCGTGCTTGCCTGGCTAAGAGGTGATCCAATGCGCCTCAAGACTTTTGTCGCCAATCGAGTTGCTACTATTAAGCA
The DNA here is from genome assembly GCA_963932185.1 of Troglohyphantes excavatus. Lineage (NCBI taxonomy): Eukaryota > Metazoa > Arthropoda > Arachnida > Araneae > Linyphiidae > Troglohyphantes > Troglohyphantes excavatus. The sequence goes on along the minus strand of OZ010676.1, from coordinate 52,550,146 downwards.
GCTCACAGAGGTCCAGCAATGGCGTCATGTGCAGTCTGAACAGAACCCTGCAGATCTCATCTCAAGAGGTCTAGATCCAAAACAGCTAGTGAACAATAGTTTGTGGTTCACTGGTCCTCTATTTCTACGAGAACCTCATGTGCCAAATGATGCAGTAGGTCCACCTTCATGCGAGTATTTCAACGAGCTCAAAAATCCCAAGAATAGTGATGAGGGGCATTTGGCTCTTACTGTAAGCACCAGTGGTTCACTTGCAACAACTTCATCTTCAGTGTTGTTAGAAAATTCTTTAAGTGATTATATAATGAGTATCTCTAATAGTTATGTTAAAATTGTTCGTATTTTAAGTTTTATCTTTAGGTTTTTTAATAATGTGAAATATCCTATGCAAAAGAAAAAGGGACCTCTTGTATCTGAAGAGCTTAAAAGGGCTGAGATTGTACTAGTCAAATGGGCACAAGAAAAGGAGTTTCATGATGAGTTAATTGATTTAAATAAGGGTAAACAAGTAAAACCCCAAAGTAAAGTGAAATCTCTTAATCCCTTTCTTGATGATGACAAAATTCTGAGAGTAGGTGGTAGGTTAAATCACTCTAATTTAACTTATCAACAAAAACATCCAGCTCTTTTGCCAAAGGGTCACAAATTTACCAAAATAGTTGTGGAATACTTCCATAAAAAGTTTCTTCACATTGGCCCACAATCCTTACTACATTGTGTTAGGCAACAATACTGGCCACTTAATGGCAAAAATCTATGTAGAAAAATAGTTTATGATTGTGTTACTTGTACTAGAAGCAATCCTGTTGTAGGTAATCAATTAATGGGAGACCTTCCAACTAAAAGAGTTAACCCTGCACCCCCATTTTCCAATACTGGTGTCGATTTTTGCGGACCTTTTCTTATTAAGTACAAGGGTCAAAGAAAAGGGTCTTTGAGCAAAATCTATGTGTCTGTTTTTGTTTGCCTGGCAACTCGAGCTATACATCTTGAAATAGTCTCGGATTTAACTTCTAACGCCTTCATTGCAACTTTGAAGAGATTCTTTGCTAGGAGGGGTTTATGCTCCTCGCTACTATCAGATAACGGGACAAATTTTGTGGGAGCCAGTGCTGAAATTAAACGTTTGCATAATCTTGTTGGGAATCCCGACGAAGTTTTGGCTAACTATTTGTCATCCGAAGGCATAGAATGGAAATTTAATCCTCCTAGAGCTGCACATTTTGGAGGAATTTACGAAGCGGGTGTCCGTTCCTTTAAATTTCACTTGAAAAGAGTTATGGGTAGTGCTAGTTACACTTATGAAGAATTTCTAACAGTAGTTGTGCAAATAGAGGGAATTCTGAATTCAAGGCCAATAACTCCCTTGTCTTCTGACCCCAATGAGTTGGAAGCCTTGACTCCTGGTCATTTCTTAGTGGGTCGACCTTTGAATGCGATGTTAGAACCAGATCTTTCAGAAACCCCAGACAATAGATTAACACGTTGGCAGCGTTCAACTAAAGTTACACAGTATGTGTGGAAACGTTGGCAGCGCGATTATTTAAATCATTTGCAGCAAAGAAATAAATGGCAATTCACCAAGGAAAATGTTAAATTGAACACTGTGGTGATCATAAAGGACGAAAACTTGCCTCCATGTAAATGGTTATTAGGTAGAATAGTACAGTTATTTCCAGGTATAGATGGGAAAACTAGAGTTGTGCTAGTACGTACCAAAACTGGTACTCTAAAAAGACCTATAACCAAACTGTGTATTTTACCTGCTATGTAATATTATTTGTAACTTTGTACATGTCTTATGTTTGTAAGTTTATGTATAACCTCTTTTTGAATGTTTCACATTGCAACGCCGGGCGGAATGTTATGTACCATGCGAGCTGCGGAGACGAGAGACGATCGGGAATTGGCATCTTTTCTCTCGCGCGTTGGCGCACTTGGCGCTCTTTCTCCTCACGGCATACTGGCAAACCTTCATTCGGAAGACATCGATCCTACGATTAGGACGTTTTTTAGCATGGGTCTAGGATGACCAAATTTTCACCGTCTCTCCGTTTCCCGGCTCAGAATGACCGGTTGCTTGCATAATCTCTTTCTAATAAATCGTTTGTCACCAAAAAGCTATACAGTCCATTATAATTATCCAGCGCCAGTACTCTAGAAGTAGTACGTAACAACGATTATCCAGAGGATTTCATCACGTGCATAAAATTTCATTAAAAGGTTTATAACGAGCGATTTTCACTTTTAATTTTATAATCTATGAAAACGTAGAAAATTTTAAAGCTGTGGCTAAACAATAATGCTTTTTAACCGTTACATTATTAAAAAACTAATTTTTTTTCCTCAATTTTTATTAAATTTCTTGGAGTGTCAGCGTTCTGAAAATACAATTCGTCACTGGTCTGGGAATTCTCTTTCTTTTGAGATCTCACTTGTTAAGATTTGTTTTGTGTAAGAAGGGAAAAAGGGATGATTTTCTATACTACCTGAATAATATTAATATAGAGAATGATAATGATGATTCATAAAAATACAAAAGAAAGTCTTCTTTAAATTTGTATTTTCGTGCTGTCTGTGGAACAAATCCACAGTGTGCGGTGCATTACGAAATAAAAAAAATCCATGTCATAAATTAAAACTTATATTTTTGCTTTGTTTGAAGTTCCATTAACTGGTAGAGAACAGTTAAAAATAATTTAATTAGTAAGCGCCATTTTTTAACTGATGACTAAAACAATAAAATCCACAAAAGTTTGTTAAGTCAATTTCGTCTAATATCGTACTATAAATTCGCCACTTGTGTGCGAGTTGATAATTAGTGTGCTGTTACTTAAAGGAAATTGTCAATCCAATAATAGATCTAAATTTTTTCGATTGATCAACGTTTTAGATCCATTAATCGATGTGTCGGTTTAAATGGATCTAAAACGTTGTGGCGTATCTAAAGCTGAACAAAGTAGTTTTGATTAAAAAAAAGCAACCAAATCTTATTTTATTTAAAAATATTCTATTTAAAAAAGCATAATCTTTTTAAAAAGTACTGCGTAATTGGAAAAAGAAGGCATCGCACATATCATCGAAACGAAATATCAGTCGGCCTGACACTCCAATCCGCTAATGAAGCCACCCGTCTCGACCAAAGGTCTCGACGCTCGGACAGGAAACAGAAAACGCGGGAACAAGGAGAATTTCTCTCGAACACATTTTCCAGGAATTCCTGCTAACTGAATCAATTAGGGGGCGACTACAAAATTACGTACATTTCTATGAGATGTCCAGCGGATATTGGCGAAAATGACGCCAAGGTCCGCTTTGAAACTCGCCTCACTGCGGTTAAGGGGGAAGGGAGTCATTATCCCTTATCTATTTTGTGCATCTCGGCCTTTACCGATACGTTTGGCTGGCACTGGCCCGGTGATTGCACCGATTGCACCGGACCAGTCCGCACCTGTACGTACATCATCATTTTCCTTTCTTGTCAAATAAAATCATTGTACTGAAGTCCTTACTAAAAATATTTAGCTTATGCAATAGTACAGGAAAAAAAATTCTAATAACATACATATAAGTTTTTTCATTTATTGCTTAATTTTACTACGTAATTTGCGTGCACACAATTTTTTTCAAGATGAAAGTTTTTGAAGTGAATGTTTAAGAGCATTCATTTTCTTGGTATAACAGAAATTACTATTATTGAAAACGGAAATATTTATTTTTCTTCCGTTTTTTTTTTTTTAAATCACGTAAGGGGTGGTATATAAGACATAACAAAGTTTGTCTATAAGGAAATAAACAACGTGCACTGTTAATTTTTTCGAAAAAATATTTCGTTCAAAGTGGAAGACGTTGAAGTTTATTCGGAAAAATGTACATATAATTTTTACCGTAAAATTTTCGCATATGCAAACTCCTTTTACGTTCTTAGTGCGAAAAATTGTATCGTATAAGAAAAAAATGCGCTGATATCTGTTTCTTAAAATATGTTCTGATTAATTTAAACACAATAAGTAAGACTGCACTGTTATATATTTTAGCAAACAGTTTCCAAAATATTCAAACTTTAATTTACTTTAAAATAAATTCAGGAATTAAAATTCCTTCAAAAAAATTCTTAATGTATGACTTCATTTCTTTCAGGAAATGGGTATACCTGTTGGTGTTGCTGCTAGAATGCAAATTAACATTGTATTTGAAGGTGTACTAAATATTTCGTAAGTAATTTCTTCAATAACCTTTTCAATATTAAAATAATCTTTTTTGACAGAGAGAGAAATCTTTCAAAGCCTATAATAATGATGGCTCAAACAATATGCGCAAATAGTGGTTGAGGAACAATTTAATATATGGTAGGGAAATTAAGGTCACGCCAAGGTTTTAAGATGTTCACTGCTGGTGTCTAAAAAGATGCAAGTCGACTATTGCCTTTTAAGTGTTATTTTGAAGTTCGTATCACGCGCCGCTGCGTGGCCGGCAGCGAACGTGGTAATATGAATATATTGAACGACATTGTGAACTAGTTACTGTTGATATAGAACTGCAATTGATTGGATGGCATAGATTGCCTAGATATATTTATAGAAACTATAAGCCATGTTGTTATTAAAAGTAATATATCTATTCCCCAACTATTGTCCGTGAGGGTTTCAACGCAAACTTACGATTAATATAGGTTCGTAAAATAAAGTCGCACTAAAGCTGCACAATGGACTCTTGGCAGCGGCATGGGAACTATTTCGAAGTGAAGACTAAGGAACACTGTGCCTCGTAATTTTGAACCGACGCGACGAGTACAGCACATGAGCAGACACGCCTTTTTTATTTATTTACCACGACCAACGTGAGAAGGGTTGAATCACGACAGATTTAACGTGCGCCCCGTCTCTCTTCTACATGGCGGACGTTTTTTGGACGATTAGGATCGAACTCGCAACCTTTCGTTTACTAGCTCACTTCACTGCCATTCCCTGGACTCTGCTCCTTTCAAGACTACTCCTGTAGCTCACAGCTTTATAGGCGGAGTTGGGTATGTCTTGGGTATTAAAAATATATAATTAAAAGTATGACATCATTTGGGTATCAACATATTATATTAACCCTTTGCATTCGAGTGTCAAAATAAAGACGTTATTTTGTTTCTGTGTTCTTCAAAATGAAAATAAACAACATATTCTTGCGTTTAAAAAAGCTCTCACAAACTTTAATATAAATTATTTTTGGCAATTATAAGTACCAAAAGCGTATATTGGTGATCTACAACTTTCTTCAGATTCAATTTCCTCACCCCAGGTGTTTTTTTAATTGAGAAATGCCATAAACCACTAGATATATATTTTGGTTATACTAAGATTAAAATATTCAGCTTCAGGCATAACTTTTTTTTTGTAATTATCCACAATATACGCAAAAAGAACACGCTAAAGAATACCTCTTTCAAAAGAACAAGAACGTGATGTAACTGTTTCATAAAAAGACGTAAATATCAAACATGTTCTTTAAGTACAAAGGATTAAACTATTGGATTTAAAATGAGTTAAATGAGGTTTTTTTAAGAAACAATATGTAGAACACCCTGTAAATAACTCTATATGAACCGTGTTATGCAACAATGTATCAATCCACAAATTGGAAAAAAAAGTGCCGTTTTCAACAATAAATGGACAATTCTCTGTTAATAAAAATGAGTAGAGGTATTGGACACGTAACGAATTGTAGCATGGATTTTCTTAATCAGTGGTTTGCTTTAAAGACAGTTTTCTCAAAATGAACAATGTGTGGGTTTGATCCATTGTCTATACACGATCCATATATCATAAAATTACATAATCTAATTTTAGTACTTGATGTTTATTTTTTTTTCTAATCAGGATATACCATTTGTACAGAAGACGATGTACAAGTTAAAACCAAGCGCGGATCCAGGTGGGGGGTAAAGGGGAAATTACCCCCCCCCCCCCCCTAACATCTAAGATTATATTTTTAAAAGTTACCTTAGGCAATGAAAAATTTCAAACTAAGGGGGTCAAATTTGATGTTCATGATAACAATATACTGTATTACCCCCCCTAACAATCTCTGGATCCGCCCTTGGTTAAAACTTGTAATTGATTAATTTTGTGTTCTTGTATTTCAGGCAATTTGAAAATATAACCGAAAGGATATATTTTCCAGTCCTGTGGTTTAGTGAGGTGAGTGTTTTTAAGAAGTCTCTTCAATTTGAAATAGTCCAAATATAAACTTCTGTTCAGACGGGAAATTGTACTCGCATCTGATATGCCAGTCTAATTTTATATTTTGTAATCGATTTTTTTTAACAATTTTCATATTTTAAGTAAGAAAGAAATCTGCTTTCAAGGAAAATTGCACATTTCGAAACATCAGATTTTACTTTGTGAATAGGATCAATTTCAATGCTTAAACGTTTCATTTATGCTGAAATGCTCATAAATTATTTTTATAAATGCGTATTTCACATCATTTCAGACGGCCGAAATAGGAGGTGATATGCTTTCACAGCTGAAACTAGTCCTCAATACGCTCCCCTTAGTAATGAGCGTGGTTTCGTTTTTCCTGGTTTCTGTCGGGAGCTTCTTAGTATTAACAGCATTTGTACTTTCCATTCTCTATGCATTAGGAAAAGTAAGTATTTGTTTCTTTTGCTGTTTACTTTTGTGGTAAATATGTTGCTAAAAGGTGGAGAACATGTCCTCGCATATTTAGACACTGTACTTGACATCCTTAACACTGGATTGGTTAACTCCAGAGTCTCGGACGTCAAAGCGCGCGGGCATGTTCCCCACTTTAAGGCTATCCGCACACTAGCAACAATTGCATTGCAACTTTTAATCAACTAAACAACACACACCAATTGTGAGCGATTATTTATTGCATCTAACTCGGGACTGCCAGATTTCAATTTCACAATCGCCAAACTTGTATTACCACAGTTCACTCAAAATTGCTAAATTGTCGATTATTTGCTAAAGCTGCTGGCATGGTAGCGAGCGAAAGGATTTTGTAATTAAAAGTTGCTAAGTAAGCGGATAGTTTAAACTACATTATAACTAAATAGTTTAGTTGCGTATCCGATAGTTGCCATTATGAGGCTAGCCTAACTAGAATTAATACGAAAATAATTCAGCTGTAAAATATAGGTGTTTGTGTCGTAAGCTGACGGATATATAAAAATTAGTTTTATTTTATTTACTTAACACGTTGAGTTGCATTCATCATCTACACAAAATTATATTAGTTTGGTTTTAAAAATCGTACAGTTATCGCCCAAGTCAACAGGAAATGATTTTTCACGTGAATGGTTTACAATATTCAAAACATAGGCGGATGGCCTAGCCGCAATAAAGTGGGATAAGTCACAGCGATCTGAAAATGAACTAACACCGTTTTCCATGACTAGGCAGGCTAGATCAATCATTTGGCCAAGTGGCATGGGTGTGTAATGGTATGGTTTTAATTTACAAGACATGTCTAATCGTCTATTTTAGTTGGTGAAAGTAAGTAAATTCGTTTTAGCCAATTAAGATAACATGTAATTCTACGCGTAGAGGCAGCAAAATCTATATTTGCCCAATAATGTGCACTGAATGATTTATTTCTATTGATTTTTTTAGAGTAAACCTTCATATTCAACCGTGACGTCCGAGAAGTGATCTGAGCTGAATCCTAGAAAATGTTAAATGGACTGAATTCCCAATTTCGCCAGAGAAATTATAATCTTATTAAATGTAAAATAATATTTTATTGCATGTATAATAAATCATTTTACCTCGCATACATTTTCTGAATAGTAAAATAACGTATATACAAACCTTATTTCGAATATAATACAGTAGTATGAAGCCACTATACGAGTGTTAAACTGTCAGGTGAAATAAATGTTTTAGGATCCATTATACATTAATATTTAAATGTTTATTCCAATAAATAATTTTTAATGCAATTGTAAATTGTGAATCGCGTGACGTTTTAATGTTTTTCACATGTTCTGTATATTTCCAAGTTATATTTTGTTCACTTATAGAAAACTATCTTAACTTTAACATATATAAGCCCCTAAGTTTAAAAACTTTCGACAAATTTTCAAGAGAAACAAAATATTAATTATTAATAAAAATAATTAATTAATACTATTTATGGATTTTTTTTATATTTTACAGATTGGTATTATACTAGAGCTAAATTTTGACTGACCTGTTTCAAAGTATTACTTTGAGAATTTTCCTTGGCTTTTGAATCTATCTGGTTCGCAACTGATTACTGCGCTGTGATTGGTGCACAGTAACCTATGTGCATCTTGATGCTTGATTTATCTGCTTTTGAAACCGATTTCTTTACTTCTCTAGTTTTGCATCAACCAACTGCTACTTTCACAAAGTAAAATGAATATTATCTAGTTACTTTGGAAAGTTATGACTTTGCCTAGAGTCAAGTTCTTACAGTTCTTTGCATATTCATAGATCCGTAGGAAAACTAAAAACAAATGTCAATCTGACAATCGAAAAAAGTTATCTGGTTTTGAAACTAGAGGGCTCATATGCATTGTTTTTCATAATGAAGAATAATAGAAGTACAAATATGTGCTGGAAAGAAATGTTTCATTTCAAATATATACAGTATATAAACATGGCACAAAATAAAAAAAAATGTCAGTCTATTAATTTTAAAATGATCAATTAAATGGACATTATAAACTTAATAAAAGAATAGTTAAGTTTTGAAACTTCCCTTATTTAGAAGGGGGAAATTGTAACTGAACAAGGAAATAAAAGGCTTATAATAAAATCAAAAAGTGTATTATACGTTATTTTATAAATTTTCTAACTACACTAAATATATTTACTATATCAATTTTGAATAAAAAGTTCTATTTGTTAAGAAGCAATAATAATAATTGAAAAACAGTTCATTATCCATATTATTGAGTAAGAGTTGCAAATTAAGTTTTATATATATCGAGTAAAAAAAGCTTTATTATAAAAATTTATAGAATAAGCTTTAAAAAAAATAGCTTAACAAGAAATAAACCCATGAAGTCACAGTAATGAAATTTAACATTTAAAGCTATATATATATACAAAAGTCATTCCAAATGATCACTCAAAAAACTAAAAATAATTTGGATGCAACATTTATTGAATATGAAAACTCAGTTTTATTTAAAATGTATACATAGCTTATGTTTCTTCAATAGTATATAGTTGATGAGTAATGTTCAAGGGGACTTCTCATTTGCCTAAGGATAAGAGTTTAAGACTATACCTGTGATAGTTAATATAGTATTTAAAGTCAATAATTTCTTTCAAAGTCTGTTTATTACAATTAGGATGGATCCAAAAGTTAAAGGACTTGACATAATATTTCTTTCCTTAAATATTTTAAAATATCAAAACAATATCCCCTTCAAGATTGCCTTTTTCAGAATTGTACAGCTTTTCAAAGCTATCTTTCAAAGAACACTTACAATGCGTCTTGCACAATGCTGCTTTTATATTATCTGATGACACAAATTATGCCTGAAGATTTGTTTAATCAGTGGGAACAAGTAAAAATCTCAGGAGTGCTAAGTCCTATGATTAAGAAATATTTAGAAACAGTAATATGGTTTATGAAGAGAACTTCAATGAGCATTAGAGGTACTCAGTGAGCACCAATGTGCATCTTCACTAAACGATATAAAATGTCCCGATAATGCACATTCTTCACAATACTGCACACAAGAATGCTCTGAGGGAACAATTCCTTGGGAATAAAAAAAATACTTCTAGCACGACTCTCGTAAATAGACTGATTCCACTAGTACACAATCGATTTTTAAAGTGTCACTGTACAACTTTGTTAGCATTTCTAAAACTCTCTATAGCTGTTTTACCCAAACCCTGATAAAACAATGTTACAATTTCTCAAATCTCAAAGCAACAGTTATCACAAGTCTGTACCACTTCGTCTATGAGGAGGGGCGGTGGAATGCTCCAACATTGTAACTTAAAAAATTGTATGCTTGTATGTAAGGGCAACCAGTCTCCAGACTTTTGGATCCTACCTTGTATTATACAATTAGACTTTTACACAAAATTTAAATATGGCACATTGTATAAGTTAATTGCTCCACCTCTTGACTATTATTTGTAAAAATGGAAAGTGGTATGCTCAATTTTAGTGTAAGTTCCAGCACTTTTTGTGGGTACATAAAATTTGATATACCATATGTAGATAATAGGTGAAACATAAAAGATATTAGTTATGATAATGTTTGAAAAAGTTTAAGATTTTACTATAACCAATGTATATACAATACGGCATATGCAAAAAATATGAATATCTTGACATTCCTTTTGTATGATTTGTAACATCTTTCTCTATACATCACACACATGAAAATTTTATCACTGTGGATACAGGGCCCAGAGTAATAGGCTATCACAGACATTTTAATATGATTTAGCAACATAAGAGAGGTACCAATTCATCAACATTTAGGGACTATTCTTCTTAAAATAATATTCTTAAAATAAAATAAGAATTTTATGATAAAGTAAACATTTACTTTCAAGTACCTGTGTTTACCTAAGTCTTAAATGCATGTTTGATATAGCATAGCTATATCACAATGACTGTGAGTTCAAATTATGTTAAAGTAGACTAAGTGAAGGAACATATATTTTCTTAAATGTTAAAATCCAATTTATGATAATGGATTGCTTGCATGCCAAGGGTCAATTAGGATCGTGTTTCAAAATTTATGCAGAAGTTTACTTTATATAAAAAAAAAGTGTAAAACATAAATATACTAACAAATAAAATTACAATATCACATCTAAAAATGAATCACATTAGACATATATCACATTGTATAAAAACTTAAAAAAATGTTACGGAAATAGTGTCCATTTTTAGGAGGCTTTCAATACCAGCATTTTTTAAAGAAATTCAAAGTTATATTTTCAATTTTACCCTATAAGTTTTTTCTCAACATCAACAAATGGCCAGCCACATCATTGTTATTTTTTCATTATTACTTAATAAATATTTATTTGGGGTTAAGCATTAAAAGGTATTGATTTTGCACCATACAGTTAATTTTATACTTTTTTTATTTTTTACAATTTTGAATAAAATATATATATATATACACACAGTGCTCGATTTCTAGAAATAGAGGTGCCTCAACTGTAACCTTCCGCGGGGTGTGAGGGTGCAATGCATCAGCCATCAAACCCAAATCTGGAATCGTAATTTTTTTTCCCTAAGAAGAGGTTCTGGAACACCGTTCCGTTGCGTTCCGGCTCAAATCGAGCCCTGTATATATATATATATATATCAAAAAGTAATGATTATCATTATACAAATTCTTAACTTATTTAAAAAAAATTAATATGTTTTACTTTATACAACATAAAATTTATCTTAAGTTTAAAATATTTTAGTTCAAAAAAGTATGGTCAGTATATGGCCTCAAACTAATTCAATTAGCAACAGTCCATTTTTTTTATTAGGTAAATTCTAAAATTTTCCAATGTCTTAAATAGTTTATCATTTTTCCCATTTGCTTTCAAAACATATAACTGAAATAATCATTAATTTGAAATAATTTAGGTGTATTTATAAAAATTTTACCTTACCACACAAAATTGCAAATGAAGAATAGCTTTTCTATACTATTTTGAAAAATTAGAGAAATAATGCTAGCATTTGTTAAAAGTCTGTTTCAAAGAATTTCAAGAAGACACTTCAAGGGTTTAGAAGCCAAGGGGTACAAATGACTTTAAAAAAAAAGAGAAAAAAAAGAGTTGTTAAGTGCGGTTATGAATAATTAATACATATGAAATTTTGGTGGCAAAGGGATGTAAGTAAATGTCTGTCATGCGTTGAGATCTAGAGAGCGTGAGTGTCCACTACTTCAAGAATCAGCTGTTTTGTTTTTACTTTAAATTGGTTTTTCACAAAATTATGAAATTGTTACTTGTACTCCTTGGCCCTCACCCCCTCACTTATAAAGTAATTATACAAATAAAAAATACAATTACAAATTATGATTTTTCTTTTCTAATTAATAATTTTAAATTCTACTTCATCAGATTACCAGCAACTACAATAAAATTGTAAAGTTATTTAAAATGTAACATACTTCTAATAAATCTTCTTTGATAAAATTTATAACACTAATTAAATGTAAATGTTAAGAATTAATTAAGAAGGCAGCACAATCAAAATATGTCTTATGTTGTTATAATACAGTATTAAGACACAATTCAAGTGTTACTTCCTTGATTGAGCAAACAGCACAGATCAAATTTAAACCCTAGTACTATTATCTATATGAGTAAGGAAATTTTTACATATAAGAAAATATATCCACATGCTATAGAGGACAGTTTGATATAATGGCAGATTAAAATAGAAGGGCGGAGTAAAAATATAGTTATTCAACTATGTGTGTCCTTTTTTACTTTATTACTTTCCTCAAGAGTTTGCAGCATCGTATCGTGCTTCAAAATCTTGGCAATAGCACAGGCAGTATTTCCATATAAATCTTGTCCACTAAGGTCTACTTCATGCTCTAATAAAAAGCGAACTGTTTCCAGGAAATTCATTTCAACTGCCTATGAAAAAAGTAATGATAATAAAAATAACGGCATTTTAAACAGTGAAACACATTTTTAAAAATTTGATACATAGAACGTACATAATGGAGAGCAGATCTTTTGGTTGCATCCACTTCATTAAGATCTGCATTTGCTAGAAACAAAGATTCCAGTCGACGTAAATTATTCTCCTTAGCAGCACTGGATAAAAAAAAAATAATGATAAAACAAAATCTAAGACTATAATTTAAGTATCAAATTAAATTACATATACTTGGATACAATCTTTACTAAAAATATAATATACTCACTTCAATCGCAATTTATATACACTATTTATTAAATTTGTGTTAACATTTCCTGATAAAAAAATTTCAGCTGTGTCCCCAAAGAAAAAGTTTTTAAATATCAATATTTAAACATTTTAATACATTTTTATTAAATTTAACAAAATAATACAAAGTAATCAATTATTATGTATTTTTCGAGTCTTTGATATTTATTCCAGGACATTTAAATTTTAAAACAATTTTTGGGACTTTGATTACAAATCCTTGATTGCAATTTTATCAAAGATTAAAAAAAAACTATGACTGGAATGTATCTAGAAAAATTTACAATAATTCATTTTAAAATAATATGTTTCTAAAATAATTCTAAAACAATATGTTCTAAAATAATTATGAATTATATTTCTAATATAATTACCTGCAGAGCATATCTCCAACAACAGAAGACGGCAAGTTTAAATAACCTCCTGCTTTAATTACAAGTTTAATAACTTCATGGTGATCATTTTGCACTGCATTCATTAGAGGTGTTTTGTGTTCCCTATCCCGCATGTGAACACTTGCTCCATGTTTGAGTAGGTATTCCACAATGCTTATATTTCCATCAGAACACGCAATGTGAAGTGGAGTTCGATAATCATAATCACAGGCAGATAAATATGCTCCCTAGAGATAAATCAGTAATAAAAATCAGATGGTTATTAAGAAATGTTAAGTATCTTTTTTAAGCTATTTGGTGTCTTTTAAACAATTTTTATCAAAATAATATTGTATTTAAAGGACTATAAAATTTAAAGATATACCAAACCACATTTCTTTCAATATTTTAAGAAACATCAACCTTATAAAGACAACATTGAATAAAGTACAATACTAATCAAAAATAGTATGCATCTACCTTAGTTTTTTTTTTAGTTTGACAAATTAATACCTTGACAATACATAATAATTCCAAATCCCTAATTTAATAAATTCACAAAAACTGTTTTTAAATTCATTTTCATTTATCCTTCATAATTAGTAATAGTAATTCATTTATCTTGATTAAAAAATAAAACATTGCTTAAATTAATGTCAAAATTTTACTTACAAACTGTCGCATAATTTCTAGTTTTTCCAGATTGCCTTCAGAAACAAGACTACAAAGTATGGCTGGTGAAAGAGCATCCCTTAAAGCATCTACCTCCTAAAAATATTTTTTAATAAATTCATGTAGTTAAAAGCAATATTGTTCTTAATACATTCTTAATAAGCAAAATTGAAAACAGCCATTTTTTCTAAACTGAAAGTTTGGCTTTTAATAATCTATACATGACAGGAGAATATATTTTATATGAGTGAGGTACCAAGTTAAAACATCTATGAAATTTCCCTAAATAATTATGTGATGGAACACATACATTCACATTTGTTTGGTAAGTGATGTGCCATTCTTGCACATTTCATAAGCCATAGTGAAATTAAAGCTAAAAATCCCACAAATTTATAATTTAAGGCATTAAATCCCACTTTTTAAGAGCCTGAGTTGTATATTGTTGTAAAAAAAAGTATCCGAAAGTAATTAAAGAGTATAGGTAGAAGTTTTTAGAAAACATATTTCATAAATCATTAAGTAAGAACTAAATCCAAATTTATGTTTTTAAATACTTAGAAGAAATTTTGTTAAATTATGAACATTTTTGGGTACAAATTATAGAAATGTGCTGTATTTTTTTTATCAGACAAAATAAAGCTTAATCCTGAATATCAGAATTATTTTTGCTAATTTTAATATGAAGTACAATTTGGATTAATGATGGGTGCTATGGCACTATTTTGCTGTTAAACCAATCATGTCAACTGCTTTTATTTATCTAATGTACTAGTACTTTTTTTTATTTAATGGTTAGGCAAATATGTAAAATATTTTGCACAGAAATCTTCTGCCAAAGGCCAATGAATTACTTCTGGGGGTAATTTTTTCCCCAACATAACACCTTAACAATACCAGGATTAATATTGTTAAGGTAACCAGGATTTAAAGGCAAATTTGTTAAATTGTCGACTATTAAATTCTGAATTTGAATCTCATAGATAATTTTTAAGCCACTCTGGTTCGTAAAATGTACATAAAGAGGACACAATAACCACACAAGCATAATATCTTATTTTCCATCATACAAGTTTATATAGAAATTCTTAAAGCTGAATAACTGAACTCTCAATGTATGACATCACAGATAAGTAAAAAAAAAACTTTTATTTTCATCCTTAATGTGTTCAGAAGTCTAAATAAATCTTGTTTCTTCCTTTTCTCAGTTTTTGTTTAATACAATATTCTTTGAATGAATTTCTATAAACTTTGTTTTTTGTTTAATATTGGAGATTGTGTAATGTTCTCTATCCACAAATAGTGTTTTATGAATTAATCTTAAATGATTTAAAAATTAATTTATTTTTAACAAATGTTATACAAAGAACTTTTTCAAATTTAGACAAAAATTACCTCAGAAGATGATAAACGAAGAGTTCTAATAACAGCAGTCACCACATCTAAATCTTCAAACTTCATTTCTTTATACACAGTTAATTCACCACGAAGATTAGCTTTCATCATCTAATAAAAAGAAATAAAAATAAAAGTTTGTTGAAAATGAAGTCAATTACCAATTACTAAAAACAAATGAGAAAAACAATTTAAAAGACTGCAATGAAAGTTAATAAGTAAACAAGGAAGGCCTGAATACCTGTAATTAGTTAAGTTTATCTTTAAAAAAAATTGGTGTGACATGTATTTCTGTGAGACTAATTTTGACATTTGTAATATAAAATAACAATAATAAAAATGCTTATTTGTTAGATACTGTACAGATGAAAATATATTGTATTTATTATATACTTTTAATTGAAATTTCACAATCTGCTGAATAATTACATTCATAAAAATTATATATTTAGTCAAAGTAAATGTCTGTGGTTCATTTTTGAACAAAAACTACAACATGTTATAGCTTCCTCTATTAATAAAACAAGAGATTTTAAGCTATTCAATATCTATATGGAATAGTGCTGCAGATAAAAATGACAAGGGTAGTCTTTGGGATGGTCTAGCAACAGAATTATGTTGAAAATTTTGTTAAGTAAGATAGTAACTTAATACGCTGCTAAAATACTACTTTAACTTCTTCCCTTAACAATTAACTTGGCATAATAGCTATTTGCAATATATAGTAACATGAGTTACCTCAGGTTAATCAGGGGAGCATCAATTTGGGGAGGATAGTTATATCATACTTCCATTTAAGTAGAAGAAAATGATATATTTAACGGAAATAGATAAGAAATAGTTTAAGATAAAAACTCGTCTTATAGAACATTGCGATAAGAATATTAAAATACAAATGCAACCTTAAAATGCATAATAAAAATACATGAGATCTGGACATGTTTCAGGAGATACATCTCCCTTCATCCTCCTTATTGAAAGAGAAATTTGCCTATTTTCAACCTAGTTTAAATTTTTAAAAAATAACCCATAGTTGTTAGCAAGTAAGACAAATTTAAAGATGAAATGCCTAAAATTAAAAAAAAAAACATCATTCAAGTTTGAAGAAAATTTAACTTTAACAATTTTGTAATTAGAAAATATTCAAATATAGCGGATTGAAATCTTTCAGGAATATAACATAAATCTTTTTAATACAATATAATATAAAATAATTATTATAGCCAATAGAAAAACTTACAACTCTCTTTGTTTGAATAGTCCATTCATTTTTGCTAAGAACATAACTTAATTTAGTTAAAGCTGCTTCTGGTGTCATATCAGATCCAGGAATAACACCAACATCAACAAGAGCCTAAAATGCAAAATTTTGATAATAATTACATTTATTATTGGAGACAATTCCAGTTAACTCTTACATTTAATTCTGAAATAAATTCCATCTGAAAGCATGTTACTATTAAGTTCTTGTGTCGTTTGGAACATATTTATAAGGAGAAACACATATATATTTTTTGAGAGTAATTACATAAAATTTCAAATGAAACTATTATAAAATAATAATTGAATTACTATAAATCTTTAACGCATACTTATTAAATAATCTCATTTTGAAATCTTAACTTATGAATGAAAGAATGCTATTAAAAAATTAGTCTTTAATTAACAGATTCTTCCACTTTTAAATATGGTTATTTTGTATCGTCAACAAGGGACAACTTTGTCATAGTGTTACAACTTTGCCAATAGCCCTGAAAAATTCCTGAACAAACCAATGCTTGGTCGGTTAAGAAATTTAACATGGTGGTTGGCATAGAGGGTAATGGGATGGCTGATGGGCTCGCAAGGCTTGGTTCCTTGAACAGGCCAGTTGCAAAAGTTTATACTTGAACTGGATAGGAAGTCCTATAGGATAATGATTCGGCTACTAACGGGCCACACTCTTACAAACATCTGAAAACCATGGGAGATGTTGACGGTGATAAATGCAGGGGCTGCAAGACCTCAACTGAAACAGTTGAACATATCTTCAGCAAAGTTGTCCTAGTTGACGGTAATACAGAAAAATGATTGTAATACTGGACTTTTTTCTAATCATAAAAAAGCAACATTTGCACTAGTTATAGAATGTTTTAACGTAACTATGTTTTAATCTATATGTTCTGCTCGAACTTTTGATCAACTGTATTAGTTGATCAAAAGTTCGTTTATTTAAAATTAGTGTTCAAGTTCTCCATAGACTTTAATTTAGAGAAAAAAAAATCACAAATTTTTCACGAAATTTGGACATTGAAGTTTAAAGGATGTTTTGACAAATATTATTTAAAAAATAATTTATTTATTCAAATAGACTATAAACAAAATCAAATCCATTACAGATAAGATAAAGCATTGTATGCATGATTGGTGAGAAAAAGGCTTTATGGGAGGCAATTAATATGCTAAGTAATCTATTTCCTTAAAAGTAGTATATATTGAACATAACTTGATGCACGAAATGTAAGATTGATTACTACTTTGCTTCCTACTATTAGTGTACTCAATGCTCTGAACAAACTAATTTCGAAATGCAATATGGTTAATCGGGTGTAGGTGCCCGGTCATCGGGGCGTGGAGAGTAAAACGATGGCTGACGGATACACAAGGCTTGGTGGGAAGACCTCAGCTGTTTGTTCCCATATTATGCTCTGAGGTTAGGTACTCTCTCCGTGCGAGCCTACTTAAGGAGATAGATAAAGAGTGGACTAGCTCCAAAGGTATGAGGCAAACCTTATACTTTGTTATGGAGCTAGCAAATAGCAAAATTTTATACTTGGGCTGGATAGCAAGACCTAGGATTATGATTTGTCTACTCACGAGCCACATTCTTAAAAAAAATCTAAACACTATGGGAGTAGTTGACGATGATAGTAGTTGACTGTAAGAGTTCAACTGAAACAGTTGAACACGTCTTTGGTAAATGCAACATTTATATGAGCTTAAGATTCAAATTCTATGGGACCATGAGTTTCGAGTATGCAAATTTTAGTAATGTTGTAATATCTGACTGTTTGGCTTTTTACAAGGCTACCAATCTGTTTAAGATGCCCTAGGGTTTGATTTATTCTTTGATTAAGGAGAGGCACATTGGGTCATTTTGGCTAAGTCCATCACCACTCTCTTGCACAAATCTAACCTAATCAATTTACCCATGTTCTACCTTATAAATTCTTAAACTAGTTAACAACATGCAAGTATAAAGCAAAATTTTATGTAACATTTCTTTTAATAAAAAACAGATTGCATTAAATTAATTTTTTGATGAAAAGGTCATCATGTTTATAATTTATTAAAAAAACAAGATTTATAAATGGAATGGTTAAAACATTTTCAAATCCTTGATTTTCATAATACAAACTATAATTTTTATTTAATGTTTTTATAAGAAAATGAAAGGGGAAAAATTGTAGTTATTTTAAATAAAAAAAACAACTAAAAATTGTCACACACATATATTACACACAATTTATCTTCAAAACACAAAAATCTATTAAAAGTTTTAATAGTCAAAATGTTATATATTCAAATATACCTAGCAAGTTTTCATAAAATTGGATTTATAAACACAGATTATAACTCATTAATTTAGTAGGCAGGTTAATAACTCTTTCAAATAAAAGAACAACAAAGAAAATATCTTTTACATTATTTAAAAATTATCAATAAAATTCCTAAAATAAATTGACTTGTGAAATATATTCAAGTATTAAAAAAAAAAAATATGCAAAAAATTATTATTCAAGATTCTTAATTTACATACACTTCCTGTTTCATATGATGGATCTACTTGACCAAGTGAACACTGTGTACAGTTAACAATTATAACTCCCCTTCTATGTGCCCGCTTAAGTTCGTCAAAGAGATCTTTTCTTTGTGATGGTCCATTTCCAGCTCCATAAGTTTGTAATACAACACCTTCTATTGGAGGACTTAAAAAAGCACGAACCTGATAAGAAAAAAAATTTAAGGAAGAGAAAAATTTAGTAAATAATTACAATGAGGCATGTTACAATTAGGCTAATTACAAAATAATAAACTGAAGAGTAAGAATTTTAATCAATGTAATGTATGAAAACATTTTGGATATTAGTAAATATGTTTTTCCTCTAAACACTAGGGAAAATGATCATTTAATATTTTCTTTTATCATGGTTATTTTTAAATTATAAAGTAGAAAATTGAATTCAAATTACAAAAGATGACATTTGGAACTTATTATGAGAAACAACAGAAAATGAGACTTTTACACAATTTATTCTTATAAAGAAAGAAAATTAATAACTTTGAACAATTAAAAAATAAGGTTGAATTCAAATGTTATTAATGTGTGTTAGGTCAAATTAAGAGTATTATTTTTAAGTAGTATTTATAAATTGTGAGGTCGATATTTATAAATGAAAAGGAGACAGCATATAATAACAAGCTTAATTTAATAAAATATTATTCTGAAAATATATCGAAATAAACAATTATAGTGGTACATAATTTTAGGAGTTTTAATATTAGTAAGTGAAAATAATAATCAATACAAACCACTTCAACTGTAATGCTAGGAAATAACCTCAGGAGACCAACATTATGGTTTAAACTGCTATGAACGCTAAATTTCTCAATACTTGAGGGTCGAAATACATTTCGCCATTCAACTATAATTAGAACAAATAATTAAGCATTTAAAGTTAACAATGTGCATTATAAGACTTTAAGTATTTCCCAATTTATATAACAATTATATAAAGTTAGATGCGGTTTAGATATACAAAGATATGGACATTTAAAATTCTTTTTTAATAGTTCATAGAAACTTTAATATACAAATAGAGAATTTTTATAATTAACAATATTAGCATAAACAAAAATAAATTCATTAAAATATCCTTTTTTTAAAAAGTATTTACAGTAACATTTCTTAAATATTTATAAAAGTAATATTTCTTAAAATATCTAACTTAAATTAATTATAATGTAACTGAGGAGCTTATTTTCAAAAGGGAATATTTTCAATTGGAACATGAAAGAATGTTCCCTTTTGAAAATAAGCTCCTCAACTATGCATAATCTCATTAATAAATATTTACTTAAAATATCATACTAATTAAAACTAATATATAAAGTTAATTAATAATATTAATAAATGAATTTGGCTTAATTCAATTATAATAACTTGTTATAATGTTTAACATTAATAATTGAAATTATTTAAAATTGTTATTCAGTTACATCAATTTTGGAGCAATTTCTAAAATAAAACATTTTAAAATTTGTAGTCTTGTTTACTAATTTTATTAATACGAGTCATCATAGCTAGGGCTCAATTAAGACATTGAAGCAAAGGAGGCCCACCTTTAAATGGGGACCCCATTTCTTGGGAATAGACTATGGAACATCAAATCTAACTTTTACATGCACTAAACTCCTTGATAAATTAAAATATACTCCTTGATAGCATTAAAAAAATGTGTGATTTGGGTTCCCTCATAAATGTAAAGTATAAGACTGGGCTTCACGGGCCTATTCGGTAATCAGGCCTTGATCATAGTGACCAATTTACCTATAAAAATATTGACAAGGTTAATTTAAAAATGTTACTTGTATTCATTAAACTATTAATGTATTAGGTTTATATAACTTATAAGTTTTAGCATACACATGATCCTAATAATTTCTTAATATAAATTTATATTCATATTTAGCGTTTCTAATGTGATGTTTATTAGAAAAATCTATTTTATATTCTACATCAATTAATTTAAAATATTTATTAGGTAAATTTATTAATTTTAATTAATTAATGCTTACTAATTTTAATTAATAAGTTATGACTGTTTAAAAATGAGTTTTTATTAGTTCATTATTCTTCATTGATATAAATGTTTCCTAATTAAAATGCTTCTTTAATTACATATAAAATTCAAGACAAAAATATATCAAATATCTAAATTGGCCACATAAAAAATATTAAAGAAGACTAACAATTAAAAGAAAACATATGTAAATGATATTTTGAACTACAAAAATATGTGCATTAATTATTTATCAAATCACTCTTTCAACAGTAATTAATATTTTAAAATATAATTGTATAACATTTGTAAAACAGTAGAACATACAAATACAAATATTGAGGAACAGCAACAGGCTCAAGGCCCAACAAGGTTGGTCCAGCTAGTATCTCCTAACTATCTCCAAAAGAATATCCAACTTCTTCTTAAAATTCTTTTCCCCTTGTACAATTAACAATATTCAATGGCAAGGTGTTCCATTTTTCTATTACCCTATTATAGAAATAGTGTGCATGCTTGAGTTACATGTATCTAGAAAACATGCATTCTCGAGTAACATGTAATATTAATGACTTATTGGGACATTCTATTAAAAAAGAAATTTGCAACTCAATTTTTAAAACCGTTTGTTTCAAAATAATAGCTTCATAGTAACTGTTGGGGGAAAAGTTTGAACTAATAGTCTTAAAATCATAAATACATCCTTTACTACAACTAACACTATATACTTTCAATATTAAGTGTTTGTGTAAATATTCAATATTAAAATAATGAAGTCAATAATTTTTTTTGTCTAGAGCACATATAATAATAGATATATATAAAACTTACCATGAATTCCTATTCCCATTTTTACTAGAGGTGGTAAGTTGGGTGAACTGAATGCATCTAGACTAGATGTACTAATTTTACTGGTTCTATTTCCTCTAAAAAGTTTGTTGTTAAACATTATAGTAACCTATAAAAAAAGGTTTTACATATTAAACTACTACACAAAATACTTAAAAGAAAAGCAGATGATATAACTAACATATTATTTAGAAAAAGACAAATTTATTTTTTGAGAAGAGAATAAATGTTTAAGAATATTCCTTTAAAGTGAATACAGCTTAAAGCTAATTATAAATTATTTTCGAGGACAAAATATTATAGAGCTTATTTGCAAATATTAAAGAAATTTGTCATGATTTGCAACAAACTGGCCAATTGAGTGATAATAATAAAAAAACTGTATGTTGGCTAAGTATAATAAAGGCCAATTAATGACAAATTAAAAAAATATTTAAATTTTAGTAAATGTGAAATGAATAATTGGAATATACATTTCAAACACAAATAAAAGTAAACTACTTTAATAAAATTTTATTTATACAGTTAAACCCCTTTATAATAAACCGTCAACAGAAGTTCGCTATAGCCGAGGGTTCACTATATTCGAATTTTTAATTATTGACGATATAAAATGTATTTTCGATATAAATGTATAAACTTCCTAAAGTCTTTAAACACATTTCTGTGCGAAACAAATTAAGTACACTGAATTAGAATTGGTAATGGGTAATAATAAAGTAAGAGAAATATTTGTTCTTAAAATACAATTTAACAATTAAATTAATTTCGCTACTACTTGCATTCATTTATCTGAAGTATGGAAAAAATTTGTGATTTATTGTTGAAAGCATTGTTAACAGTCCATTACATTCTTATCCACAGTTTCTATTGCAAGGAATTCATACAAAATGTTCACAGCTGCTTTAGTATCAGAGATTGAAGGACTTGCACTTACATCACTTTCGAATTCAATTTCTGAAAATAAACGTTAATCACCATTTTCTATTCTCTTAATAATTTTCCTTTATCCTCAATGAAAGAAAAACTATGCGAAGTTCACATGCCAAACGATAATCAGCAATAGAATGAAAGGAAGGCAAAGAATGTATGCTGACCAGTTGAACGGGGGAAGGGGAGGAGCTATTGCCACCTTTGAGGAAACTGGCTTCTGTCAAAGGAACAAAGAGTAAGGAATGTGGTCAGGGTGAGTGAAAATTTCCGTGAAAGACCTGAAACTAAGCTTGAAAGTGTGAATTTTAGTTACATCCGAATTCTTCACTTCTGAAGATCGTTACAAGCATTTGAAAATGCATTAGTGACATAGGAGTTCGGTTGGGACCATTTGAAAAGTTTGTTACAATGGAAGTTTCGTTATACCAAGGTTTGATCGTAGTTACAATGTGATTTAGAATTGCTATGTATATTAACAAAAATTCATAAAACTGTCTTACAAGTAGCCACTTTAAGCTTGTAATACACAATTGGTTACATAACTGACAAAAAGAGAAAATGCAAAAAAAATTCAGTTTACTATTTAAATCTATCTTAAGATTATATACATACTTCAGGAATGCAATAATTCCCAGCAATTATTAGAGAATTCATAAGATTGTCTCTACCATCACTTCTGGCTTCATATAATGGAATCTAAAGAATATAAGTCAATTGAAATCTGAATAAAAATATAGTAGTATTAATTTAATTCAAATGCAAATTGAAGGCTTCATACAGCCTTTAAATCAATTTGCAGTTTAAGTAAAATATAGCTATTCAATATAGTATCCAGGTATAAAACTTGTAAAGTTCGAGCAGGAGTCAAAATCATACTTAGGATTTAATATAAAAAGTGTTATGTGTGTAGTCTGAAATGAATATTCAAAGTAGCCTAAACTAAAAAATTGAGCAAAGCTATAAAATTAAAAAAAGATAAACATAATTTGCTAATTCTGAATATATAACCCAAATAAAAAGGTCTGCACACTACTATGTAGTCTGTTCTTATTACATGACGAAATGTGGATTGTCGGCTATATTTTGTGTGAATAAAATGCTCTTAGAATAGTTTGATTTTAGAAACAGAATAATTTATCACTGCATATAAACGGGAAGAAACACAAACTATTTAAATATATTTTTTGTTTAATTTAATAGTCATTTTGACTTTTGAAAATAATTTGCTATATCAAATGTAGGTTTACAGTGGAATAGATATGAATTGGAATGTTTCTTCACAAATGAATTTTAGGATGTATGGAAAATTAAATTGTTTAGTTGTTCTAATTATAAATTTATATAGGTATCCATACAAACACGCACACACATATATATAGTGTTTATATATATATACATGTGTGTGCGTGTTTGTATATGTATATAATATATATATATATATATTCCAAAAATCTCCTAAATTTTTTTTATGGACCCCATCTCCAAAGTAAAATCCCAGGTATGTCCTTGCCAAGTACCACTCCTTGTTACTAGGCCTGGGAAATATACTGATGCATATAACATTTAGTGAATAATAAAATTAATAAGTTAATAAATTATAAATATTATTTGTTGACTAAATGAAAAATCAAAAACAAGTAAACAAACCTGTGATCCTGTTATTACTACAGTTTTTCCTAAATTTTCCAACATAAAAGAAAGAGCAGAAGCTGTGTATGCCATTGTATCTGTTCCATGTAAAATTACAAATCCGTTGAATTCTTCATATGATTTCTAAATAATGAGAACAAAATAACTTCAGACTTAAAAAAACTTCAGGCACTAAAAATAAATGATCGATTTTGTATAATATATTACAAGTACTATAAATTTTATTCATAAAAATATAAGCATACCAAATATATAAATTCCTATTAATCTAGATATGCAAATGCTTTAAACATCATAAAAATGTAATATGTTGTTGTTACTAGTCTTTCGCTGGCTAGCGGCAGCTAGACAGTTTCCATGAGTCCCCACACCCTAAAAAAATCGAAGGCCTGCAAAGGATCCTTCTAAAAAAATTCCCTGGTCAGCCGAAGACAAGTTAGAATGTGTTTCAGGGATGCACTCTCCACTCCACACTTGGAGCATACCGTAAACTGCGTTAAGCAGTTTCCATTAGCAAATCTAGACAATGCCGTCTGATCAGCTCTATCACAAGAGAAGCCAATAGATCCACCAGGGCTGTCCCGCCCATACCACCCATGGGGTGGGGGGACCCTCCACACGTTTAAGTCCTTGATTTTCCTGATGGAGAAAAGTTCATCAAATGTGAGGGAGGAGTCAGAGCGAAATGGTCCCGCCGAGCCTCTCTTCGCCAAGTCGTCGGCAATCTCATTTCCAAAGATATCGACATGGAATTGAATCCGTTGGAGGTGCCCCCCATGTGCTGGACTGAGGAGTCCCAACATGCTCAAAATGGAGATGCCAGTACGATCACCGACGTTGTGCCAGTCTCGCAAGTGTTGTATAGAACTTCTACTATACAATTAAACCCAGATAGCTCTGAAATTGTCCTCCTCCGAAATGGCCTCAAGTCCGGCCTCAATAGCCAGCAGCTCACTACTAAATACCGAACAAATATCCGGGTTTCTTGTTTTAATTCTTTTAATTTATCTAGGAGATTTAATATAGACTCCACTCCCAGATCGGTTGTCTTCGATTTTGCTGCCGTCAGTATAAATTTGAATATCATCCACAGAGATTTCGTTAATGAGCTCAAGGGCCAACTGTCTCAAAAGAGCCGGGTCAGTGTTCCCTTTCGTTACGGGCTGCATCAGTTCAGTATGAAAGAATACTCTTCCCAACCCCTTCGTTGGGTAGATACTATTTTTCAGTGAGTGTCTCTCAACTTCTCAATTGATTAAATTCAAAACTGTGGCTTGGCTCATAGGACTGTTTCTCTTCAGCCTTTGGTTACTCTGTCACCCATTTAGAAAGTCTGCAGTACGATTGGGAGGGCCATAACTAATTAATTTGTTAAAATATTTCATCAAACCGGCTCCACCTCTCAAGCTCAGAAGCTGCAAATTTGCCTCGTATAAAACTATCTCATTAGGGCAGCTGTTTCTCAAGCCTGTTATAATGCGTTCCGCACTTAGCTGGACCCTTTCCAGTTTCTGGATATTTGAATTTGCGGCGCAGAAATAAACTGGTAATCTGTATTCCAAAATAGGCTTGATAAGAGAAATGTAAGTAGTTCTAAGGGTTTCTGCATTTGCGCCCCAGTCTCTACCCGAGATATAGTTGAGAATGTTCAGACGCTTCCTGTGTAATATGTTAAACCATCAAGTGGCCAGCAAATTACTAAAATTGTAAATTTGTTTTCTCTATAGGAGACTTTAATTTAAATTTTTAGAAAATTTATTTAACTTTAAAAAAATATATCAAGATTTATTTCTAAAGAGATAGGTAGTGTTTATACCCAAACCAAACACATTTGATAAAAAATAAAATATTTATAATAATTTTTAATTGATGTGTATTGCTGGAAAAGCTGCTGATTCGCTGGAGGAAAATTCTGGTACAGCCGATCGTAGAATTAATGTAATAAGATAAATATTAGAATTAAGTTTTGATTGTTTGTATGTGTCCAAATAGGTCAAGTTTCTATAACTTTTAATAAAAGTTTTAGTGAAGTGATACATTTTAACATGCAAATTGGTAATAAACATGCAATTTTTTTAATTTTTGGTCATTACATCTTAAAAATAAATGGATTTTTTTAGAGAGAGTTTTAAAGTGAGGTAAAAAGTTTAATAAAACACAATTAAATCTGCATAGGGGGATTAGAAACACTAGACTAGATCAATCTTGCATTCAAGACACAGTTCCAACCCCTTGAAGGTTTAAAATATTTTCAACTTAACTGTTGAAATATATTTCTAGTTAATTATATATGCACACAGTGTAATCAGGATTTCAACAAAATAAAAGGAAAAATTCCGATATAATAACCAAAATTTCGCCATTTTAAAATGATTCAAAGCATGCATGAGTACTAAACATAGATTAAGAAATTTAAATACGATAATTTGTAAGAAGATGGAATAAAGTAAATTTAACTCAATTAGTAAAAAAAATTTAATAAGGTGATATCGAGAGTTTGGATTTTAATACTGGTGGTAATGAGAAATCATCGGTTTTAATTATGTAAAACACTCTTTAATCAAAACAGGAGAAAGCATTTTTATAATACAGTAATCAACCAATGAGTGGTTTTAATAAAATTAATGAGATTTGCATATGAGATAGGATATCTAGACTGGACCAACCTTGCTGAGCCTGTTCTTGATCAACAAAATTTGTATTTGTAAAAGGAAGAGCTCAAACATTTTCAATTTAAGTGTTGAAAATATGGTTCTATTAAACTATATATTGTACACAAGATAATCAGTTTTAAAAAAATCCAAGGAAAATTTTATATGAATAGATTTTGACAAAATTATTATATTGTAACTTATATAGATTTAAAAGTCAGGTATAAATAACATGATAAATAAAAAAACAGGGCGATTTAAAAATATACAAATTAAAAAATTGGGGTAAAAATATGCGTGTCCAGTTTCCTTTATTATTAATAACTAATTTGAAACATCAATATATATATATATATATATACTAAGAATTTGTGAAAATTTTACTTTTATATCCATTGCTATTTGTATCCAATCATCCATAGTCATATTGGAAGAATCTAGTAGTGGAGTATACTCATTTACCATATAAACTACCCGACATCCTTCACCAGTATCACTATAGAAAATATTAAACTTATTACTGATTTTACATTAGCACATTTAATTTTCAAAATACAAAAAGAGAACATTAGAAGTATCTTCATATACAGCACTGCAAGCTTAATAACTCATGTCTAAAAGTTAAGCATACTTCCTATTTGTGAAGATCTTTCCTAAACAACTAATCCTAATTGAGCATCAATACACAAGTATATCAAGTTTTATGCAATATAAAAAACAGATAAATATGGAATGTAATGATTTTTTTTATAAAAAGTTTAAGATTTTATGCTTTTTTTTATAATTAAATTCATTCGTCATCAATTATCCAGAGAGATCAATTTTCTTTAACATGAATATCAAAACTATTCAAAGAAATCGATATATTAGATAAAAAAAAATGATAGCCGTTATTTTATTGGAGCCAGAATGCATAAAAGAAAGCTAAATCAGTAATGTTTTGCTAGATAACATTATTGTAGCAAAATTGACATTTCTTAACATTCCACACATGGTTTTGTCCATTTTGTGTACCAAGAAACCTCATGAGGTTTAAATAGATGCAAGTCCATATAATAAACATATCAGCCCACCTCTCTTGCCCTACAGGTGAATTTGTCATGCAAAATTACTGAAAATATCCAGAAATTCTTAACATTCAACACATTGTGTGTTTGCCTACTTTGTATGCTAAGGAGCGAGATGACTTTGCATCTGTGACTTAAATGGATGCATGTAATCTATTGGGTTGTTCGGAAAGTAATTTCATTTTTTTTTTTTATGAAAATGAAAGATGATTTTCTAATAGTGAATAAATATTTTATTGAATTATATATTGTCCATTCTGGTCCAATACCTTTTGCCATCTTTCTGGCAGTAGCATGATTCCACGCTCATAAAATTTTTGTTCTTTGTTGGCAAACAACTGATCCAAGTGATTTTTGACCTCCCCATTTGAAGTAAAGGTTTTACCGTCTAAAACATTTTGTAGAGACCGGAACAAATAATAATCAGAAGGTGCCAGATCTGGAGAATATGGTGGGTGTGACAGTATATCCCATCCAAGCTGTAAAAGCTTTTGGCAAGTTAACAAACTTGTATAGGTCTCGCATTATCTTGGTGGAATACTACACCTTTTCTATTGATAAATTCTGGCCTTTTCTGTTTAAGTGAATCATTCAATTTGTCCAGCTGATGACAGTACACTTCAGAATTGATCGTTGTGTTGTCCGGTAGAAGCTAAAAAAACAAAAATCCTTTGAAATCCCACTAAACAGATAGCATCGCCTTTTTTGGATGAATATCGGCTTTCGAAGTGCTTTGAGCTGGTTTTCTTATCTTTTTCAGATATCTTTTTAACTCCATGATCTCTTGCATTTAACATTGTTGTAGACAACCCATTTCTCGTCCCAAGTGCTGATGTGCTTCAAAAATGAATAATTTTTTTTTACGTTTGAGAAGCAAATCACAGACGTCAACGCAACACACAAATTTCTTTCCGTAAGAACATGAGGAACATATATGTCGGGCTTCGAGATTAAACCTACGCATTTCAAATGATCATGAAGAGTCGAATTCGATAAATTTAATCTCTCAGCAATCTCAGGAGTTGTTATTTGCCGGTTTGTATCAATTAATGTCTTCATCAGCTTCAACTGGCCTTCCAGAACAAAGGTGCATCTTTAACATCAAAATTGGCAAATCAGTTTTGGAACTGGCGTTCTGTCAATACATCTTCTCCATACACATCAGATAATTTTTTTCGTGCTTGAACAGCATTTTTACCTTTTCGATAGTAAAAAAGTAAAATATGCCGAAAATGCTGCTTTTTACTTTCCATATTTGAAAGGGAACCAACCAAAAACTACTGCGTAGAATCAATCGAATTTTTTCACAAGTAAGCCTTGCTATATCAGTTGTCAAAATTTATAATGATTATGCAGCTTAAGTGTGAAGTTGGCTGTGAAAAATATAATTAAGTCCTCTGTTTGGAAAAAACAAAATTACTTTCCGAACAAACCAATATATCCCCTCCACTCTCCCAACCAGTCAATTCGTTACGGGAAAAGTACTAATAACATTATTGTAGAAATAGAATTTCTTCACATTTTGAGTGCCAACGTGAGATGTAACTTTGCGAGGTTTAAATTAACGTATGCACTACACATGTGGTGAACTTAACTTTACCTCCGCTTATTTTCAAGTTCTTCTGTCTTATTTGTTAGTTTATAATTTTTTAAAGAAATTCAAAAAGGTCTGGATATTAGATCATTTCGGATTTTATATGTCCGGATTTCCGACTTTCTACTATATATTTCTATATATCTATATATTTGTGTATTTTTGTGTGTGTACTATATTTGTGTATTTTTAAATAATTTCATTTGAAAAAAAAAAATTAGTCCTTAAAAAGCATTGCTAAAATTTCTATAATTATAGAACCGCATTAAATTTTTTTATGAAAGAACACTTACGGTAATACCATTATATTTTCATCTGGGAAAGTTGGTGCATATTCTTCAGCCATGACTGGATCATGTAGCTGAGGATACAGCTTCACTTTCTGTTCCATTAAATTTGGTTCAGGGGAATACACTAGGTACAATAAAAAAAATCCATATACAACTGAAATAATAAAATAAACTACACGAAATAAACTTGTCCCATAATTATACCGAGACTGTGTAACTTTTTTTTAACATGCTATAAATATTAGAAAAAAAGAAGTCTTAAATGACTGCTCAATGGAATGTTAATGTTTAAGGATCAGGTTACTCTTATTGAAGTGTCATCTCCCTCCCCCCAAATTTTCTGACGTGAAGCTTGTGCTAGCTAGAGTACTATATTTGTGAAAAGATAATCAAGAGAAATGATATTACTACAACAACCAAATTCTGATTACAAGTTAAGCCATGGGACCTGATAGCAAGAGAGAAAAGGGAAAAATCTGACACTTTGAAAACTGGAAGTGGCTATTATTGTACTGTATGTTGTTTTCTACGAACTGCTCTAAAATGGTTCTAACAATTTTTTAAAGTTGCTATGGTAATGTGTTTTTAGTTATTACAATTTATATAAGTGAAATTTGCTTAGAAGTTGCCCAAGGAGACAATTATTAAAGACTTAAGAAAACAATTTTAAACAAGGTTAACCTAATATATAAGAAATTATACATATCTGAAATATTATGAACAAGGACTCTTTATTTATTTTCTTTTTAAATTTCTATAAATTAATTTATATAAAAAAAAATTTACTTCTTTGCATTGTATCAAAGATACCCAACTTGATGACAACTGTAAACAAAACAACTGCCTTTAATAGCTAAAATAACCCACTAATCCTTCCTTCAAAAAGATTTTGCTGAACGGAGACAGCATACTTTATAAAATTCAATATTTACTAAAAACAAATTACAAACCTCCATTAATACTACGCTTCATTCCAATTGTACCTCCGGTATATAAAACCATAACTTTTACGTAGTTCTTTTCCATTTTCATTTTATGCAGAGAGGTGCTTTTGCGAATGGGTTTCCCATTTATTAAATCTTGCAGAAAAGTTGCTTCTGCATCAGTTTCAGAAACCCTATTTGTTTCCGCATCGGAATCCTTATTTAAAGAGCACATCTTAAAACTATATAAATTAAGGAGTCAGGCCTTTAATACCTACAGTCTGATAAAATTTATTATATTTGCGAAACAAGTAATAACAATTGCACGTCCGTAATAACCGCTATGAAATTTCGACATGGTTTTTGTTTTTAGTTTAAGAGCCGGCAGTGAGCTACAAACAACTACAGACAGAAAACTCTTTTCTTTATGGGAGGTAGTCAATGAGTAGGCAAAACTAATCGATAATTTTTATTTTTATTTTAATTATAAAATTCTCTCTCTTTATATTCAATGAAATAAAAAAATTTATTGACACTTAACTATGTTTAAACAATTAGTGTTTTTTCTCTTCAAGTTATACATTATTTTAAACGATTTTTTTCTCTTATGAAAGTTTTATCGTTTACTTTGTCCAGGAAAAATGAGCCTATCAAATATGAACTGTTTTTTCCATGATTTAGTAACTTAAGATGTCTGCAATCATGTTTTCTTATCTCTCACTTACTACGTTTAATTTATAATACCATTTAGGATGGATAAAAAGAAATAAATTTTATTAATTCCTTTATTTGTTTCAGTTTTACATGTTATTTATAAAAAATTTAATGATTTTTTCAGAAACGAAACAAAAACTTCACTCGCAAAACAAATGTTCTTCTGTTATCGCTATAACTGTAACCACTAGTTCGGCTTCGATCATCTAATTCTTATAAAATATATAAAATTTGGTGTTTATATATCTAATTTTTATGTAATTACATTAAAGCACTACAAATCTTTCACTTTTGTAAAACTTTTAAATTTTAACAAATGCATTTGTTTTAAGTTAAGAATATGAAAATACTGATATGCAGTTATACGATCATTTTATACTTCACTTTACTAAGGAAACCTCTTGAAGTTTTCCACTTACAGTGAGTTAAAAATTTGTTCTCTTAAACAGACGAAACCTAATTTATTTTCACAAGGATATCAATTCTTTTAGGAAATTTGACTTCTTAACATGTAATTTTTATATTACACTTACAAATTTGGGGCATTCTATTATATTTTGATTGACAATCCAAATGTAATTACTAAAAATTCATGCCTATGTATATCTTAATACGCTTTATATGTTTTTATTCATTACCTGTAATTTGACATTGTTGATGTAAGAATTAAAATCTAGTTTCTTCTATAATAATCATCAATTTCAATAATTAATTTATTGTTTGTGTTTAGGTTTTAATGTGCGCTAATAAAAATCGGAAAATTACATTTAATAAACAAACTGTAATTATTAGTGGTATATTTTATAATATTACAAGTGTATTTTAAGTATTTCTGTGCTTCAATATTTGTTATAAATGCATTTTATTTGTAAAAGTATGATCACAAGTTGTAAATTCCACCTCCCTCCCCACTTGTCTTATAAGATTGCAATGAGTAAATCCAAAAATTTTGATCTTGTGATGAAACAATCCAATATAATAAATTTGGCTGGGGAATTTTACATAATTGTGTTTTTTGCAGTCAATGTCATACCAAATATTCTGGTAACCAGTTAGACCAGTCTCAATGTTTTGGTAGATTTTGCATGTATTATTTGATTTCTGGGTAAGACTTGAGTATAGAGGGCATTTCGCTAAAGCAGTTTTTGTTCACTAACTTAGTTGACAAAATGTCTTTGGGTTACAATTTCTAAAACCAGAGAGTTGACCATTAGTTAAGCTTCAGAGACTTTTAGGCTAGCCGCACACGAACTATAATCAACTGAGTGACTAAAAAATCTTACTTATCAACTGCCCAGCGATTATTTTAATTCCATTCGACTCAAGGCTGCCACATTTTATATTTTGAAAGATAAAAGATTGCCAAAGTCATATTATCACAATCCATACAAAATCACCAAATTGTCGATTATTTGCCAAAGTCGTTAGCGAGGTATTGAGCAAAAGAATATTTTGTTCTATAGTTGCATGTTCGATAATTGCTGAGTGAGCGGATAGAATTTGAGTTTTCAATTGCATTAGTTTAGTTCAAGTCCGATAGTTGCCAGTAACAGCTTAGATGACACTATTATGGTGAAGTTTGGATATAAAACTTTATGGCTGTATTTTAAAATGTCTATTTGAATAATTATTTTAACAAAAACATATTGTAAACTTTGCACTACATAAAAGAAATGTTGTTTCGAAAATGATAAATTTAAATTATCTAAGAATTAACATGGGAAAATGTGATTGCACAGTACAAGCATATTTGTGCATATTTTAACTGTGCAAGTATTGTACATGTTTTGCAAATTGAACTGGCATTATATTTGGCAACAGTGATTTTAGAAGTTTTGGCAAAGTGAGTTAGGTATAACTAATATCTGGATATAGTTGAATATCCCTTTAAAATCTGGTGCTTATCTATTAAGTAAATTTTAATTTTCATATTTTTTGGGGCTGATTTATTTTATATATCTTTTTAAAAAATAGTAATTGTCATTTTTTTTAATGTTGAATTACAAATCAGCTTTACTTGTAATGAAAAAAAAAACAAATTCAGTTGTTGGTTAAATAGCTAGCTATTTATTTCTGAGTTATTTTGCCAAGAGGGAATATACAATTGTGTCCAGAGCATAAGAGGTTTCAGGTTATCATTTTTTCCAAAAATAACTACAATTTCAGCTGCTTAAACTGGTGTTGCTATTAAGACACAATCTGTGTCAAGAACAGTTGCCCTATCAAACGTTTAGAAAATATTACTAAGTTGAAATTCGTTGGGTTTCCGAAAATGCTGGTGGTTTGGTGTCTTAGCATACAGGGGTTGCTTCAAACATAGTTTGACTTCAGTTTGCCAGATTTGATGAAAAATCATGGGTTGACTATGAAAAGTAAATTTTAGTTGCTAGTTAAAAAACAATTGTATTTTTAAAGTTTGAAACCTACTGCTATTTAAAAAAAGTTTTAAGTATTTTAAAAGTTTAATTTTAATATTCTTTTATATTTATCTTAAATTTTATTTTAAGTAAGTGGGAACGTCCACCAAAAATGAAACTTTTTACTGAAATGAAAATTTTAACCAAACTGCAAGTGTGGTATATCAATTTAATCCTAGAAAGTTGCTGGATATGAATTTGTAATGTATTATTTCATAAGAATAATAGTCTGCAGTGAAATTGTTCTGAAAGTTGACTTATTTCTTCACTTTTATTGGGGCCAAAAATGTCACTTCGATAATTGTATATTATTTTCTTAATTTTGTTCATTAATTGAAATCATTATATATACAAATTCATAATCCATTTACATATTTATCATATATATATAATTGAAATATTTTAGATTAGCTTTTGAATAAAATTTTAACTCTATTTAATAGTGACGTTTAATTGTCACAAGAGTAACAAAAAACATATAAAAGTTTTAAATTTGTAAAAACTACTTAACATTTTTACTTGAAACCTTTTAATCTCTTATTTGGTGGAATAAGACATATTTTACACTATTTATTTTTTGTGTGTCATGCATAGAACATCCTCTGTTGTGTTGTCACAAGAGTAACAAATGACTGTGTCACAAGAGTAACGCATAACATTTCTGGCAAGTAAATCAAATAGGTTGTCTTTAGACCAAAACAAAAACAATATTTTAAGTTTATTTGGCTTTGCCCTTTTAAGAATAAGTTCTTGAGTAGTTTTTCCATAATTAATTATATTGATAATTAATTACATAATTTATTTAAAACAAATTAAATTGCATTCATTCATGTTTTTAAAATGAATGAACTTAATTTTTTATTTACTTTAAAATTACAGAACAATTATGACAGCAGGTCCTCAGAATTTGTGTATTTGTGGTTTTCATAAAAACTTTCAAAGTAATTCATAGGACAGTTGCAGATTTATTTTCTCCATTCCTAAAGATTTATTGATTTAGAGTGCTGTGCAGGCCCGTTGCACCGGGGGGAGCACGGCCCCACTATAATCTGGAAATCCTGAAAGTTGGGAATTTCTACTTCTAAAAATCCCCAATTTGAGAAAATTTATGCCTGAAGAAAATTAATATTATTAGCAAATGAAAGCTAGGGCAAATTAGAAATGGCCTAACTTGTACCATTACATTTAAATTAGACCTCAGAACGGACATTGCATTGGAATATGGGTGCAACAAATCAATTCTTGTGAGAGAACTGTTTAATGTTACCTAAAATGTATATAAAAAAAGATGAAAAATGCTGATAAGTTGGAACTGGGAATTTTCAGCACTGTTGAGTTGGGAATTTCGAATCGTTAAGTTGGGAAATTTGTTGTTTCAATTTTGTTATGTCGCTGGTGCTTTGATTCTTTACTTGAATATTGGTAGACATTCAGAATGTGCATTTTGAAAAGATATCATAGAACGACTATAGACAGATTTTCTGTAAATGTGTTTGCACAATATTTTAATGCAGCATCTCCAAGAAAATACATCGGTCAAAAGTGTATCCAGTTTTTTTTTATGGTTGCACAGGCAATTTAAACAAATATAATTTTGTAAACATGTCAGCACTTAAATATTAACAGTTTTCATGGAATTTTTTTTTTTCAACAGCTTATGATACGAGTGCTGTAGATGGAATCGGTGCTGTTTTTCTTTTTTTAAGTGATTTCTATGAAATGAAGTGCATGGTTAGCAGCAATTATACAAAAAGCTGCTGATTTTGCAGAACTTGTTCATGGTGCAACAAAGGTAAACATACTTTATGTACCAAATGAAGAAATCATAGCCAAAGAATTCATTTGCGTATTACTCTTGGAGAAATTGTATAGTGAAGGGCACACAAAAACACACTTTGTCGAAGCTACCAAAAATGCCACTATCTACCATTGATCATAACACACGATAATTCCTACAAAAAGTTCATATTTTATAAAGGAAACAGCAATAAAACTGCAAGTGAAGACGAAGAGCAATTCTGCTCAGTAACAGAACGCAAAGGAGCCGAAAAATTGCAATATAACCAGTAGGTGAATGTAAACTGTTGTGGTCCGTTAATTCTACCAGCATATGATGAATATCAAATAAGGTGCTTTAATACACACAAAAATAAAAAGAATTCAAAAGTTTGAACCTTATGGTCATGCTATTTGATACAAAAGAAACCAAATTGTGGCTAATTTTGTTGCTCTTATATTTGTAAAATATTTTTTTAGTAAACTATTTTTTAATATAATAATTCTATACCCTTTTAAGCTATTTTAGACTCCTATCAATGTTTAAAACTGTTAATATTAAAAAAATTAATATTAAATAACTAAATATTAAAAAAATTGAGAATTAGTTCATATATTAATGATTTTTTGAGGTTTTTAAGCAGAAATTCAATTGTGGACAAAATGTCACAAGAGTAACGCTTAGCCTTTTACTTAAAACAATGCCATTAATTCAGATTTTGTCAAAGAGATTCAAAAGTTTTTCCCTTTTGAAGAGATATAATTGCTCTATTAGATGTGTAAATTTGAGTTTTGTATTCTCATATAATTCACAGGAATTCTACCTTAAAAACACTTTTTGTATTTTGCCTTTTCCAGTGGTCACAAGAGTAACAAAATTTTGATTTATTTCCTAGACATCAAAAATATACTAAATTACATATTAGATATGTTTTATGAAGCGGAATGACATAAACTTTTAAATAGTAATTTTGAATTTTAGCCTAAATATGTTTAGTATTGTAAAAAATGTACGTTTTTATGAAAAATTTCTCTGACCGTCACAAGAGTAACAATGGACGTTCCCAAGTACACTTAATTTTATATTATGCATACTCTATTTTTAAAAAGCTTTTAAACAAATTAGTCAGGAATATTTATAAATTAATTAATTTTTTCCCACCACAGATGGAATTTCCGATTACCCTCCATTAATTGATTTTTTTTAATAAAAAAAATTTGAACAAATAACAATACTTTTAAATTGGTTTGTGTAAAATACATTAAGTGCATTTATTTATTGTATAAAAGATTTTAAAGTTTTCATAAAGAATTTATTTAAAAAAAAATCGAGTGGTATTGAGAATACACATGATTAATTTGACCCTGCATAATATTAAAAAAATTAAGCACTTTCAATAGTACAATTTGTTTAGTGAAAAACTATAATTGGTAATTAATGATAGAAAAAAAAAATAGTGTGCACATTCTCTCATTTTCCTCACAACTGCTGCAAACCTATGTGACAGTAATACTTCGTTCAATTTTGCTGCATTTGAAGAAAAAGTTAAATTTTTTTTTCATACCTGCTTATATTTGTATAGTAGCCAATAAATAAAATATATTTCAATAGCTATTCAGTTTAAAATTTTAGTTTCGTGTGGAGTTTTGGGCAAATAATGATAACCATTTACTTGTATTTTCGCAATCCATACAGAAATCGCAAAATTGTTGATTTTTTTGACAAAGTAGTTAGCGCAGTATCGAGCGAAAGTATATTTTGTCCAATAATTGCTGAATGAGCAGATACAATTTTTGAGTTTTTCAGTTGCATGCAACTAAATAGTTTAGTTGGATGTCTGATGTTGCCATTGTGTGGCTAGCCTGTATTGTTACATAGAAAATCTAATTTTTTTTATTTACATCTCTTTTTGCTCCATTGCATTTTTCTTATAATTTTGTCACACTCACATTGATGACTTAAAATTTAATAAGGGTTTAAATTTTAAAGGTCCCTTTTTCCCCTGGGGACATATGTAAAAAGTGTTGCGAACCTGGAAAATGTGATAATTGAATATTATAGGTGTCACCAAAGCAGTATACTGATAATGAAATAATAAATGTCAAATGATAATGAAATAATAAAAATGATGGTCAAAAATAATAAAAATTAACTGATCCAACAGTTTAGCAAAATTAATTGTCAGATGTTATTATTTCTAATTATTATACTAGTCTACCATTTATCAAAACATATTAAATAACTGTAAAAATGGCTATAAAGAAACCATACCTGGGAAAGAAAAATGTGACAACCAATAAATTCTAACTGTAGATTACTTTAAGTAAGGATTAATTCAAAAGACATTTTTGAAATTTTATTGCTATATTTTCATATGCATAGTTCACATTAAAAAAATATTTGCATGTATTTTTTTAATTGAGTTATTAATATCACTGCATAGAAATATACTTTTTTTTTGTACAAAAACAATATTAAAACAGCAAAGATCAACAACTTTAACCCCCACAAACAGTATTTAAATCTTAAATTGTTTTTTTCCTAATTAATTATGGAAAATGCACAAGAGACATCTTGGGACTTAGCATATATTGCTTTCATAAATATTTAATAAGCAAGTCAAACTCTAAATGACAGGAACATTTAGAAAATATTTATCGAAATAGAAAGCCATGAATAGTTTTCCGATTATTATTAGAGCTTTCGAAGTATTTTAGTTTCCAAAAAATTTAATTTAAACATATTGTAAAGTTATACAAAAGGACTATAAATATATTTTGTTAGTTTTTAAATTTAAAAAATATTATATCTTTCTTAATTGTAATTCAAATATCTTTTTCAATTTCAGGTCATAAGAGTTTGTACATTCTCCTTATGTCACTAATCTCTGTATTGAGGTGCATAGTTTGAGTTGTTAAACAGTATAGAATACTTTACAAATTTACAATGGCTGATGTAAGAGCTGAAATTTTAGCAGCTAGTAGATCTCGAACAGGTTGGTTGGAAGGATCTGTCCAGGCCCCAGAAAGCCAACCTTTTGTTAGCAAAGTAAAATCCAGCTTTGAGGAGAAAAATATAAATCAAGACAATAAACTGGCTTCTAATGCTTCAAAATCAGAAGCGGTTCGTAGGTTAGGGAGTAAAGTTAGCTCAATAGCTACTCTTTTTCAATCATTCTCCCCTCATCGTAGTGAAAGTCCTAAATCATGTGATGCACCTCCAGTAGTAACCAAAGTTGGAATAAGCACAAATATTCAGAAGGTTGGCATGAATGAGAAAGAAAACAAGTTAAACAATGATCCTGAAGTTCAACCCTTGTCCCAGAATGATTCAGAAAGTCTTCATAAGCGAATTAGCAATGCACGTGCCATATTTGAACAACTTGGAGAAAAAGGCAAGGAATGTTCTAAACTAAGTGAACATTCAAGGAATTCTTACCAGGAACGTGATAGAATTCCTTCTGTCTCAAGCCAATACTCTAGTCAATCATCACCAGATGAAGAACCACATGTGACCTTTTCTTCAGCTCATAAATCAATCACAAATAAATCACCAACACCAAATACTATTGAAGAAAAGGGTCGCACTGAAAATCCTCGACCTGAT
Organism: Troglohyphantes excavatus; assembly: GCA_963932185.1. Classification (NCBI taxonomy): domain Eukaryota; kingdom Metazoa; phylum Arthropoda; class Arachnida; order Araneae; family Linyphiidae; genus Troglohyphantes; species Troglohyphantes excavatus. The sequence continues at coordinate 52,510,479 of OZ010676.1, read as the reverse complement.
GATTTGCCTACTGTACAAAAAATTCGAGAGTGCCAAAATTTTTTACCCCCTGAAAGTACAAAAAGGTTCACTCAAAATTCTCCAATTTATGAAGAGATTCCTGGTATAGCTGGTGATAAATCGGCAAGCTTAAGTCAAACGCCAAAAACACATGGATATTATGAGGCCATTACCAAAAATGAGGGAGATAAAAATGCAAATACTACAAATTCTTTCAATGAGTCTATGATGCATCCTAATTCAAATTCCAGTGACCAAAATATAGATTCCTCATTTCCAATATATGCTAAAGTTATAAAAAAGCGTTCGAAACACTCGGTCAATGTTAGTAATTCTGAGCAGGGTCATGGAACCAATGTTGAAGATAGTAAATCCAATAAGCTGCTTAGTTCTGGTAAGTAACTTCCAATAGTAGTAATATCCATAACAACATCTTGAATTCTTTGATACTTAACATTTTTAATATCTATGTAATACAACTTGCAACTTTGTCTAGTTTAAATGTATGATTGAGAGAAATTGGCTTACTGTTAATTTAGGAAAGAAATACTTCATCTCATTGCATGCATATATTCTACAGAGTAAGTTATAATTATCTTTGGAATTTTGATGGACCATATTACCATAATGATTTCCATTGTACAACTGAAACACTAGAAATTAACTTGTTAATTAGTTAAATAGGAAATTAACTTGTTAATTACAGGGACCGCAGAGCTCCTATTTTCTCCTATTTTCCTATTTTTTTAAAAGTGCTCCTTTTTTTCCTATTTTTTTCCTATTTTTTAGACATTTCTCACCGAAGTTATAAAGTGGCGCGCAGATTTGGGTTTTTCCGATGAACAGAATTTTTTTTTTTATGAAGCTACGTATACAAAGGAAACAACTGCGAACTTTTTCGCCATTACCAAGGCTCAACTTGATGCGCTCACACGGGCACTGAACAGTCAGTTTCTTATCTCTCGAGCGTCAGGGGGTGGTACTTTTCTGGGTACAATCTAGGTGGTGTTGGTTTAACCCGGAATACTAATTTTGTTAAAAATTTTCGGTACCTGAAATTCCCGGTGTTTTAAAAGTTTTGGAATGCGGAAATCTAGATTTTTTTAAACTAACAATTTCGCCAAAATTTCAATTTTAAGCACATTTTCTAAAATTTCAAATATTTACAGAATCATATGCTACGATGCCGCGCTTTTGATCGCTCCATTCTTGTGTAAATATCAGACATGGTACAATTACACGGAAGCGCGGAATTCTGTTTTTTCAGTCCACGGATGCGCTGAATACTGTGCTTCAAGTCCACGGAAGCGCGGACATAAACATAATTCCGCGGAATTATGTTTTTTCAGGCTTTAATTTTATCATCGCTGGAATTGATGCATATTTGCTTTAAAATTTCGGTATGTCTTTGTAATGGGTCGTGACTCTGAGATCCATGAGAATTTTTTTTGAAGAAATTATATCCACAGAGAAAGGAAAAACCGAAAGCGCAAAAAGGTAGTGTTCGAATGCACCTCGGAAACCTGTTTGTAATGAGAGTTCTGAGAAAGCTTAGATGTTTCTTTCAGGGGTGCTAATTTTCCAAATCCTAACCCAGAATTCCTGGTTTTTAAATAATATTTGTAGAAATATAAGGTACGGCGCCGTTTTGATCGTTATACGCAAGTGTAAATCGGCAAGGACTCGAGAAGAGAAAGACGAATGAAGGGACTTCGCATCAGAAAAAAGTGGACTTTTGATCCTTTTTGTCCGTTTTTTTAGTCAATGGTATTTCGTTATCATAAGACATTTCATCATTGAAAAATCTCAGTTCGTTTGGTAAGAATCGATACTCAATCTAGAAAAAGGGAGAAAGATCTTCGTCAAACGGAGATGATATCACTTGAAAGTTAAGATGGTTAAAACTCAAATTTCGATGCATCTGGCAAATGAGACTTCCAAATGCACTCTTGTGAGAATTTTTCGTTCATAAAAATTTTGAAATTGGAGAAATTCGCTTAACGCTATCTGCTGCGATCTCCGTTGACAAATTTACAATCCTTTTGCATCTGATAAATAAATCCTTATACTTCACTACTTCCTATTTCATCATGATATGATTTGCACTACTTAACAAAATTGCATTAAATTTTTCAAAAATATCATCTAATTTACGAAATTGATGTTTAGGACTTGTCATTTGAATTAATCAAAATTGATTTTTTAAAAAATGTTTGTTACTTTTTGTTTGGCTGACAATAATTTTCTAATTTGTTGTAATGTTTATATATTTCATTAAAGTTATTATATTTTTATTTGAAACTTTTCACCACATGGACACTACAAAATTTGAGAACTTAGAAATTTTCTGTTTGGGAAAACATTAGGTTTTTTGGAGTTTGGAAGTTAAGCCTTTTTAAATTTATTTTGTCTGTAACAGTCTGAAGTAAGCAATATGGCAAGGATAAAAAAAGGTGTGAATGGAAGGATTTTACATCAGAAAAAAAGGACTTATTTATGTTGTCCGATTATTTTAGTCATGGAGATTTCATCATTGGAAAATGTCACTTCGTTTTTTTTATTTTGTGCGAAATCGCTGCTCAACCTTGAAAAACGGCGAATTTTCACAAAAATATAGCATTTTTAACATGCAGAAATATTTGCAATCTTCACGAAACGCGGAGATGATTCACTCGAAAGTTGATAGGTAAAACTCTTTCATTACATCTGGTGAATTTAATCTTAAAATGGCGCTGTTTTAAGAATTATTTTCTCTTGTGAAAACTTTGAAATTTTAGATAATCACTAAACGCGATCTGCTGCGATGTCCGTGGAAATGTTTTCAATCCAAGCGCGGATCCAGGTGGGGGGTAAAGGGGAAATTACCCCCCCTAACATCTAAGATTATTTTCAAAAGTCACCTTAGGCAATGAAAAATTTCAAACTAAGGGGGTCAAATTTGATGTTCATGATAACAATATACTGTATTACCCCCCCTAACAATAATCTCTAGATCCGCCCTTGTTTCAATCTGTTTGCATCTGATAAATAAAAGCTTATTTTTCACTACTTCCTATTTCATCATGATTTGCTTTGCACTATCTAACAAAATAGCATTAAATTTTATTTTAGAAAATGTAATTTATTCACGAAATTGAAGTTTAGGAACTTATTTTATGTAATAGCTATAAACATATGAAATAAGCTTGTTTCTTTTTATGTGGCTTGCAATTCGTCTCCGCATCAATATTTTATTTAAATGTTTATATATATTTTTTTAATTTGAAACTCCCCCTTAAAAAAAATAATTACTTTTTGAAAGTTTAAAAAAAAGTTATACAACTGTTTTTGTAAATTTTAATGATTTAGATTAACATGCTTAAGTAGGTATTCTATTAACATTTTACTCTTTAATAAATCTAAATTTTCCTTGAAAAAATTACAGAATTTAATTTCCCTTAGACATTAGCTGTACATACAACTTATGCAAAATTTCTACAATGTGTTGGTTAATTAAAAAAAATAAACCGCATTTAACTTTAAAAAAAAATCAAGTTATGAAAATTAAGTATAGTAAAATCTTTAAATTGTCTTTCAAATGTAGGCTCTTGCTTGAATGACAGACTTATAGAATGGATATAAATGCTTTTCCGTTTTTAATTTTTTTTTAAATTCCTATTTTTTATGTTTAGTATTCCTATTTTTACTACTATTTTTTCTCAAAATTCGGCTGCGGTCCCTGTAATTAGTTAAATAAGAAATTAACTTGTTAAATTAGAAATATTCTTATTGTAATTAAAAGAAGTATTTATTTAGTAGTAGTAAAGAAGTATTTATGTATTTAATAGAAGTATGTAAGTTTTAAGTAACATAACTTCCATCAATGTGTTACATGCTTTTTAAATAATCTTTTGTAGATGTTCAGAATGTAGAAAATCTGGATCATAAGTCTAGTACTTCAAATGATAGCTGGCAAAGTAAAAATGCTATTGATTCCAATACTTGGAAAAAGAAAACTCCTAACAATTCTAGTGATCAAGGTGTAAGTAATTAAAATTTAATCTTGTATTTAGTTAAAGAGACTAAGCATGAAGAGCAGATTTTCAAACAATCTTCAGAATTTGTCAGTTTTCCATTTTATGACCATCTTTTTATCATCTTAGGAGTAGTGTTGCATATATGCATCTGTATATAGCTAGTTTACATATTGCTTTTAAATTATTAAAAATGCTTTATTTTTAAAACTTTTTGATGTGAAACCTATTTCAGTTTGGTTTATAGAATGTTGCTTGGTAAAACCGCATGAAATGAAATTTTGTTATGGAAGTATGAAGTACGCTTGCTCAGATAACATCTTACAGTAAAACAATCCTATGCACTTTTTTTACATAACTGCAGTTACTAATCTATCAAATTCTTGATTTTTTAAAAAATGAATCTTTTTATCAAGTGTTTTTTTTTTATCTTTTAATTGTTACTGTTTATTGTGAATTATGGCCCCATTTTGTTCGGCAGTCGCTTAAGTCTCTTGGCAGGTTAAGCTTAGGTTAGCATCAGGTTAAGCTTAGCGTTAGCGACAGTGATCTAACAAGAGATTAGGAATCTGAAATATATTCTGTTGTGAAATTTCACATCACACTACTTTTAATAAATAATTTAAAATTTATTAAAATGTGGATTATGGAAATATGTAGTTTAATTTGATTAAGCTGAAAGAGTTACTCAAAAGGGTTGCTACAGATGACACATGAATGTCAGATTTTATGGCCCCAAGAAATTATGGTCTTGGACCTTCGGTCCCCAACTACTCAGGAGAGCAGCTGGTACTCCTTCGGGCAGTCATTTGGGACATCACATCTCCCGTCTAGCAGTCTAAAATGATTCCATTCAATAATATTTAAAGCGCATAAAACAACCAGTAACCAATATGTAAATGTTCGAAATAAAATCCTTTTCGAATTGTGTTGTATTTAACTAGTTATTGTAGACATCAAATATGTTGCAAAAATTATAGGATAAACTTAAGTTTTCGCGAAATTGTACAACCAATTAGATTTCACTGAACACTTGCATATTTTAACCAATCGACAACTGTAAAGCAATTTCTCTGTGACTTTGTGCCTAGAAAGCAAGAGCGAGTGCTCACTAGATACCTACACAACCGTTGACGGAAAAAGATAGATAAAGCTTTAGAAGGCTGCATTTAGAAGTTAATCACCTGGCGAGAAATCTGCCTTAAACAAAACATCTCAGCTCCCTAGTGCCCATACATCCTATGCAGCACACACAAGATGTTTCACTTACCCCACTGTGGCTCTGTCTTCGATACATCCCCTTCAATTATTTTTTATCTAAAGTATTGCGAATGCATTTGAAAGCCATCTCTGTTAAAATAATTTAATTGAAAAAGCTTTAAGAAGAATGAAATCTCAAAATATTGTAATGTACAAATTAACTTTTTTTTTCATATTAACTTATACTGTACTTTCTAGAGAAGTACACAAAATAATTTATATATATATTATATTATTAAGTAGTAAAGAGGAATATGTCTGTTGGAAATTCATATTAATGTATTTTAATTTTGCTTATGTTATGGATAATTTGGAAGAACTTTTTTTTTTATAATGCAAGTTTAGTTTTTTTATTTTCATACATTTGAAGATGCTTAATATATTTTCAATAATCTATATATGTTAATTTTTTTATTATATAAATTATTTAGAGCACTGAAGCTCAAGGTTTTTATGGAGTTTCAAGTGATTTGCGAGATGCGGCAGGAGAAACATTGGCTGAGTTTGAAGGTCGAGACCATGAAATGTTCTTTGTTGAAGCTGTATTGAGGTCCAAATGCCCAGGAAACTTGGTTAGTGTTAATTTTCTTAAGTGTTTTAATAATTTGCAATTGGTTTAGTATTTTAAGTTTCTTTGTTAAAGTTACAATATTTGTGTATTTTTTTTTATGTCCTTTAGGAAGAACTATTTTCAACTCAGAAACATGGCATCTCTTCCGATAATAAAGTAGAAAGTATAAATAAAGAATCCAGTCACTTATTAAACAGGTAAATTTAACTTTAAATCATATATTAATGTTATTCCTTAATATTAAATCTTATAATGAATACTACGAATTATGCTTATATTCTTATGCAATTATTTAAAATCTTTAAAGTAATTGTATTTATTCTGATCTTCTTGAGTATTGTTATTGTATTCAAGCATTTAAAAATATTTCTGACTTGTATTATATATTTTTTGATAAATAGATCTCAAGATGGAAACCATGAAAAAGATGCACAAATTGTAATGCCAAATTCTCAAAATGTTTCAAAAAGTGATCAATCTGATACATGGTCAGTTCCAAATTCACTTACTGGTGAGACTGATGATGACGATCTTGATGGTGATGACTCTATTCAAACTATAGCCTTCCCAGCTGGAACTAATGTATTGTTTGAAGATGCAAATTATCACATATTGCCTGATAATCATTTTATTACTGAATTACCAGGATTAGATGAAGACAGTGAAGATGACGACATCTTTTGTCCTGTGCCACCAAAGAAAAAGACAAGAGTTCGATTTAATTATGATCCTATTAAGGTAATAATTTTATTCAAAATACTTAATCTTGCCTAATTTTTAATAATGACTGAAAGCTTACTTTATGTATTAAACATTTATGCTAAATCCTATATGCCAAAATGTAATTGTTTTCTTGTATTCCTCAGCTTTATATCTCAAAACAAATTTAGTCTTACATTTGTTTTTTATTGAAAGATGAATCATTAGTAGAGGATGCTTCCCTTTAATTTTTAATCAATATTTTAATTAATTTATAATTCATAATATATTTTCTTTGTTATTATAAATTGCTTAGTATATCTAAACCTTCGTTTTCAACACAAAAAGACAGTGTTTTTATATTACGAATTATGTTTTTAGGTTTACAGTACATTCTCTGTGGAAGATTATGACCGTCATAATGATGATGTTGATCCCGTTGCTGCATCAGCTGAATATGAATTAGAAAAGCGTATTGAAAAAATGGAGGTTTTTCCTGTAGATTTAGTAAAAGGTAGTCTATTTTAAGTCATATTTGAATACTAGTTTTGAGAAAAGCTTAGTGAAATACTGTGGCATTGAATGTTTAATTCCTTAAACATAAAAAACATCCCTGCAACATAACTTTAAAAACCAATAAATTAAATTAAAAGGTATTGGTTGTAACTAAAACTTAGCAAAATTATTGAATAAATATTTTTTTGATATGATATAATAGTCCTGAGCCATATGGCTCTAATACAAAATTTCTTTACTTATTTCTTTCGTAAATGTGATTGTAGTGGAGTTATATGAAATAATCATTATTTACAAATAAATATAATTCTTACAAAGCAAAAATCATAATTGAATAACTGGAAAAACATTGTTGAAACTTGCTCAAATTTGAAATGTCACAATTACCTTTTAAAGTATATTTTACCGTTTGAAAATTTGAGTTGTTAAAATGTATCAATAAAAAATGTCTTTCTTATGCAATCTATATTTTAAAAACATTTATTTAATTTTCATATTTCTGATGTTTTTTAGGCCCTGAAGGCTTAGGCTTAAGTATAATTGGCATGGGTGTGGGAGCAGATGCTGGTTTAGAAAAATTGGGAATTTTTGTAAAATCCATCACTTCTTCAGGTGCAGCTCACAAAGATGGAAGGTCAGTGAAAAAATATTATTTGGTTTTCCTAATATTTAGGTATTTTAATGTTAAATTGACTCCTGTTTATTTAGTTTGGACTCCAATCATTGCTGAACTACATGCAGTTTTACAAAATATTACTTGGTCACTTGTCGTAATAGAGTTAGATTTCTCCTTTTATTAAGCTTGATTGGTATACAATGTGAGTAATTGAAAACTGTGATTTAACTATATCCAACTGTTAGAAAGACCATAGATGGGAAGCTTCAAACGACTACCCTAAATTGGTAGGAATGTAATTAATAGTGATTCTTAGTGCCAGTGATTGGGTAGTAAAAGCTGGAAGGGGGGGGGGGGCAAGATCTAGGTAAAAGAAGTGTGTGAGGGGAGGGGGAATAATAAAAATGCTGTCCACTCTTCCTACTGTTAGAAGGAAAAAAAAATATTGCATATCTATATACTCTCTATTTTGTACCATTTGAAGAAAAGGATGTTAATTTAAAATAGGTACGAGTCGTCCAGATTGATTATTAACCCCCTGCTGACCACTGTATGGATGGGAATTTAGCCCTTGGTTTCTGTATATGCTTCCGTCCCACGGAGTAAAGAAGAAGGTGGAGGTGCGAACAAGTCTAATACCGGTTTGCAATGCAAAGTAAGCAATCGTTTAAAAAGTAGGAACTGGCGAAGTATTTGGCACTATTCCAAAGCACTACTTTGTACCAGTACTTGGCGATAATTTATTGTATAATTTAATTTACCTATGAAGTGGAAATAATAGCATTCTTTATCGATTTGGAACTTGTACTGCATCCCACAACTGCACAAACAGTAATTTTTTAAGTTTTAGCATGCGTTTTCTTAAGTCGAAAATAATGCATCCCTTGTAGAAAAACTACTGCAAACTAAGTTTGTTTGTGCCTAGTTTGGGGTTGCTAACTTACGTCTCAAGAAATCTCGCCAAATCATCTCCACCTTTTTCTTTACTCCGTGTTTTGCCCCTATTCCCCCTTCTGACTGATGTACCGCATGAGGGGGGGGAATATCGCCATAGGCTGCAGTGTGCGCTTCCACACTGTAACTCCACGGGAAATCAGTCTTTGAGGATAAATGACTTACCATCCTGTAGAGGAAGGTTAGCTGTGTCAACCAGTTTGATCATTTATCCTCTCCTTTTCCACTGCTTAGGGAACAGGTGTGCTACCAAGTAGATATCCCATAATTTTGATTTGTAAATATATCCTGTTTATGTAGTCCTGTAATTTTTCTATATGAATACAAGTTTCCATAATTAACTATTTGTAGGGAGGGAAGGGTCTCAAGAATCAAAAGAAATCCTCCTTGTTGATAATGAATATAAATATTTGGGTCAAAGGCCCAGGCACATAGGTATAGATTTTTCATGGTGGCAGTTCAGTGACTGAGCAACAGATTTATCTAGGCAAGTTATTTCTACCCTCAACCAGAAGTGGGGGGAAGGGGGGATTCTCCACCAAAATCAACAACTCCCCCCCAAAAAAATTCTAATTCTCACTCCCATGTTTTTAAAACTTATAAATTTTTATTAAGTAAACAAGAATACGTTGGCAGATAAATATCGAAACACCATAATTTATTTTTCATGAAATCTTACAAATATCAGTCATTACCTATTTTTAAAATTAGTAAATCACTCCCTAATTATGAAATAAATTTAGAGAACAAATTTAAATTTAAGAATCCTTATTTAGAATAATATATGGTTTTGGAGCATCTTGTTTATACATCCCCATTTGACGATGTTTCCCTTTGTCGCTGAAATCCAGATGCTAGATAATGTGAAACACGATGATGCCATGTTAGACTTAGTTTAAAATAAAAATGACCTAAAAGCATTTTTTGAAAACTATTTTTAGAGGTAGGACCCCCGGAAAATACCAGGTTTTCCCTCATGCAACTCAACAAGAAGTATTAAACGAAAAATTTAAGTTTCTACTTTTTTAAGTATGTTTATGATTTTTACAGTAATTAGATTTTTTTTTCTTGACTTACAATAGGGGGGGGGGGGTTGAACCACCCCCTTACCTACGTGCCTGTCAAAAGCACAAGTAGGCTACTGTATGCGTCATGTGTGCCTATAAATTTCTATTCACAATTAGTGTACATATATGTAGTCCATCTTTATCAATGTGAATAAACTTTACGACTACATTGAAGTTTTCAGTTGAGATTTTTTTATTCCTCTCTTGTTTATTTGTTGCTACTTATACAGTTGTTTGAATGTTTTGTTCAAATTTTTGTTATATATATTTATGTTCAATTTTAAAACAGTACCCAATTACAAATCTTTACTTGTACTATGAAAAGTGCAGTGTACACCCCATTATTGGCGAATGAAAATGTTTTTTTTGTGCTTTGGCACATTACGCCTTCATATGAAAGCCAATGTAAATTGTCTATTCCGTACAATGGCATACTATGTTCTGGGTAGACAAATTAAACATCCGATTACAAGCCATCTTGTTGTTGAACATATTGCCCACAACTGGAAGCACTACCAGGACTATATTAATTAACTCTAAAAATGCAACTGACGAGAGGAGAAATGCGAAAAAAAAAATGTCCATGAGTACTATGGAAAGTTCAATGCTTACCCTATTATTGCCGATGGATATTGCTTCTTTCGTGGTGCTTTGGCACATTATGCCTTTATATGAAAGATGATGGAAACTGCTTATTCCATACAATGATATGCTATGTTCTGGGTAGACAAATTCAACATCTGGTTCCAAGACATCTCATTGTTGAACATATTACCCACAATTGTGAGCATTTCCCGGACTATATTACCTCAATGCCGAAAGTGTAACTGGCGAAAGGAGAAATGCGAGAAACATTTCTCTGTCAGTATTATCGAAAGTTCGATGCTTACCATATTTTATTGGTGATGAAAATTGCTTCTTTTCTGCTTTGGTTCATTATGGGACATCATGTAATTTTACTAGACATTACTCGCTCACATATTTAGCCACTACCATTATTTCACCAATTATTTTGACGATAATGATTCTGCTACTTAGAATGCAAGTACAACTGTGTGCTAGTCTATATAATCATTTGGAAATATATTATAATGGAAAAAGCTTTATAAAACAGATGCAAAATCTATTATTGTAAGAAATAGAATGGAACAGTTTCAAGAACCAAATACAGAATAATTTATTTTATGACCAATAGTTAGCGCCGATGTGATGATGAATCAAGCTATTGCCATTCAGGTTGGGTCCGCAATAGCCCGCTGTTCTTTTGTTTGAGAGAACAAAACCAGTTCATTGAAAACAGGGAAGGGTAAAAGAATGGTGTGGAACGGAGTCGAAAATAAAATAAAAATGTCTTAATTTCGAAAATAATAAAAAAAAAACCTGCAAGTTCAAAAACATCTGGTAAGTATATGTATATGTATATGTATATATTGTATATGTAGTTTTATTGCGTTGTCTGGACGGGCCTTGGGCCCCTTGTACAACATTGTGTGTCTAATAAATAATAATAAAAAAATAATAAAAGTTTATTTCTACTTAATTCCAAAATAGTTAAAAATTCTTACATATAAAAGTTACTCTTTAGCTAATTTTATCATTATTTTTTTTTATTAGAAACAAATATTTTAAAATAACAGCAATGTACAAATCATAGTTTACTCTTGCTTCTAATAGGATTGGTGTAAATGATCAGATAATTGAAGTTGATGACAAATCATTAGTTGGAGTGACACAGGCATATGCTGCATCAGTTTTAAGAAATACAGCTGGTTTAGTAAGGTTAGTACTTAATAATTGATGAAATTTATACTTAGATATATTCTATTCAAATATATACTTTAATTGTTTAGGTTATTAACTATTACTATTGATTTAATAAATTATAATTAAAAAAAAGTAGGTAATTTTAACTTTGCTTTTTTTTATTCAGTGTCATGCATTTTTGGCACTTCAGTAACTTTAAAAAGTTTTCAATTGATATTTTAAATGTCTTATAACTATAATTTAATTTTTTAGTATAACTATAATTTAATTTTTTAGATTGAATGTGCATTAGTTTGATATTTTTTTTAAAACTTTTTTTTTTATAGGTTTTTAATTGGGCGTGAAAATAATTCAGAAAACAGTGAAATTGCTCAGTTGATTTCTCAATCAATACAAGCTGACAAAGATCATCAAAAAGCATGTGGATATCAGGTTATGACTGTTAATTTTTCTTTTTAATAGCAAGAATTATAATATTTTTTTTTGTATAGATTTTTTTTAGAGAATAAAAACTTTATTTTAGGAAAAGCCATATTAGCTGTCAAGTGACTCAAGACTCGTCCAGAACACAAAATATACTTTACAAATTTATTTAAGAAACAGAACACAATTAGAAAGGAATTCAATGGAAATGGAAAAAATTAACATATTAAATAAAAAAAAAATTAAACACCATAAACAGAAAAATAATTACAAATTAAAAGAAATGAGTTTATTATATAGAAATAACTTATTACTGCTTTAATATAATTTTGTATGTTTTTTTTTTTTTTTTGGCGTTAATCGAGAGTTAGGAATAATTCAAAAAATATATATGTTTGTTTATTATAAAAAGTGTTTCTGCTCATTTTTTTGCTGTTATTTAATTTTGAACATTAATTAAATTTTTGGTTAAAATATTTTTATGTTATTTCAACTTCTTAATACAAATCATGACGACCAACTACAGTCTCGATCTAGTTGTCTTTTTAAAACTATCTACTCCTTATAAAAATGAGCCACCTTCAAGCAAACTATTCTATGTATTACTCTATTATAAAAATGCTTTCTGCTTTCCCGATTAATTATGATTTGTAAAACTTGTATCCATGACCTCTAGTCCCACTGGTTGCATTAAATTTTATGCCTTTAACATCACCCTATTTGACAAATTAAGAAAGTTGAATAAGTTCCCCTTAGTTATCCTCTTCTCGAGTGTATACATGTTTAAAGTTCTAAGTCTGCTTCTATTATGCATTCCCAAATTACCCGTAACCAATTTCATAGCAATATGTTGAACCCATTCTAACAAATAAATATCTTTTTTAAGAGAAGGTGACCAAAATTGTACTACATACTCAAGATGAGGTCTAACCAACTCCTATACTATGGCAATATTTCATCTTTAGAATTAGATTATGCATTCCTTTTATTAAATGTGTTCCTTGTAATTGACTGTACTCATTTTTATATCACCCACTTACTTGTAAGATTCTTAATAATCTCATAAATAAAAATAATTAACTGTAGTGGCCCAAGAACTGAACCTTGTGCAACTCTGCTGTCTACTTCCACCCATGTAGAGTATTGCCAAATAACAAAATAAGCTTATTTCTCATTGCCTTTCTTTTCAAACAAATATTATAGTTAATTGAAATATTAAGTATCAACCTCGCATTAAATGCATCACATTAATGAAGTAATAGAAGAGGATTTTTTTAAAAAATGTTCCAGTAGTATAAGCAAGTTCCGTTTAGTATTGTATTATACTTTTTAAGACATGACTTTTATATATCATGATAAAAACTTTCAAAATAAATCTAATTTGTGTCAATTCAGATTGACTTTAATGTAAAAAAATAGAGTTTATATATTAAACAGTAATATAACTGACAGCTTATTTGGCGATGCTTATAGGCAAGAATTACTTTCATTTAGTTGTTGGTTTTAAATTCCAATTTTTTTATTTTAAAGAGAGATGAAGATCAAAGTGGAGACAGTTCTCATTTATCACAGGGATCCACTCCAGAAGAAGGTGAAGATGCTCCAACCGTAGAAGTTTTTGATCTTACAAGTGGAAGTAGTGGTTCACTTTCACCTGATACAGATGTAGAAACTTTGCGCACAAAATTAAAGGAGGTACATATCTTAAATAATTTAAGATTTAAATGAAAAAAAGGTAATTTGTTTAAAATAGCGTTGGAAAAAATCTGAGTGATCTATTACTTTTTTTTTAGTTCCAAATATTAAGAAAATGTCTACTTTTTGTTGTTATGTTGCATTTGTAATTTTTGATTATTTATAATTACTTTTTCAACACAGGTTCAATATCGGAGTGCTGTTGCTGAGGCAGATTTACAGCAAGCAAAGGAGAAGGTAATTTTTATATAAAACAATTGCATGTAATGATATCCGGAATAAAGTTACCTTATATCACTGCTATATTTTTATGCAATTACATATCACTGCCATCAATAAGTCATACAATTTGCATATATATCTATTTTAATTTAATGGTTTTCAAGTTCGTTACAATTTTTTTCTGCTTTGAATTATGTTTTAATTTTTGTAATTGTAAAGAACAGAAAACATTATATAATTTCTTAATAGTTTGCTCAAATTATCACACTTTTAGAAAAAACTTCCCACCATACAATCTTATTATTTTCATTTCTAAGGTAGAATTACTATAATATACATTATATTTAATTGTTTAACAATCTCGTATAGCTCGAATTATATATTTACATTAGGAAAATTATATATATATATATGTGTGTGTGTGTTTGTAAATTATCATTTAGTTTTTAAATAACTAAAATATATATCTTATTTTATTTTTAAACCCAAAATAGTATTCTGCAACTTAAATACATTTAATTTTTTTTTATTCAGATTATTGTCTGTAAATGATATTTTTCTATTTCTCTTTTAATAAATATTTTTCTTGTTATATCAATTTACTAATGTTGTATTTAAAAAAAAAATATTTTTAGAAATTTGACAGGAAGTTAATATTTTTTTAAAACCTTTTGTAATTTAGAAAGATAACTGTTTAAAAAAAAACAACTTTTTAATGATTAAAAGCTTTGTTCAAAGTATTGAAAACATTGCTAACAAAACAGGGCTAATTTATATGTGGGTATGGGGAAATACTCATTTGTTTGCTTAGTATATTCATAACTTATTATATTAATTTTTTGTGTGTGCTGTGCACAATTTATACAAAAATGTTCTACAAATACAGTTAAAAAAATTATTGCATTTGAATAACTTTATTAGCGAGTGATACATTTTTATTAAAACAAAAAATTCCAAACAGATATCACACTAACTTAATTAATTGGCATAGAATGAATTTCTCTGTATAAGTGAACAATAAAATACAAATATCTATGCTGATGTTCCTAATCACACATTTTTTTTAATAAAAAAATGCCAATAAAACAGTTAAAATAATATGTTTAAAGATATTTCGTCCATAAGTAATACACTAACTTATTTCTGGGTATTAACTTTAGTTGCAGTGCCTAGATAAAATGGAATCAGAAAGACAGAAAATGCTGAAAAAGATTGACAGTTTACAGCATCAAGTAAACGAAAAGGAATTGTCAATGCAGGCCACAAAGCAACAGATTGAAGAATACAAGTTTAAAGTTAATAAAGCACAACAACAGTTACATGATTATGAAAGAAAATATAACAAAGCAAAAAAGATCATTAAGGAATTCCAAAAGAGGTAATTTTTTTGTAATAAAATGTTTTTATTCATAGTATTTACTTTTTTTTACAACAAGACAGTCTCACATTTCCTCTAGCCAAAAAATTCTTATTCCTAATTCTAGGAAAATGTACTAATTAATGATGCTATGCTTAATTTTGTATATAAAAATATTATTAAAACTACCTCAAATTAAATCTTTATACGATTTAGGACAATTAAATTTTCCAATGTTTGAAACACACTTGTAATATCTAACTTTCTGCTGTGGATTCCTAATTAAAGTAATAAATTTTTATCATTCATTTAATATACCACTTAAAATTTTTGGCTTATTCTGAGTTATTTTCTGTTATTTCAGAGAAAAAGATTACATTCAGCAAGAAGATTTCCGCATGCAGCAAATGCAAGAAAAAGATCAAGAATACAATGCTTTAGTAAAAATTTTGAAAGACAGGGTTAGTAGAAAACTTAATTTAACTTGCAAACAGTTACACAACTTTAGGTTTAGTATAAACTAATAAAAATATTTTAATTATAACTTTTGTTGTATTTTAGTTTCCAAATAGTAAGTATTAATTATCTTGTTACTTCATTAATTAAAGATTTTATCATCCTACCAATTTATATTGATTATCCATACATGCCAACTTGTATGCATTTTAAACAGTTTTAAGAGATTTTTTTCTTTTTACAAAAATTGCTTTTTTTTCCTACCGTAAGAACTATTAAAAAATTTCACTAAGTTGTTAATTTGTCTTATTTAATTAAGTGTTTGTTTGCTGAAAAGGTTTTTAACAACCAAAAATTAAAAATTTAACCACTAAAATAATATGCCTATAATTTATTTTTACAAGCATACTATTTTAGTCTACATATACCAACTTATTGATACAGGTCTCGCAACTGGTCCCTTTTTTGAAAAAGTCTCTAAAAGTCCTTTTTTTTCGTTATCAAGGTCCCTTTTTTCTCTATTAATTTTTCTGCTACAAATCTGCATTCCCGGTTGAAATTATTGCAAACTTCCATTCTATAGTACGGAAATGTAGGTGAATTCGGAAAATGTTTTTTTTTTCCTATTTCGGAACTAAGTTTTTCTGATGACGGGTTCTAGATCGCCCAAATAAAAATAAGATCTAATCCTGAATTATTCGTGATGTTATAGAGTTAACATTAAAATAATTTCATTCTTTTTGCATTTTTATGATTTTAATTTCCCCAAGTTTATTTCAGTAGTGATTATAAACGTGATTCAAGTCATTGCTAAAATTAGTGCAATTCTTGAACACTTGGCTATCTTACGAGTTAATGAGCGAAATGGCTTACATTCTGTTTTGTTAGCTTTTTTGTGTGATTGTAATATACTTTGCCAAATTTATTTTGGATTGTTAGATTATTGTTATATTATGGTTGCGATTGGTGGAATAGCATAGATCGTTCCTTTCAGGCTGGATAGAAAAAATTTAGTGTCATACGTTGCCGCGGGTACACGTAAACAAATAACTTAAATCTAACTTTCACTCCTCTTTCGAATAGCATCTAAAAAATGTATCTCCCCTTCATACCCCGTACTAGAAAACTGGGTGCATAATGCACAGATTTCAAAGGTATGTAGATATTTTTGCGTAAGGTCATTCGTGCTTTTCTGTAGTTGCACTATAGAAAATAATCTGCATATTTTAACAGGATTATATTATTACTTTTTCCTGCAGGTAAGAAAGTAGTCTGTTGAGGAGGTCGCGGTAGCAGGAATAATGTGATATGCGTTGTTAGTTAAAGATATTTTAAATGGTCCATCGACGTTTAATGTTGCTTTTGCCTCTATTGTTGGCTTCTCGTCACCTTTCAACGTCTGCTATATTTTCTTTGATAAAATGCATTATTAGAAATAAAATCTGCAGATTATCCTTTGATAAAGTAATCTGGAATTTTTGACACCTTCAGTATCGAATTTCTGAATTTGGTAATCGAAAAGTATTGTTTTGCGCAGTTAGATCTTAATTTTTGGCTTTTCATGACACTATTTAAGCATTGATTATATTTGTCAGGTATTTCAAAGTCAGCAGATAATGCAGAAGCGATTATAAACGTGATTTTGAAGATTCAAAAGTCTTGTGTTTTTTGCAGATTATCTACTTTTTATCTATCTTTACATGATGTTTTTTTTCATTTTTGATTGAATTTGTAACTTTGAATATAATTAGCTAACCAAAGTTGTGGATTTTAGCAACTATCGGCATTGAGCACTATGATTTTTATGATAAAAATTCAAAATTTTCTTTAAAGTTTTTAGTTTAAAGTCAGTTTTCTCATTTTGAAAGAAATTTATTTAGTTTTAATTCGGTTTTACAGTTATTTTATTATTAAAAGCGAAATGGTTATATTTTTTTCTTCTAAAATCGGCACGTTGAAAAATTTCTCCATCTTAAGTTAAAAAAAAAAAAAAAAAAAAAAAAAAGGAACACTTCTGAGGACTTTCTAATTCTAACATTTGCATGATTTTTTTTATGCTTAATGGGCCTTTTTTAATATTTAAAAAAAAAAATTAAATCTTCAACTTTAATTGAACTTGTACTAAAAATTATTTTATATAGTTCTTGATTTTTTTTCTTTCTTTTTCATTGTTTTTTTGTTGTTTCCACACTTGTAATTTTTTTTTTGTCCTGCCTTAAATTTTTTTGTTTATGTAGCAGCATTTCAGCTGGTTCGTATAACATGTCATATAAAATATTAAAAAATGCAATCAAGGGAAAATAATAGAAGTACATTATTCAGAATTTATGTATTTTTCTGAAATAAATAATATGTTTAAATGACATTTATTTAAGTGTTTAATGTGCAGACATCTTCTAAACAATTTTAATAGTTTCAGCATTTTTCTAAAGAAAGAATCTAGTTTAATTGATATATTTCTTGTGAATTTTTTAAATAATGGCAAATGAACATTTTGCTATAAGGTAGTTTCCATTAAAATTAGATAGCCTTAAGAAATGTACGACCTTAAAGGTCTTTTTTTTTTTAAAGAAAAAGATCCCTTTTCCCTAGGGACTTAGCTGGAATTTGTTGCAAGCACTGTTAATATCTTTAAGTAGTTTGTTTTAAATAGGATTTTTGCTAAAAATGCACTACATTATTTATCACAACATCTCTTCTATTTTCTTGAATGTAAACAAGTTAATTGTTCAGGGTGGCAGCATAACCGGGAAATAAGGGAATTATCATGGAATTATTGTCTATTATGCCCTTTATTCTGGGTAGTTTAGTTGTCAATATTTCCTTTTCTGAAATTTTTTTTTTAAAAAAGCATGGTTTTGCGCATTTTCATTTTTATATTTTCAATTTTATTTTTGTAAAAATGGGACCCACTGCTGAAGGGAGAAGCAAAAGCAAAGTGTGTTGTACTTTAATGTGTAAGCAACATGTGAGGGGCTAATGAATATGCGATTTATTGAATATTGGAATAGGAATAATGAAGTATGTAAAACATTTAAAATTATCTACAAAAGAAATAATTGGAAAAACTTACTTTTTTGCATTCTCTGCTTCCAGAGAACATGTTTAATTACTATTATGCCTGTCGTAATTGTGTAATTTGTGTTGTGTCCATAAATTATTATTTTAACTGACAATAAGTATTGGTTATAATTTTTTATTTATAATGCAATATATTGTATTATTGTAGCGTGGATACTTTGTTTATATACAAAGCATGTATTGAAACATTTCTTAATGTAATTGCAAAATCAGGGAAATTTTTATGACACCATCAGGGAAATATCAGGGAACTTTTTTTCCCAGAACTTTGTTGCCATCCTGATTGTTTTAATTTAGGGACTTTTAATTAGGGATAAATGATAGGGGACTGTAAAGTGTTCATAAATGACTGTCATAACCTTATTTTATTTCTAAAATTACAGATGTCAACCATATCAAAATTTGATTCTTTTCTTTTCACACATTTAAAAAATGTATATA
Organism: Troglohyphantes excavatus; assembly: GCA_963932185.1. Taxonomy (NCBI): domain Eukaryota; kingdom Metazoa; phylum Arthropoda; class Arachnida; order Araneae; family Linyphiidae; genus Troglohyphantes; species Troglohyphantes excavatus. The sequence continues at coordinate 52,491,344 of OZ010676.1, read as the reverse complement.
AAATCAATCCTTAATAACTAAGCAAATTCATCTAAACAGTAATTGTTAAATTTTTAATTTAGGTAATACTCCTCGAGCATACCTTATCAGAAGTTCAAAAGGGTGCTGGACTTCCCGTAGAATTACCATATGATGTTCATCAACTAACTCCAATATTAAAGAAAAAGAATGGTATTCAGTCGGAACCGAAGCTTAGTATGTATATTTTTCTAAACAAGTTAACCTTGCTTACTAATTAAAGAAAAAAGGTTATACTAATATTTACTAATTAATAAACGAAGATTTGCCTGAACATAATCCTGTTTAATTGATGCTAGTGTGATTTAAGTTTTTAACTCGGATTGTGGGGGAAGGATTCATAATTAAATTTTGATACTTTCAAATGCTAGTTTGTTATGCGACAGGGTAATATTTATGTGACAGAGTAATATTTAAAACTGTATATGTATTCTATTTTTATTGAATAGGATGGTTGATATTAGAAATGGTATTAGGATTTGTTTGTCTGTAGTTTTCTGTCTATAAAACAAGTTTAATGTAAATATGTGATGAAAGCTAAACTGATAATTTTTAATACATTTAAAAATATCAAAATTTATAACTGTTAAGTTTTTTATTTGTATTATATTTTTGTATTTATATATCACCATTACATATACAATAGGATCTCTCTTGAATATTGTTGATCCTATTGATTGTGCGTTGCAAACACTACCATGTTGTTTGATCTATCTCATAGAAAAATTTATGGAGATATACAAATTCCTATGTAATATACAGTTGATTGATTAAAATCCTTTAAAAATACTATATAGTTAGAAAAAGCATTTTTGATATGTATTAACAATTCTTTAAATTATTTTGATGCTTAAAATGAATTAATTGGCAATTGTGTAAAATTTATATTTATATAATTCTTGTACAAAACAAACACAAATTAACATTACACATAAAATATAATAAAATTATTTTCCCATGGCCTCGTATCTTGCTGCAGATTAAATTAAAATTAGAAAACATTCTTTTCACCAAATTGTTATTGCAAAGAAAAAAAATACTTCTACTTTGGTGGGTTTTTCAATATATGTATATTTTTTTAACTTTTTTAGAACTATCATTTTATTAATTTCTAAGTATAACAATTTGAGGAAATTTTTATTCGAAATAAATTCAAAAATTGTATTAATTTTGGATTTCAAATGTTAGAAAATAAATAAAACTTAAACTATAGAGGTATGTCTGTAAAATAAATATAATTTTATGTATATTAGACTATCAGGTTTCTAATTGCTTTTGAAAAAGATGGATGCTACCATACATACACAAACCTGATAAAATAATGGCATTCTATTTGCTGAAAACATTAATTTTATTGACTTAAGCAATATAAATATCCTTTGTGCAGCTATAAAAAGTTTTCTCAAGGAAGCTTCTATTATATAGAAAAACAGGCTAAAAATTGAATACAAATTTAATCTATGCTTTATTGCAATGTACATTTATATCATGTAAAAAATTATGTATAAAACTTTTTACCAAAAGAATTTTTTGCCTTAAATGCAAAATTTGTTATTTGTTTTTGAATTACAAAGGTTATATTTGTATACTTAATTTCTCTGAATGTTATAGATTTTGAGAAAATTGAAGTAGATATGTCTGATGGATCAGACTCGGAACTTGGAAAAAGAAGCCATAGTCCAGATGCCTTGAGTGAGGAAAGCGAAAAAAAGTCGACTGTTGAGCGAAGAATTCCAAAAGAAGATCATACAAGTCAGTCACATCCACTTCCTGATCTCCTTGAGGCTAGTTCAGGCAAATCATGCAGTGAAAGTGATATGAAAAGTCAAGAGTCTATAGTAAGCTTTAATTTATGTAATTAAATTGTAATAGTAAGTTTTCTTTATTTTTACCACATGCAGGTATATTTAACAGCTGTTGTTTGTCTAACATCCCTTCTAAATTGTTGTATTGTATCTAGTAAATATGTTATTTAAAAAAAATCTTGGCTTTAGGATGAAACGCCTTTCTCGAATGTTGCTAGTCTAAAGAGCCGCTTTGAAAATGGATTTTCTCCACAAATGAGGTCAATTTCATTTGCTGAAGAAATAAAAGTAGCTGTTTTAGAGTGGAATTCAAAAGGTGAATATTTTTATATATGTGATATATATTACTTTTTAATATACCATTATTAATTCCTGAACAATCTATGTATTTCGTAACAACAATATTTTTTTATATATCTTCTATTGCCTATCTTTCTTAAATTTGTCATATAAATATTTTTAAATGAAAACTCTCTCCTATGTAGTTGGATCCAGTGAAAATAATCTCTGTAGAAGTCCACAGAGCTTGGATGATCTAGATCAAATTGTGTCAAATTGCAGTTTAGATGATAAGTTTATTGAGCAACATCAGGTTGTGCCTCCAAGTTACCAACATGCTACTGGTGAAAGTTATGGCTATCCTCATTGTCGGGCCACATCTCAAGTTTCTTTCACTGATGGGGAATGTTCACCACTTGCTTCAAGCACCCCTCCACCTGTTGAAATTCCTCCAAAGAAAAGAAATATGATTCAAGGCGACAGACTGTCTGCTAGTTTAGGTATGAACTATGTTAATTATAACTAATTTTAGTAATGGTATCTAAAATTAACCTTTACAGGGCGGGTGGCAGATATTTCGGCCAGAATCCCATGTTAAAATCAAACACCCTGCCTTCTAAAGGTTAAACATGATAGCATTCTTTTAGTTATTGATCCTACATATTGTACATAGTGAAGTCGAATGGTCCACAACTACATACTGCAAATTCTAGGCTTGTTTTTTTTATGTATGTTTTGTTGAAGTTACTTAAAATATTTTGATATTTTTTCTTCAGATGATTCAAGGGAAGACTTGATGAAAGAAATCAAACCCAACTTTCTTGGCCCTCAAAACTCTTCAATTTTGCCTCCAAGAGTACCTGTAAGTTAAAAATCTAATCTGTCAAAATGTAACTATTGTTAATATACTAATTTTTTGGTAAAAATGATGAAAAAAACAATTCACTAAAATGTTTAAGTTCTGAGATTACTGAATAATTTATAATCTAAATTTTAGTTTTTGCATAACATGTTTTGCAACTGGATAACTTCAATAAATATTTTGTTTATATAACAACATATTTGGAACATTTTATAAGGATTTATTATGTTTTTTAGGAAAGAAGTAGTAGTCGAGATCGCCGTCCAAATAATTGGCAGGGAAGACCTATTCATATGTGGACCACAACACAAGTAGGCCAGTGGCTTATGGTTTTAGGAATGGAACAGTATATTAAAAGTTTTCAAGCTCATGACATTACTGGAATACACTTGATAAATCTTGATAGTGCAAGATTGAAAGTAATTAATTTATTTATCATTTGTATAATATGCATATAACAAAATTTAAAATTGAGAAAGGTATTTTTTCCAAAACTTAGAAGAAAAACCCTGAATTTGTTAAAATGAATGCAAATTAACGTTTGAATAAGTCTTTTAAACGTTCCCTATAAAAATTGTAATACATTTTTCATACACTTATATGTTTAGTTGTCCTTTCTTCCCCCCCCCCCCCCCCCCCCACAATAATCTTTTATGCAGGGATGATATTCTTTAGCTTTTCAATGATATTGAACTTTTTGGCTTTTCCCCAAATATCCCACTTCTCCTTAAAATAATTCTGTTTTTTTTATAGCATATATTTTTTTTAAATTTTAAAGTATAAAAGCTTGAAATGAAGAAATCCAATATATTTCTTATTTCAAGTTTTAATAGTCTTTCCTTAGAAGGTCTTGGCAGGTAAATAAAATAGGAGACTATTTGATACTATTTTCAACCATATGAATATCAACTATTTTTTAAAAAAGCACCTTATTTTATGAAGAGGCTACTTAATATCTCCCATCTTATACTTCTGTATTGTTGAATATTGTATGAAATCTCAGTAACACACACAGGCTGCACAATGCTTTCTAATTTTTAGTGATCTCATCCATGTACTTGCATGCTAATTGGGTTGGTTAAGCATGGATTTATATTTCCACACAAGTTATATAATATTGAAATATAAATGCCTAGTTTGTTTTATACTAAATATATGATAGAAATCACTATTAACTTGAGATATGTCTCTATTATATCATCATCAATGGAATGACATAAAATGGACATACAATTGTTTGTATTTCATAATTTAAAACTGTACGAACTCGCATTTATGCTGGCTTTCTAAACCTTTGAAAAGTGTTTGTATTCAACTAGTTATAATTTAGACAGTGGTATTTGTCTAAAAAAATATACTGTTAGCATACTACTATTGTTCATAAGGTTGGCCAAACTTGGCTTTGCACTTAACGTAGAATAAGAACAGCTAAGTAGCATGTCTGCCAGGGGTGGAGGGAAGTAAAAGAATGGATACACATGTTCGTCCCCGCTCCATACTTCAGGGGGGGGGGGGGGGCATAATGAGACTATTTGTTGTTTAACCTATTAATAAGTGACAAAAGGTTTTGTGCTGCAAGATACATGCACTGAGGCTTTTTTCAAAAATATGCTCGGTGAGGTATAACTATATAATTACGATTTTTTTTCCCGTACTCACTCTAAATGTGGCATTTGTATAAAAGTAAATGATTTTCAAATCCCCAACTGCATCATTATCAATTCTTGTTGGCCACCCGAAGCTGAATGATTATGTTTTGCATTTATCCTTCTGTTCTAAAACAGCTTGTATTAGGGAACACACTGAAAATTCTACTCGGTTTGAGAGCAAAGGTTTAAATAATTTCTTAACAAATATTGTATTTAAATAGATGAATTTATTAAAAAAATTGTCAAGAAGTACAGTTGATTTTAAATTAAGAAAGGATAAGTATAAATAGTTGTTTTATTTATATTTGTTGTAAGTTAGGCATAAAAAAATTCTATGCAAAATATTATTTTGTAGGATCTTAAACTGTGAGAGCATGTTTAGGAACATTGTTTTCAAATGACCCATAAGCAATAATTTTCATATAATTAAAATTGAAGTAATTTTTGTTATATGAAACATATATTGTGTTCTGGTGTTTGTAAATTTATATTGTATTTACGTTTATATCATCGCCCTAATTTATTTTGTAACATTCAATTTCTTGTAGACAATTGGTGTGAATAGTAGTGGAGACAGAGCAGCTATCAAGAAGAAATTAAAAGAGTTAAAGGCTTTGTTGGAGAAAGAAAGGAAAGCACATGAAAAAGAACAGAAAGCTTTGGAGAAAATGCAGAAAAAAGCTGAAAAAGCTCGTAAAAAGTGATTAAATTTAAGCTTCCAACTAATCAATTTGTTTTTAAAATTTTACAATGGCTATAATACTTCCTGTAAAAAGTGCCAAACTCCACTCCATTTTCATTAATTGATTAGCACAATTCATTGTCAATTTTATTCTTCATTAATCATTTCATTGCCATTTTAATTGTAGATCAATTTTCTAAATATAAGGATGCAATTATTAGTTCTGTTGAATCATTTAAAGGTTTGTTATGACTTAGATTTAAAAAATATTTCTTAGCATTTACTTATTTAGTATATATTCTGTTTGTACATAAAGTTGCTGATATTAAATCACAAGCATTTTGTAACTTTTTTATATATTTATACACTAGTGCTGTGTAGTAAAAATAACTCAATATATATGTTTGTGGTTCGTATTTTGCTTGTGATATTTATTCAGCTGTTTGCCAGTCGTAAATTGTTGGATTAGGTCCATGTATCCCACTTAAAATATAAAAATCTGCATTCATTGCTAGTGTTCTGTGAACATTTTGAAATGACTATACTTTTTAACACCCATTTACATGGACAAAGATAACATAAAAATGTTGTTTGATGCTTGTAGAATCTTGGTGGAATTTTTGCTCTTGCTTATGATATTTATATTCCAATTTCTGAGTAATAGAGCAAATTATTTCTAGTTTAAAGTATTATATCCCTTTGTATTTTATAAATTTATGCTTGTGCAATCTTTCTTTTTATATATAATTTTTACTTATGAAGGCAATTTTTATCACTATTTTTTTTGTTGAGCGAGCTTTATTTGTTTTTATACACTTTTTTTTGCATTAAACTTTTTAAATGAAACTATTTTTTTGCTTTATATACGAGATGCCCTCATTATACGAGTGAAGCCAAAATTTATGTATTGTGTAACTTTTTATAGCTTTATTTGTATGAAATCAAGTTACACAGTCGTGATATGTTACCATTTTTTCCTTTGGTATATTCTGTGATTTATTTTAATTGTTGTATGTAAGTGCTTGTGGAACTAAGAATGTTAATAGAATTTTCTGTAAATACTTGAAAATGAGAAAAATTGAATGATGTTTTTTAGGAATATTGTTGAAATTTGAATTTTAATATTATTGCTAACTGTTCTTTATTTTTCCTCTATATTCCTGCATACTAATTGTAATTTCAGAATTTCTGCCTGAAAATTTGGTGTTTTTGTATAACTAAAATGAATTGGAAAATTTGAAAGGCAATCAACAATCATTTATATTTTATAAATCATTTAGGTTTATATTAAAAACCATTTTCCCTGTTTTCTTTAAATAGTTTAAGTTAGTCAAGGCATATTTGAGGAGCAAACATTCAAAACATATTTTGTCCAAAAATTTAGTTTATGACATCAATGAATTCACCTCTGAATTATACCAAACTATTCTATTATTCCAAAACATGTTTTGTCCCATTGAAATTAACTTCTAAAAATTGGAATATGTGTGTGAGTCAATGCAAAAAAAGATTATTTACATTATCCTATGAATCACTTCATTTTGAATGTTATTTCCTCTTTTTTTTAACTTTGGTTGGAAAAATATTCTTACCATTATGTGTTATATGCATTTGCAATGTACTGTAGAGGATTATGGCCACCACACCATTTTAGTAGGTACTAATGATTAACATGTTATCTGCTAGATAGAGCGAAAATGTGTATTTTAGTTTTTTTTATCTATACTCAACCATATTGCTTAGCATCATGTAAGACCTTTGAGATACTCCTATGGTGTTCAATCTGAAGATTATTTTACCCAATCTTCTCATACGAACAAAATAATAAAGTTAAAGGTAATTATTTTATTATATTTTGAATCTAGATAATAATGAGATCTACATGACCCTTGACTTTGCAAGTTTTACTTCATGTTGACAATTAAAATATATTTTAAAATGCATTTACAGACCAAGTATTTGAAACAACTACATATTCTTTTCATAAAACCGTTAGTTTTTGGCTACCTTTTTTGCAACAAGTTTCATATAGTTTTTTTATAATGTGTTGTTTCACAAGACACTGATTATGATTTCAATAACTTTTGAAAATATTTGATGAAAATTTAACAGAGTAAATACCTTTTGTAATATCAATTTACTGAAATTCACATATCTTTTAAATTTTAATTAGTGCTCATTAATAATGTTTTAGATTGCTTAAAAATGAAAATCAGAGTTTTAAAAAAATGTATATCTGCCGACTAAGTTTAGTTATTTTGCTGTAAAAAAGGAGTGTTCACTGAGATTTAAGTCATTCAATCCTCTTGATATAATTTATTGTATTTTGTTGTTACAATTTATGAAGATATTTAATAAAAATGTGTTTTTTTTTACAAAACTAAACTTGATATATCTACAAAACATTCCTTCTTAAATTTCCTTAATTCATAATGTCTTCCTTTCTTATTATCTTAACATTTTATCTTCTATAAAATGTTTATTTAAAGTGAAATAGGGAGGATATTATAATTATATTGCGATATTTCGTTAAGTAGTTTTCTTTTGAGTATCAATTGGAATTTCAAGAAAAAAATAATTATCTGTTTTGTGCAATATTCTTTCAAATTATTGTAATGAAAGTTGGGAATAAATATATTTTTAAATTTACATAAGTTTATATACATTGGATTGCATTTATAATGTATTTTGTAATCCTGTAAATTGTTGCTTGATTTTTTTCATATTTTATAAGTCTGTATTGGTTTTAATTTTTCCTAATGAACAAGCACTAGTCATTTTTTGTATTGATATCTGTTTATAAAAAGTAATGAGATATGTGTACATTTTGATTGAAAATGACTACTTGGTTCACAAGACAAATGTGTTTGACCGAAATCTACATGGAAAAGTAATTGAACAAATATTTCTTTCACTTAATTTGTTTTGTAATGTACATCAATTTTTAAAGTGTAACTTTTCCCATTTCTAGATCATCATATGAAAAGAAATAATTAGTGCTGAAGCTATTACTAATTAAATTTTGCTTAATTGTTAAGGTTTGAGATACTTAGTACCAATCAGTGATGTTGTGAATTGCTTAGTAATGAAAATGTAAATATTTCAATCTAAATTTGCATTACTATTTAAAAAAACAGTCAAAATAAAACAAATTTTATTGTATTAATCCATTTCAAAACTGTTTTGTTGACTTTCGTCATTTTTGTGAATTAGCTCCTGCTGTTTTGTTTCTGCTCAGTGAATTTTCTACATTCAGGAATCTGTTTTTTTTTCACTAAATGATCAATCATGAATCAATCGGTGATTTATTGAGAAAACATTATAAAACCTGAGCACAAAGCAGTTTATAAAATTAAAATATGACAAAATGTTTAATATAATAGAGAACCAAAATAAGTTAAATTTTTCTGTATTTATGCTTTTTTTTATAATAAGTGTGTTAAGGTTATTTAACATGTTAAAAAAATTCATACAAAATTAAACATACTTTATAATGTGTTTGGTGCAGTATGTAGCTTATTATTATTTTTAAAGTTGTGTTATTTGAGTGTTAATCGAAATATCTAACTTTTTAAATCCATTTTAATTGTGTTGTAACAAAAGGTTTTTCAAAATGAGTTTCTTTTGTATTTTTCTTTCTCTTAAACATAATGAAAGGTTTAAGACTAGTTTTCTCAGACATTTAAGATCAAACAGTTAAATTTATATTCTGTTTAAAATTTTTGTTGGTGGTCTATTTAAAACAAGTTCAAGTTATGAAAGGAAAATGTTCCCATCCAGAAATGCATTTATTAGATTTCCCTGAATAAGTAACATTGTAAAATGGCTTAGAAATTGTTATATCAATTAGAAACCATATTATTAAATTTTTAGATTTCCTCTTCGGTAGTTCTTAATGTGTGTAGCTGTAAACTTTGGGTTACAATTGTCTGTTTATTAATTTGAAATTTGTCATTGTAAGGTGTGTGTTTGTAAATAAACTTAATTTCTTTTTATGCATACATTTCTTGTGTAATATATACCTTTATTGATATTATTCCATTTTATTAATACATTTTAAATATAAGTTTAATTTTTTCAGATTTTGTTTTCTTAAAATGTTACATTTAAACAAATAATTTATTAAATAAATATTTGTAGTCTAATGAATAATAATTTCTTCTTTCCACTGTCTTGTTGGCATAAAAATAAACATACTTTAAATGAGCAAAATTAGACAAGCATAGCAATTAACTTTATTGAATTTACATCAAAAGGTTGATTGTAATGTATAGACAACACACCTCTTGCTTTACAATTGTCTTAAAATCAAAATATTGATTCATGGAGTTAAATTAAAATGTTTTAAATTGCTTTGTAAATGTTTAATGAATAATTAAAGTTGAGTATTTTCTACGAAAGTACATTTAATAGGCATTATTTAAACGTGAAAATGAATTCTAATGCACACAAATACATTTTCTTATGATAATCGCAAAAACTAGTATTTCAAACCAAAAACAATTAGAAGTTTTAAGAATATATATTGTATTCATATATTGTATATGCTATAGAGAGAAAATTCTAGTAAGCCCAAAGGTCATTTACATTGAAAGCACACCTTGTATATTCTTAAACAATTTTAAGAAAATGAATAAGAAATATCTGAAAATAGATATATCTATTTAGACATTGTAGACATATTTATAACCATAAAGGTGATTCAAAATTACATCCAAGAAGACTTGTAATTAAAGATTCTATAAATAGTTATTATCCCATTTATATTTTTTCATCATAGTTATTTTAAGAGGAACATGCAAATTGTTAAGAAATTTATTCAGGATCAAAACTTAACTAGTTGGTCCATTTTAAATATTTAAAACTATTAATATTACAAATACTTTATAATTTTGACTTGTATTTCTTCAAATAAATACATTTAATAGAAACATGTTAAAACTACCAAGTTGTGAGGTAACTTATTTATAACCACAAGTAAATACCCCATTAAGAGTAACAAAGTAAAATATACTATAGAGGTTTAACTAACAGTTTTTTTTGAGAAATTTTAACTAGCTGTTAGTATATTCTTTGCAAGAATATATTTGAGACATTTGTAAGATTCTCGTAGTCGAATTTTTGAAAAGTATTTTCTAATTTAAATAAAAATATTGTTATTACTAAATTTTGTTTAAGTTCAGTTAAATGTAGTTGATAAGATAATTAATAAAAGTTTAGTTGGATATTATGACTTAGTTGGATACAATAATTTGGATATAATGAAAAGTTTTTTAAACAAATTCTAAAAATAAATAATTTTCATAATTTTATATGTCATATTTTCAGTGTTTGGTTGGCAACTTCAATTTTACTTTAAAAGATTTAATGGCTATAAATATGTAATACTTCAATATATGTACAAAACAAATGTTCTAAACAAACTTTAAAAAAAAAAAAAAAACTTTGAAGAAGTGGACATAACAGGTTAACTATAACTGATGATATTCTATTGTTAGTTTAAAACTTAAATGTAATATTATTGTATTGTATTATTGAAATTGTTTACTTTAAAAATACTTTTGAAATCTGATTTGTAAGTTTCTAGTTCAATTTAAATTTGCAAGTTGGATGAAAAAGAAAAGAACCTTATTCAAAACATCTTTTCAACTTCAAAATTATTTATCCAAATTTAATTTAACAATTTTTTTAATATTGTTCACTTTTTTTGAAAAAATGTAAGCATACAATAATTTTTATCCTTGTAAGCTCGTTTTTTTAGTATACATATTTTACAACGTATGTTCCATTCTTACTAAATAAAAAAGTACTCACTAATATAAGCATGCATGTGCAAAAGGGTAGTATTTTACATGTTCTTTGTGCACATACAAATTTATGAAAATCACAAAAAATATTAAGTATCTATTGTTTTAAAAGTTTGAGAATATGTTTACTTTACAATACTAAACAACAATACTAAACTCATAAAGTAATTGAAAATATTACATTTGTTTCTTCTCAAAATAGAATCTGAAGTGATTTAGGCTGCAGTTTCAACACAACTTTTTGTAAATATGCAAAAATTAAAAAAATTGTAAGCGTTGAATTCTTAGCTCTGGTATCCATTCAATTACATACATTGAATAAATATATTAAAACTATTAAAGTGTATATTTTCTATTAGTATATTTTTTTTTACATTAGACTAGTCCTAAAGTGTGTTCCTACCGTTTTCAGGAAGATCTTATTTTAACCGGTGAAAGTGAAACAAAGTTTGTATCTTATTATTGAAAGTATATTAATTGTTTTAAACAAATATAAGTTTTAATTACTTTCCATGCAAGAATATTTTTTAATAAATCACGATAGCAGAAACTAATATATATCTTAAGAATAGATTGGTCAAGGTTTCATTTTTCTTTTTCTTAAAGGAATTTTTTATGTTTGTTATTTACTATGGAAACAAATTGTGAGAAATGGATAACATTAATCATACTTGCTATTTGTTTCATGTACATAGGTACTTTAACGTGTCTTAGTTCAAAGTAAGCAAATATTTAACTTAAATTGTAGTTTACATTTAAAATATACAAGAATAAATTATGCACCGATTGTATTTGGTGAAATAGTGTTCAGAGAGTTTGTGACCTTCAAAACTTTTGGCACTTAGCAATAAATCTTTTCTTTTTGGTTCATTCCAAAACAGAAATCTATTAGCTGCCAAAATAAAACGCCTGTGTGTGGCCTTAAGCTTAAAATTGAAGCACTTATTTGTTGTCTATAAGAAACAAAACTGTTTATAATAATGACATGTCATAGTTTAATTTATAAAACATTGAATTAGAGAATGTAGTATTTAAATACTAGACTTCTTATTTTAACTGGTAAATAATCTGCTCTTGGAAAACATCTTTGCCACATTCTACGTCTACTTTGTATCCCTGAAAAGTAAAACTTTAATAACTTTCGTTTATTAAAAAATGTGTTATTACTGTTTTATTTTAAATTGAAGTTGAAAATATAACGATTGAAATTTTAACTCGTTTCCACATTCACACATATTTTTTTTTAATTTGAAAATTCTTGCTATTTCCTTTAAACTTCACTGTGTGAACGAGAATAAAAATAGACTAGATATATAATATTTGAGTTGCGCACTGTCCTATAGTAAACAAAAGATTCTATACGATATTTTTGGCGCCAACCTTTTATAAAAAAAAGTATATTGATATTTCTTTAGGTGTTGTATAGCGCAATGGGAATCCTAGGGATCCAACAAAATAATCAACTAGAAGCTAAATATTATCTATGTAGGGAAATCAATGTATGAATGTAATAAAAATCCTATCCAGCAATAAAAACGTATCGAAATCAGAGGGAAATGGAATCTCAACTAAAAATGTATTGACTGTCACACTGAGTAATGTGGATCCACCGGCCCGTCAACATAACAATAACATAACTCAATGGGAGTCAACGTGTTAATATCAAGTTAGACCGTGTCAATTTCATTTAACGTTAATTCAACGTTATTTCAGTAACACATTGTAAAAATAAATTAAGCTAAACTCTTTCAGTCGATACTTTTGCATAATAAAATGTACTTAATTACTTAATATTCTTATATCAGATAGAAGGTTCAACTAATATGTTTTTTACATGGTGCAGTGGTGTCAGCCAAAATTAAATAGTGTCGGAAAACGCCCCAAATAGGCTAAAATAAATTTATTAAAATAAATTTACGTACATATGAATATATAGGTTTCTATACATTTGAAAATAATGAGAGAACGTCATTCACGTACGTTCCTGTACGTTTACATCTTTGACTAGTTTGTAAGGTTGAGCGATGTACATGCGTTTATCTGGAATATTTTTAATGCCGGTATTGCAATAAAAAAAAATTAATTGTATTGTAACTCAATATCGCTTCCCAGAACTTTCTTACGATGAATGAATGTCTCGAAGAAGACAAAATATAAGAAGAGTCAGCCTTGTTTGTGTTAAATTGTATTTTTGGTGATAAGTGCGACTTGTAATTGACCAAAATGCTTGCGCCAGACGGAAATAGGAATCTTTTAACATGACGCGTTGAGTTGGAATGCCAATAAAAATGATCAATTAATGTCCTTTTAGCTTTGATTTACTTTATTCAAAGTAACTCTAGCTTTTGGAAGTTATCGACAAGCTCAAATTTAGTTATCAGTCCTCGTTGGAATGTTCGATTCGCGTACAACCTGCGTAACACTTTTATAAAATATTAATCTTCATAATACTGTTTACCCTGCAAGTTTTTTTTACCATGTAGTATAAAAGCAGTTGAATTGCCTAGTCATTTTTATAGCAAAGAAGATGTGTTTTAGGACGGGTATCGTGTTTTATAGGACGGGGTTACATACTTAGAATGAGAATATCACTAACATTTCTGTAATCAGAATCGAAAAAAAGAAAATACAATAACACTTATATTTACAACCATCCACCGTGAGTAATAAAAATGTATAAATTTTCACAGCCATTCAGTCGTTTTTTTAAATCTTAAGCTATGTCATTTAATTTATTGTGTTATTTACGTTTCAGTTCAATTTGAAAATTTATTTTCTTTAAGTATTTATTGGTATATTCTATTTGAGCATATATAAAAGCTCAAATAAATATTTAAATTCACTTATAAAATTCTGTCAACTTTCTTAGTATTTTGTATAGTATACTTTGTACAGCTTATGTTGCTTTTGTGGAAAATATATTTACATCTATTTTTTATAACGATTTTTAACCACATCAATTTTTTTATCCAGCTCATTCCAAATACTGTCAAAAAAATATTTGAATTTTTATTTTATTTTAAATCTTACTTTTTTCCACCGTGATATTGAAGGCATTAACATATATTTATAAACAGCAGATGAGATAGACTACTTTTGTATCACTTTGCGGTTAATTAACTTACATGTAACATGTGGCTGCGATCTAATTAAATTAAACAGACACACAATTCATATGTTTAAAGAGATATATGGAAATTACGAATTAACAATCCGTATAAATTTATGTGACATATAAGTGTTCATATAATGCTTGTTCTCTTAAAGACTCTGGTATTTGATTTGATTATATATATATTTTATATTTTAATACTTTAAAGCAGTGGTTCTCCCTAGATATTTTACAGGTACGCCATAAAAAAACAATTTGGTTCCTCAGATTAATTAGTATATTGTTCAAAATTTTATGATCTTGTTTTCTGTTTAGTCCTTGCAATTATCGAAATGTATTTAATATCAAATTTAATTCTAATATATGTGTGTTGTAAAATTTCTCTTTCGCTCTCTCTGTATATGAATATATCTTATATTTTTTAGTTTTCTTATGTTTAACTCTGATTCCTATATTCCATAGTTATTAATATTAATTATCCCGTTTTAAGCTGGCCTATCTGATTACTTTGAATGCCGTACTAGGGATCATTGCTGGTCCTCAGTCAGAGCGAATATTAGAACATCTTTAACAGTTAAATATGATTTGGCAACTATTATTCGGCGTGTTTTCATTTGTTATACTACACTATACTTTAATATTTCTATACAAAGGATATTCCTGTAACATATACTGAGAACCACTGCTCTAAAGCCACATGACGAAACTTTACATTACATCGAGTATTAGCCTAAAACAATGAAGTATGAATCATTTGGTACCATGCATGATAAGGACACCTCATTTTAAAGGTTTATGGATAGCTTCAAGTGGTTAAAAAAAGTAATACTTCTCAAAATAAACACATACATGGAAAGAGCTTTGGATCATTTAAACTTATTTCACTTTTCTACCATCACATAAATTGAGAGGAAATGCATTTCCATCTCTTTGGATAGGAAACATCTTACAGTGAACAGTGAGATGTTCCATTTATCCATACATGAAGCAGCATTGATAGCGCGCGGCAGCTAGAACCATGGCCGCCACAGTCGAGTCTGGAATTGCTTGAACCGTTTATTATTCCCAGTCTGTTGTTCTCATGCTTTGTCATGTACCCTGAGGAAAATATTGTGAACCTTGGCGAGTCCACTGCCCACTACACTGCTCGTGCTGGAGGACGTGGAAGTAAACGAGGCTCGGGCCGTGGACTCGGATTCTGTGTTCACAGAGGCTAAGGAAGAGGTTCTACGGGGCAGCCGAGATCTGGTGTATGGGGAGGGCTTGATTGCATTTGTGTACGGGCAAACCTCAATGATGGGGTCGTTCGTCCACAGTTCCTATGTGAAAGATAATTATGGTTGTCTTAATTGAAATTTACAATTGGAATGATAGAGAGGGGGATTCATAATAATTATTCAGAAATGTACATAGATGTCTTCAAGAACACGATAACAAATAAAAATCCCATTACAACAGATATTTATACAACAGGATTCGTTTAAAAGAAACCCTTAAATCAGGTGTTTGAAGTTGCGGCTTGCAGATGCAATACACACCTTGTAACGACGACTCGTGTATTGCATTTGCATGTACTTCGAACACCTAATTTAAGAGATTCTTTTAAACGAATCGTGTTGTATAAAATCCTCTTTGTATAACAAATTATCATTATGTGTGACCTGCCTTGCGTCTTCCTGTATCTGCCTTTGTGGGAGGGTAGCGTGTCTGGGGTCGCGATGTTCCTATACGATTCTTACTCGTTATTGTGTTTCTAATCTCCATACACATTTCTGAATAACTGTTATGAACCACATCATTAAATTATATTCAATCTACAAATAAAACTCATTAAGTAAAAATTTGTTTGCTGACCTCATCTCCTACTTTGGTCCACTTGAGAACTGCTTCGTCATCACCATAACAACCTGCGCAGCTGATAATTGTAGGTTCAGATCCACATCTAAGTTCAGATCCACAAGTTAAAAACGTTAACATATAAATTAGGTGTTTGCACGTACAGAAATTAAAAAGGTATTATTTTATGAAATCTATCTATGACAAAGAATGATATTTTTTAAAATTCATTATTGTAATTAGAAATCAGAGAAGCAATGCAATAGACAAGATATAAGAAAAAAACTCAATAAAACTAAAACACATATAAAAAGTTAATATTTTTCCTATTGTACAAAAGTTAGTATTTTCCATTGATAATAAGAAATGAGATAATTAATAATTATATGAAGCATTTCAGCACATAATAATTATAAAAAATTGACTTTAACATTTGTTTTAGCTTAAGTTGTATGCTTTTAAAACACATATGTTAATCTCTTTTAGACTTCTCAAAAATTGTTAATCCTTTACAAAGATTTTCAACACCAGTTTCAAAATAAAACAATATATACTTGGTTATTTCTAATAGTATATGAACTTATTGGCTGATTTAACTAATGTTAAACTCAACCTGACATAGGGATTTAAGTTTCTTTGACTCAGAATATTTCTAAATGAGATATCCAGGCTTTACTGCAATGCACAAAATTTTTAAATTAATAAAAATAATATGTGCCCATATTTATTAACATACTACATTGAGGTATTATTTGAAAGTTGGCTCAAAGTTTATTTTATTTTTTAATTGAAATTTTTAATCTTTTACAGTGAAAACAAGTTTAAAATTTCGACATTTCCTTTTCTGTTCACGGTATTTTTTTTTTAAATTTAGCCACCACATACTTCTCAAAGAAGATTTTTTAAAGTAATCCAAGAAGCTGCTGTTAGCGATTTTTCCTAAAAAATTTATTTTTTTCAAAAAGGGTAAATATAAGAAAATATTAATTTTATATAATAAAAATAACCTATAGTATTAAAACGTAAAATGATTAACGAATGTACAATCAACTTTTTCTGAAAAGACCGGATTTTAAATCTTAACTGGGCGTTTTGTGTGTGTATGTGTGGATATTTAACTTTTATTTATAAACTTGCTGGTAATGAATGATCCACATACCCATCAAATACTTCACTGCTTTTACAAAAATACATTTTCTGTTCACTAACTTATATCTAGAAGAGAAATTAGTTCTTATAGAAATGGCCGTTCTAGATACTGTAGTGGAAACGATTAGATATATATATAACGAATGGTTTTTTTATGGAATACATTCAAGTCACGTGCGGATATAGATGATGGAATCCGATCCAATCAGCGATTTGGGTTGAGTAATCCATCATTGAGGAATAAAATTAATAAAAATATCTACAGTAACTCTAAGTTACATAAATAAATTTTACACTAAAAAAGTAGATATTATGAAAAGTAAAGAAATAAATAAAAAAAATAGAAGCATTTATGAAATGTTAATTGAAAAAATTGATTCCACACTCAGAAATATTGCTATAATTTTTTAGCATTCTGCGATCGTCATGTGCGCTTTTCGTCGATTTTGATAATGGTTTCAGTTTCGTCATTGGATCACCTGAATTTTGACGACACAAAAATATTCAAATTTTTAACGAAAGTAATTTACTCCGATTCCGTTTTACATGTATATTGCCGAAATACAGAACAAGCTTCTGTGGTTCGATCGATAGATAGATAGAATGCACGCGACTTCTGACCAAGAAATCTCTGGTTAGAGTCGTGCCGTCGATTTTTATTTGAAATCGTCCTTATTTTTGACAAAATAAAATTCGTAAAAAAAACGACGAAATAAATTTCCTTAGTTTGACGAAATATTTAATCGGAGCTATTCGCAGAAAACTGTTTCGTCAAAAATACGACATTTTCTTCGAAAATGCGCATCCAGTTTTAACAGTGTATGAGATTTACTTTTTTTGTATAAGGGAAATTAATAAAAAAATAAGAAAATTTTAATATTAGTTAAATAAGAAATAAATAGCTAATTTAGATTCGTATAATGCTTAAAAACATTTAGCAGAATGTAGAAAAGTTAATCTATTTTTAATAATAAGTTAATTTTTTTTTAATAAGTCTTATTAAGATTGCAACTAATGAAATAATCTTTTAGCTAAAAAAAAATATATAAAAATGTGTTAAAAAAAATAAAGGAATTTTTACAATCTTTTTACGAGTTTTACCTTATTTTGGGTACTTTTAGTATTTACAATCTACAAATAACTAAAACGCGTGTTTTATATGCAAGTGAAACTTTATAAACATAACTGTAATAACTGAATCCAATCTACAAATAACTATAAAGAGCGTAACCACATGTTATCTCTATCTTATATAGTTATATAATAGATAAGAGAAGTTATACCTTTAATATAGTCATTATTTTTTTTAACGAAATAAAATTCCATCCCTAGAGTTTACCTTGTTTCCAATAGACACTTAATTGGCTTATCAGAGATCTTTATCTTCTCTTGCAGATTCAGTTCAAATGCGTATGGTACGTCTGTGGAAGAGAAAGAGATATTGCTGGCAGTCTCACTGCTTTTGTGTGTGCTCCAGTCCCCAAGTTGCAATATATCCCTGTGTGTACCACTCACAGACGAGTCCGTTACAGAATCCTCGTAACTCAAAGAGTTCAAGCGAGCCAATCCATCGGTAGCTTCACTCTCAGACATGTTGCACCAAGTTGGAAGCTGGGTCCTTATGTCCTTGAGACGTGGACATCGGAACCCTGAAGAGGAAGAAGCAGAATCACACCAGGGAGACCTCGAGTCGTTCAGCCACAGATCAGTCCTCTGGGACAGAGCCGAGCTCGTTCCAGAATAGTCTAGGACGTTTGATGAACGACGTCGGCATAGAGCTCGACATCGAAGAGCCAGTTCTTGGGCCGAATCTGGATCTCTTCCCGTTTTGTTTTGCTTTCCGGAAGATTCGTCTTCGGTGTATGCCACAAACACGTCATCGTAGTCGTAGCTGTCACTTGCCAGAGACGAGTTGAGGGTTTCTTGGGATTTGACCCATTGAGTGACGTCGTCTGCGCTGATGGCTCTCAAAAGAGCAATGTTCTTAACAGGTGATATGTTGGCTGTGGGTTCGTTTTGCTGAGAGCCGGTCGACAGAAGGGGCTTTCTAGGGGAGGTTTCGACTTCGTTTCCGTCGGTGGAACCACTTTGGGGAAGCTCTATGGAGCTGTCTGACCAGCCGAAGTCATCTCCTGATTTGTGCTCGTTTACTGGGATGCTTGATGGGGCCTGTTAAAGAACGATTTATTTGAAAGAATTATACATTTGAAATAGCTTTATATATGTTTGAAAATGATAAATTGGCATTTTTGAAAAAATTATGCTATTTGAAAGAATCTTTTGGAATTATTTTTTTACGACATATTAAATGCATGCTGCGAAAACTTAAATGAGGTAATACACAATTTAGTTAGCTAACACAAATAAAATTTTAAAAACATGTATTCATATTTGAAGAGCAAACGTTCAAAGCCTGTTTTGTCACATTAAGATGATTCGTAGGAAAACGCAAATAACTTTTCCCTAAAACCCATTGACTCATGTACAGATTTCAATCTTAGCAATTTAGTTTTAATGAAAAAAAAAGTATTTTCCTGAATAGAAAATTCTGAGGTGCAATCAGTGATTTAATTATCTAGTTTTCAGAAATTTTAGATAAAAGACGTTGTAAATGTTTGCTCTTCATTTTTATCATAAATTACTGTTAACTCTTTGTAGAAGAACCACTGTAATATTTCCTATCAATTTCGGATAATTTTATTTTTTTTGTAGGTTTAAGATATTTGACTTATTAAATAATTAAATTTAAAATTGTAAATTTAAGCTAAAAGTAAAAATTTTGCATTAAATATATTTGGCTTTTAAGCAAAATCCTAATATATTTGGTTCTTTTTAGTAATATACTGTTATGATTTAAGCGGAAAATTTATCATTAGGAGGTATGAATTATGCATCAGCAAAATCCTATTAAGCAGAAATATATAGTTAGCAAATTCTAGTTTTATCAAGAATTAGGCAAAAAAGTAATACCTTGTTAAAAAAAGTGGCAAATAGGCAGTAAAATAAAAAGCATATATTGCGTAATACCTACATTTTCTTCATCTTTACATCTGTTGGTGCGTTGAGACTTGTTCTGACTGTTGTTCAGAAGATTTTGATATCGTGTTGTATAGTCCACGTGATTCCCCGAGTTGATACTCAAACTATACTTGTCAAACAGTTTTCTCAGTGCTTCGCTAGCTTCCAGAAGACAGTGACGGCACTTCACAGACTTGGAACTCAACTGGTGGCAAGTGCAAAGTTTTTTGACGGGTGCGACTGTTACTGGAGCCGAAGATGAGTGTCCAGAATCGTCACGATCAGTGTCTGCTTTCGTGAGTCCATCCTCGTTGTGGTCTTCATATAATTGCGATTCTGGGGAGGTGAGGGAAGATCTTTCTGTGCTACCATCCATGCGCTTCACTGTGGAGTGGCTGGTGGCTTCACTTCTTTCTTCTGGAGAACTGCTGTCATGCTCTTCATCTTGGGCTGCTAGATCGGCACCAGATGTTGTAGAAGTTTCAATGGCTTGGGCACTACTGCGTCTGCTTTGGGACGTGAACAGGGGTGTTCTGCAAGGGGTGGAATAGCACCCGCTGTCCATTCTTTGTCGACCAGTGACGTTGGTTTTGTCATCTCGTTTTTTGTCCATTAGTAGCTGCTGGAAAGATGAGTTATGATACAGGGGAACTAATGATTTTAAAATAGAATGAAGAGAATAAAGCAAAATATTTACTAAAGCGGCCTCAACAGAATTTTCAAAGAAATCCTTACATTGGCTTTTCACAGTAATGACGAATTAAATCTCACACGTACTCCCCTTAAGCAGTTGTATTATATGTTTAATGTATTTTATTGATGTACTGTTATATAGTTATTATCGTAAATAGTATATTATTATCCTTAGAATAAATACTAAACCCCATGTAAAATCAGGGAGAATGCGAAAAATTGACGCATGATTAGTATTCTAGAGTTAATAACTCTGCATCTAAAACTTTTGAATTTGTTTAATTATTTCTAATTATTTAGCATACACTATAAAAATTAGACTTTTTGATAGTATCGCCAAATTCAATAATTGATAGCTAGAATATTTGGCGAGATAATTCATATTATGATATGGTTCTGAAGCTAGTGAAAATATTATATTTTTTAAGAGTTGATGTTCAGAAGCATTTTGTTCTTTTTAAATCAGAATTCTAAATACCTTAAGGTAAGAAAAATTTCAAGCAAAACACTTACCAATGATCGATATTTTTTTGAAAGTATGAAAGAATATTTCTTAATATTTTTAATCACGAAAGATCTTTGTGTATTATTATTGGATTAGGCATTTTACTGACAGTACACTTAAAGAAAAAACCATCCTGAACCTACGTGGCGGGCACATTTTCGCGATAAATTTAATAAATGGTCTAACCACAAGGGCGTGCAAAATAGTACTGAAAAGAACGACTTTAACATGATTTTACATGAATTTTAAGAGAACCATTCTATTAAATATAATACAGTAAGCCCTGGCATAAAACGAATTGACGTTACTGGCAAACGTCGACAAAATCGAGATATTTTCTGCAAAATAACAATTTTCTTGGTAATTTGCAACAAAAAAAGTTTATTATTTGTATCGTTAACGATACTCAAGATATAATTTTTTTATTGGAGGACTATGGTGTGGGAAATTTTAAACATAAAACTATTCCTCTGAAGATTCAGATGTGTCACTACCGCTAGTAAACGACGATAGTCGAGATCTATTCTAGATGGTTAACTATAGAAACCATTTTTAATACATTAATTAAAGAGTCAAAGAGAAATTTTTATCGCTAAATATTCAAATCAGATTACTGCATTAGGGCGGGTAATGTTATGGAAAATTTTCAACGACTCCCCTGAAGATGCAGATACAAAAGTATCCCTCCGTTAACGCTGATATATAATCGAGATTCTGGTAGTGTTGGTTATCTATAGAAATCATTCCTAATACATTTAATAGAAAGTAGAAAAGAAGTTTTTATCATTAAATTTTCAAATCAGATTACTGCATTGAGCATTGCTTTCGTTTTCAAGGTTATTTTTAATCTTCTGCAAATGCCCATGATTCAAGTTTTTACGATAATTGAGTCTTACCTGTATTTTTTGCTGTATGTGATCTGTCTGGGACTGCTTTTTGGGAGTGGCATTGATTTCTGCAGAACTTGGACTTCTGGAGAGTTTCGTGACGACGTCATAAATAATGAGAGATCCCTCCGCTGTCCCTACTAATACACTTCCAGAGAAGGGAAGGAGAGCTGTGATACGAGATGTACACATCTCATCTTCTCCAATCTGAAATATTACAACACATAAGAAAACATTAAGTTTCCATCAACATTCTCATTTGCAACATTAAAGCGTAAGTTTATAGAGAATGTGAAAACTGACCATTATTTTTAACACACTGAACCCTTATCACCGGCGATCGGCATTTATGGTTACTTCAGAGGTGATCGGCAAAGCAGACTTATCCTTAAACTATCGTTCAGCACTGCCGGTCATACTTTTTGTGTATTTCACTACGTAAAGCGACTAGTGTCAAAGAAACACTTACCTACCAATCAACAAAAGTGTATTATTTCACCTTTGAGAATGGGGCGATAGAGGCAATTATGTCGCACTTAATTGTCATCTGAGTAGTTGTTTTCAAAAACAGTTTATGAAATTTTCTGGCAAACAATGATTTGGAGTTGTGTCACTTTTGAAGCACGAGTGCGATGTGCTTGTTTGGTGAAGAATTTGGTAACTGGCACCAGTAACAGAAATAATTTTAAAAAAAGTATCTTTATAGATCATAGCAGGCTAAACAGAAAAATCAACTGTCATTTTCCAGCCATTTTATATAAAATTCAATGGAGATCAATGTGTTTACCCTAGAATTGGTCCTATGCCTAAATATATTTACGGGTTCGATTAAGACCTCGAAGCAAAGAAAGCCAAGCTAACCTTCAATCGTCGATTCGTCTACTCCTATATTTCAATAATCCTGATATTCTATGGTCTATTGCTCTCAAATAGACCATAGAATATTAGGATCTTGGAATATAGAAGTAGACGAATCGACGATTGAAGGTTGGTTTGGTTTTCTTTGCTTCGAGATCTTAATCGAACCCGTAAATATATTTAAGCATAGGACCAATTCGAGTGTAAATTGCTCTCAAATATACAATAGAATATCAAATGGAACTTGCACAAAAGTTCTTATCCCTTACTTCCAATTAAACTAAACTGCAATTTATAAAATGTATGAAAATATATCAAGAAGTATTGAGTATTCCTAATCTGTCGTATACTTCTGGTTTTTTACGCTTAATTTTTAAACATTACACAATAAGTGCTTCTTTTTTATACAAAAGTCAGTTTAAGTAAGTTTTATTTTAGGTAAATTTTGAAGCAAATTCTTACGATTGTTAAATATTTTATAATATAATATTTGGGTACTAATTAAGAATATAAAGTGCAAATGCGAGTTTTACAGATTTTTTCAAAAATCAGGACCATGCTAATTAGACATTACTTGTTCATTAAATTTTACAAACTGTTATTTGAATACGTTATTTTCAAGCGACCTTAATAATCCATTGTACTTACAAAGTATATTATGTTTGTATAGAATATCTGCTTAAAGTAATACCTTTGGCGATCGTGGATACTTGTTATCCCTTACATCAAACAGAAGTCGGCATGTTAAAGAATGGGGATCCCAAAGTTGTAACACAGAAGAGCCTCTAATTGTTAGCCAAACACCTCTGTCGTCAGAAACTAGCATAGATAGATAATCCAAGCAGCTGGAAGATGTATGAAATTGATCTATTGAATCAAGTGTCCTAAAAAGAGAAATCATTGTTACTCTGGTGTTATTTAAAAATGCAATGCAAATTCTAATACTCATGTCAGGTATTTTGTTGTTTCATAGAATCAAAAAAGAATATTGTAGAAACATATATCGACATCAAAAGTTGCATTTGTTGAATTAACGCCATTGTAAAAATGTAATATCTTACTATTAAAGTACATTTTCTAAGTGTGTAATCAGTCAACCAGACGTTCTCAAGGAACATTGCAATACTTAAAACATTAAAAAAATTGTATTAAAATTAAAAGTAATAACCTTTATCTAATTTTATTAATAATAAGGAAACTAAGGGTATTCTGAAGGTAAAACTAATCTAGAACTTTTGTTTGACGTTTAAATGGTTTATTTGTTTACGTGAGCCTCCTTCCTCCTTTGCCTCTTTTTTACACAAGAATAAATCTTTTAAAGAGTGAAAATTATTTTTCACTACCTCTGGCCTAGTTGTATAGATATTGATTGTAAAAAGGTTTTTCTTTTTGTTATTAAAATAAGTTCTATGACGTTGGAAAAAGGCTTTTAGAATTTATCCACACAAAACAATCAAGTAAAATGATCATAGGTATTTTAAAGTGCTTACCTAGCATTGAGAATGACTACGCGATTCCCAGTTCCACACCATAGCCTTCTCTCCACAAGCCTCAAGCACGTGACCGGATTGGATCCGATCAGAATGTAAAAGGTCTCCGGTTTGGGAGATTGACCCTCGATGTTCTACAAACAAAAACAAAGCAGAAATCAATTTTCTAATAATTCATTAAAATATAAGTCATATTTTATTTTTAAAAATATTATTTAGAAGGGACCTTGGTAACGTGCAAAAAATTATTTAAAATAATAATTTAAAAAAAATGGAAATTATATTTGATGCTGAAATGTTTTTGCATTTATAAAATTTTTAGAATTCAACACTTGCGTAGTTCTGAAGTACATTTTTAGCCGACTTGTCTCATATCTTTGATAAATAGGTAGGCAACAAAAGGAAGTAATCCCAAGAACCTTGAAAAGAAATCGATAAAGATCACAAATTTAACGGAGTACTACATTTAATATATGCGTCTTAAATTGCAATTAAGTTTTAATGGATGTGTAGTTCTTGATCCTTCAAATTCAATAAGCTATGATGCAAAACTGTTAAATCGAGGCTTTCATAAAATTTTCTTTAAAATATTTCCCCCGGATAAATTAAATGTATGACATATGCTAACTACTAGTACGTGAATAGAAAAAAATACGATATGTACACTGTAAAAACATGTGCTTAAAAATGAGTACATGGAGGTACTCGTTTTTATTTAAGTACAATTGCATCGTAAATGAGCGATGACGTACTCACCTTTAAGTAATCGTACTTTCTAAAAAATGAGCAGTGTGATTTAATATTGATAATCGCTGCTCTTTCAAGCCATCTTAACAAAGCAACCTGGCAAACTTAAAATAGTTGTCCAGAAGATGGTTTTCCACATTATTCGATGTCGATTCCTTAAATGGAAACTGAGTTATTACGACTCAATTATCTTACTTTTCATTCTTTTGACACGCCTTTTTAACATGGACTTCGGTGCGGATGACGTCAGGTAGACGGATTGGGTTCGATTCCCGGTAAGTCCTGTTTGTAATTGTTGAAGTTTATTGAAAGTGCTTTATGTAGGCAGCCTATGTCGGCAAGCAAATGTTTTTTTTATTCATTTTACTAATTTTTGAGTACATGTCTTTTTCAAAAATGAAACTTATGTATTCGGAGCTATGATAAGCATCGAATGTAATCAAAAATGAGTACATTTTATTTATTTTTAAGTACTTATTTTTAACAGCGTAAGCTTACAATATGATGGAAAAGCAAATATAACTTAATAACTGATTAAAAAAAATAATCGGAGCGTAACTACTTCGAAAAGCATTATTCATTTTAGAAAATTGGACGGGATAGCCGGATTACGGAAGTCCGGATAGCCAGATTTTATTTGAATATAAGAACAAAAAGTATGGGTTTTAAAATATGTTACAATAATTTTAATTTCGCTTACTTCAATAACAGCTACAGTTCCATCTGCTAATCCAGCGTAAACTTGCCTCAAACCATCTTCTTCATGAGATGCTAAGGACAATACTGAGTCATTTAGCCTTATCTCCCATAACAGCCGCCTGAAAATCAAATACAAGTCATGAATTATAAAAAATTTAGTTTGAGTTTTTGTCAGTATTCGGTAATTTATTCTTATCTTGCATAAAAATGCCTGAAAATAAATTACAAGTCTTAATTCTATAGATTTTTTGAGTTTTGTTAGTAATGAGTCTTTGAAAAGTATCTACAAGTCATAAATTCTACAGATATTGATTTTAATTTTGTCAAAATTTCGTAATTTAGTCTTGTATCTTATAAAAAAAAAACGAGAAATATAATTACAAGTCATGAATTATATATATATATATTTATTTTAGTTTTTGTCAGTACTAAGGCATTCAACTTATGTCTAGTGGTCATGAGTTCTATATAAATTGGTATGAGTTTTTGCTAGATTTAAGTAATTCTATGCATCGTATTTTATATATTTGTAAAGGAATCATTGATTTTAGTCAATGTTGTGTTTTAGTATAGACGTAAATGAAATGAAAAATAAGTAAATTTATTTAAAAAAAGTTTTGTTGTTGTTGTAAATGAAGTTTCTTCAACAAAAAAATTAAAAATTTAGGTTTGTGATGCTTTTTTAATTTCAAATACTACATTCAAACTAAAACATTATACTAGAAGAACTATGAATAAGTTTTATACGTTTTGGTATTATTTTTGCAATACCCAGCAGTTCCAGTTCTTTGAAAGTTTTTATCGTACACTTTATTTTATATACGCGAATTTGATTTTTTTTTATATAAGAGATGAACGTTTATTTTTCTTATAAACTAAACTAAACCCAACTTATAACGAAAACAGTGTTGTAACGAAACTTTACGAACGATCGTTATAAGGAAGGGCAAGGGAAAGTTATATAGAGGGGTGGTTATAAGGCGGACCTACTGTATTTTTTGTGAAATATGTCAAAGCTATTACCTTGATTTCGTTGAATATGAGTGCACAAAATGGGAAAGAGTTCCTAAGAGCATGGTGTCATCATCTAAGGCATGCATGCACATCACACGGGATTCTAACTGCAAGAGATTAATATTATAAATTAATATTAATTATTATAGTCAAGGTCTTATATTTGAATGTTTTCTACATTCATTGAATTGTTTTTGCTAGCAGACCAATTAAAACAATTAATGAAAATTAATAAAACTAATTACATTATACCAAAAGTTACTTAATTAGATATGCAAATGGATATCAATATAAACGATATAACGCATTTAAATAACATTTAAGAACATACTTTTTTTTAAAGAAAAAATTACCTCAATATTTAATCGATACATGATGTTCTCTTCGCAGTTCACTTTCGTAATTTGAGCTCCATTCTGATGCCCATGACAAAGCCATAATTTGTCTAAAAATGAATATATATTTTTAAAAAAATGCATTTAAAATTAAATACACGTTTAAAGACACACTAGATTAAAAATAATGTTTTGAAATAAATTTGCATAATTTTTTCGTGCAGTGTATTTTTGCTTGTGGCAATTAACTTTTCATAGCAATAAATGATACTCTTTATCAATGAATCTGAAAATTATATATTTTTAGCAAAAGTATTTAATTTTTGTGGATTTGTATTAAATACGCAATTTTTTAAATATTCTGCAGTTTATTTTGTTTATTTTTCTGTTAAACCTCAAAAACCGGATTAGAAACTCTGAAAATAATATTTTAGTTTAAGAGATTTTTGATAGACTTTCTATTATCCTAACCCTACTACTCAAAATCAAGCATTTTATTTTATTCTAAAAATTTCGATATCGTTTATAATTGTAATTGAATAATACATTATTTTAATAAACAATGCTTTTAAGTTCAATTTTAAAATGCTAATTGAATTAAATAACATTATTTAAAATTAATTTGTGTGGCGCCATCTATAGAGTTTCGTTATAACTAGAATGGGACCCGAGAAAAATATGCATCCTATATATTTGAGTTCTAACAGATTTCAATTACTGAGATTAAACTAATTGAAACAAACCATTTTGTTTTACGTGGTTATATAGTTTTGCATTACAATTGTAAGTTTTATATAAATTTAACCGTGACCATTTGCCGAATGTTGTAAATTAAAGACATTAGCAGATAAGGAATAGCAATATTCCCAGGTATACGAAATTGCCAAATATCCACAGATCTCATATTAGTGTATTATATTGTAAATCATTTGAACCTCCAATGCTTTAAGATTGTAAAAAGATTACATTATCATAGTTTCAGGACAGATAAAGTCAAAGACAGGCTGTAAGATTTAATGCTTTTATCTTCTTGTTGGAACATCGGAAATCACGTGATTATACTCTGATACACTAATACGAGTTCTGTTCAAATATCCAATTTTGATTTTTTATGAGGATATTTTTAAGCACAGTAATGTTTTAAAGAATGATTTTTATTTAAAACTAATTTTTTTTCTAACTCAAAATTTAAAAATTCTTTATTTCTACAGTTTTCTGTGATTTTAAAGCATCTCAAAAAGAAAATAGGTTTATGTAATTTACTATAGTAATTTCTATTTTTGAAAACATTAAAAGGAGTAAACGTTAAGTATTTAAAGTGATGTGAAACTTTTGTTGATTTTTTTCTTATTTCGTTTGATTAGAATTTCATATCATATAAAAACATTAAAGATGGTTAGTATAATTTTTTTTAAATATTCAATATTCTAATTTACTTCTTATTTTTATCCGAGTAAATGCAAAATGAGTCTGGTACTTTTTTATTTATTGCTATTTTTCTAAATGTAATACAATTTAAATACTTCAAACTCTTTTGAAGGAAATATTTTTCGAATTTACTTAAATTAATTCTTAATACATTTTTAATAATTAATTAATTTTAAAAGAACATATTCAAAATTCTGAATTTTTATTTTCTCAAAAGCACGGAGTACTTTTAAAGCAGATTTCAGCTCCTTGCTGCTATTATAACAAAATTTGCGTAAATATTAATTTTCAAATCTAGATTTTCAAAACGTGATCGAATAATAACAATAATAATAATTGAAGAAAACATAGTTTTATTAGGTATAATAATTTCGAAATATACGAATTTTATTAACAGATTAAAAAAAAAATTGTATTAAATAATTTA
This sequence comes from Troglohyphantes excavatus, assembly GCA_963932185.1. Classification (NCBI taxonomy): domain Eukaryota; kingdom Metazoa; phylum Arthropoda; class Arachnida; order Araneae; family Linyphiidae; genus Troglohyphantes; species Troglohyphantes excavatus. The sequence goes on along the minus strand of OZ010676.1, from coordinate 52,462,044 downwards.
TTGATTTTTTTTCTTACAAAATATATTACAAATTCCATTACCTTTATCATAAGCAGCAGCGCACTCAATAACGAGCTGGTTAACGCTGAGAAATTCCATCTCTGAAAGCTGAAAGTGGAAACAAAATCGAAAAATTCTCTTTTTTTTATGAAACAACATTAAAAATCCTTGCGTATAATCTTTTATATTACAAAAAGTTTGCAAAGGTAAAAACTGAAACTAACTACCAATTAGTAGTTACAAGAGACCAAAATAAAAGAAGAACGTTAAGTATGAAATGTAATGAATCACTAAATTGAATACCGTATACTTAAATTAAAATTATGTAGATACAACAATATTGTAAAAAAAATATTTTTAAACAATACTTTTTGTAGTGGTCTACACATAATAAGTTTCCTCATCAAAAATGTATATTTATAATCTAACTTACCGCAATCAAGAAAAAATATATAAAATCTAAAATATCAATATTTCTAATTTTAACTTTTAATATCAAGATGTTTGTAATTATACAACAGTTTAGCGTCGAATTTTATTCAAATAACTCAATCAGTATGTTTTGAGTAGAAGGTATTTTCGTTTAGGTAAGAAATTCTAACCATATTTTAAAAATCGTACAAATTAATATAAGCGTACCATCATTTCTCGGTCTTTGCGAGCGAGCTTTTCCATATCCATTTTCTTAGCGTGTTCCTTCAATGTTTTGTAGTAGCAGGCTTGTTTAGCAGCAATATCTTGTCGTCTAGTGAACGGTTTGAGAACTTCAAAGGATGTCTGTTCAGAATAGAAAGGATGTTCATTGAACATTTTGGAACACGCTTACAGACACATGCTTATACATTTATTGACTAACATCTTATTTCAAAATCTTTCACATTTCATACAATGCTATCATAACCATAACACACATTTGCGATATCAAATGTTAGGACCCCATAATTGCAAGGATAATAACATAAGAAGGGTAAGTGATGAAAGGTTTTATGTTTCTACGTATCTCTAACAATTCTCGAAATATATATTTGTCTTCGGAGAATTATTGCTATCTGGTAAAGAATAAACTATTTAAATTTTTTCCCCTTGAAAACTAAATTAAATATAGATACGTTTATATCCCTCTTGTGAGAAACGAATTGATAAATTGAATGGTTACTACGTATATATTAGCTGTCTGTGATTGCCCATTCATTGCATTGGAATTTCATTGCAATATAACAGTTACATTTTGTTAAGTTACAAAGCACCTTTTTAGAAGACATTTTTGATGATTACGTTCTTTTTACATAACTGTTGATAACTCTTCATGTTCTCTTTTAAAGAACTGTTCTTTAACCTGTTATTTTCAAGCGCTGCCGTTTTTAAATGCGACATTCATGTCGACGGGAGTTGATAAAGTGACTATTATCGATGGAGCTATATTCATTAAAACATCCGAATTATTGATAAGTAGATAGTATGTGCAGTGCATGATTGAAATATCAATATAATTAATCTAAATAGAATAGCGATGGTATTATTGATTTAAGAAACGATTGGCTATGGTATTTAGGGAAAGTGTGAAACGTCGTCAAAATTAAGAGACATAATGAATGTGGTTAAAAGATTAACTGAATGAGATTAAAAAGTGAAACAGATTTAGGTAGGCCTTCACACTGGCATGAGTCGGCTGCATAGAAAGTCGAAGTTGTTTACTTTACATTGTATGAAGTTAGTTCATTTACATCAGAAATAATGAGCCGGTTTGTATTATATTCAATTTATATGGCTATTCTCACGGATTTTTGCAAATGCTCACAATCTCTCATGTAAAGAATACCTTTAAGATAAGATACTTTATTTGGACAAGAAATAATAAGTGGTATTACCTGGAAGAGGTGGTCAACATCGAAGCAGAGTTTCGCTGCTGCTTTGAGCTGCCTCATGATAGAAACCGTGTCCTGTTTTGCCAACAAGGATCTCTCATTCATCTTGAGGATCGCCAGTGAGAAACGGAACAACACTTTAGGCCCTTCCAACAAGAAGCAGTCCCAAATTCGCAGGAGGGTCTGAAACAAACATAACAGCTATTTAAATATCGACGCACAAAAATAATCATTTTCATATCAGGTATAAATATAACTGATTTACAACAACATCATAGTTTAACTTCAAGCCTCTCACTATCGCAGTTCTAGAAAAATAACCATATTTATTCATCGAAAGTCGGTGTCATAGTTTAGCGTCAAGCATCTCACTTATCGTAATTTTCAAAAGCATCCCAATTATTCATCGAGTATCTGTATCATAGTTTAACGACAGCATCACAGTTCATGTAAAGTATCTCACTATCACAGTTTAATAAAAACAGCCACAATTATTCACCGTGAATCGGCGTCATAGTTTAACATCAAGTATCTCACTATATCATAAATTAACAAAAACATTATAACTATTCATAGAGTGTTGGTAGTTCAGTTTAACGATAACATAATTGCTCACGTCAAGCCTATAACTATCACAGTTCGAGGAAAAAAAATTCTTCGAGTATTGGTATCATAAAATTAGCACACACTAACAATACCATAGTTCAACATCGAACACTACTATCAGAATTTAACATGAACATTACAATATTTTATCAAATATCTGTATCAAAGTTTAACAAAAACATCACGTATCATATACAAAGTATCGATTGAAGGAAATACATTTGAATATTATTCATTACGAGTATTATTATGAATGAAGTTTCTTTTCTATTGGAGAAAAATATTTTTGAAGCAAATGTAATTTATAAAACGTATTAAATAGAAAATTTAAAAGGGGTAAATTAATTTACTATTTGGTAATATATTGGTAGCATAATACATTGAATGGCGATGCATCCTTTATTCCATTGGCAGTCGTTCATTAAATATGGATCGATCGTTGCGTTCATATATAAATAACATTTTCTTAAATTCTCTTAATTCTATTGTTTGAACAAAAGATTAGTTAAGAGTCAACGTTGTTGTGAATTTAATTTATAGAGATAATTGATCTTCTACCGGAGTATTTAAAAATCAACCTCTTTAAATACTGCTCCTAATATATTATTTGAATACAAAGTTGGTAATTGTAAAGCTGAATTATAAATTATTTTTGTGTAGCTTTCAATAATTACTTTTAACGCCTTTGAAATCGTGTGTACTCTTAAAAGAAAAAACGGAGGAGGGTACTTGTATATATTTTCATATTTGTCAATTTATCATTAATATTTTTTTTTAATACATTCGAAATAACGATTCCCTTGAAGACATTAAGCAGTTAAAACAATTTCATTGAAACTTGGGTAAAAAAATTATTATATAAAAACTCATAAAAAGTTGCAAAATAAATTTTTAAAGTGAAGAAATGGAAATTTAAGACACATGTTGCCATTGGTAAAAATATTATTAAAATACATTCCTGAAGCGGGTTTAATCTAGTTTCTTGTTCAAATGATTTCCAGAAAATACTCTATTCTCGCCAATTTATTTTCCAAACATTTTAAACATTGAATACAAGCTGCACTTTTTATCTATTCTGCGTATCTATTCGACAAAATTCACCTTGAACATATAGCACTCAGATTGATTTTCACAAGAAAAAAAAATCTTCAAACCAAACATTCTTATTTTAATATAAATTCAAACAAAGAGTTTAAAAATAGACAACTTGCAAAACCACTGTATTTCTAAATAAGCAGTTATTGTCACCATCTCATTTCAATACTCCAGTTACATACAAAACATGTGTGGAACACTTGCAAATACCAATCGATGCAATTTTAATATTCTTTGATGTGTAGAGGAAGTGATCGGTGGCTTTGATCCCCCCGTAATGCATACAGAAATCCCAATCGTAATGGGAAGCTGCTGGCTGGTGCCTCTCTGGAGATTGCCTCACCTGCTGCTGTCTATTGCCGGCGGATACATCAACTGCGGAATGTGCACTAAAGGAATTTCATCGTTTCCAGCAGACAGGATCTCCTTCCTTTCCATCGGGACCTTGAAGGCAATCCATTTACCAATAGAAAGCGAAAGAAAGGCTCGGCAATTGTTCATTTTGGGTTGGATGGGAGTCCAAGATTTTCATTATCTAGCCATGTTAAATTCAACAGTTGTGTTTTTTATGCAATAATATTCACATACATTGAAAAAACATTTAAAAATTGACATTTTTCTTTAGTTTTAAAATGCTCTGATTTCATACACAGTAAATGTGTCTCTTTACAATGAATCAGCAATTGCATTAAATATTCTTTTTTCATGAACCTTGAAAAATATTTTTTTACAATAAAAAAACAAAAGAAATGCAGTCAAATTGTTCATATAGTCGTTCGGTATTCCTGTTAGAATATATCTTAAGTTCAATACTTTTGTTTAAGATTTTGATAATTTTCTGTAAAATTATTCATTTGTTATGAAAAAACAATTAAAATTTGAAATTTCTTACTATTTGTTTTGAAATGTATTAAATTTTTGACTCAATACAATTAAAAAAAATGGTCTTCATACGATGTTATCCAAGAGATCGGACAGTTTTCATTTTCGAAGGTGATTGTTTTTCTAATAAAATTGTGTTTCCAATTTAGTACACATTTATTTATCAAAGTTATGACACGGTTTTCAAATTTTAATTTAGCTTAGAAATCAAAAACAATGGGAAGTTACAAAATATATAAATTGCAGTTTAATATTTAAGAGAGAAACCACTATATTTCAAAACGTGTTTAATGAAGAAATATTTTTTCAGTACGTTCATATTGAATGCAGAAAGGCGTTTTTGTTAAACTTCTCACTTTTTACTATGTAATTCAAAACAATAACTTTATCAATACTTCAGTACAGCAACCTCACTTGAGCAGGTAACATATAATATTAAGTAAGCCGCAACGTGATCATAAAAAAACCCCTGGAAATTTTCACAGAAATACAAAATATCTACTCAAAAATTCTTTCCCACCTATCCCCTTTTAGCTTGTGATAATTTATTATCTTGGAATGGGACTTTTCTAACAATCCACCAAATAATTATAAACAAACATCTAAAGCTTCAAAAGAATTATTATTAATATTCTATCAATGTCAGTGTTTAGTTCAAAGTTCGAGGTTTTCTGTTCAAGTCGAGACACATCCTAAGAGTCCACAAGTCTTGTATTAGCAAGTTCCAACGTGGACAGTTCTTTTCATATGAAGACCGCAGTAAGTAATTATAGATCCAGTTTGCCTTGTACAAGAACCTAAATCAGTTTCTTAATAAAAGCCCTCATCTCTAACTTCTAGAGATGTGAAAAAAAAGAAATCTATGTTCTTTTTCACCTGTTTCTTCAGAGATTCAGAAATAGTAATTCCTTGAATTTGAACAAAACCTATTATTTTTCTAAACCCGTTCTTTACTTATCCGTTCTTTTGTTTTCACAAAGAGATAGGATTATTTTTCCTGTCAAAGAATTACACTCATTTTAAGGCCTTTCAACATACATTTTGGGGGCTTTTTCAAAGCCCACCGTAAAAGAATTTAGTGCTAAAACTGCGCAAGTTTTATTTTTAAAAAATTGATTTAAAATGTGTATAAAAGTGTTTATTAATCGTCATTCTGGGTTCAGGCATCTGGAGCTCACGTGGTGATATAGTATAACTAACTATAACTAAAGAACAGATTGATTTTGTCAATTTATAATTTGTTTTTGATCTTATCTTTAGAACTATTTATTTTGCCATTTTAAGTTTGTTCATTTTGAAATTGCTCACAGCTAACAACCTATTCAAACTCTTTTACTTGTTTTTTCCTAATTTTTCATTTAAGATTTTAATGTCTTAGTGCACAAATGTGTTGTAACGCATTTTCTTTTCAATTTATGCATTACCTGATTGTGGTATATACATTACCTGATTGTGGTATATACATTACATGATTGTGGTATATACATTACATGATTGTGGTATATACATTACATGATTGTGGTATATACATTACATGATTGTGGTATATACATTACATGATTGTGGTATATACATTACATGATTGTGGTATATACATTACATGATTGTGGTATATACATTACATGATTGTGGTATATACATTACCTAATTATAATAACAATATAAAGAACTTTTAGTTTAATAGTTAGAAGAAACCTCAGGCGATCGTTATTTCCTATTCTTTACAACGACGCACGCTACAAACTTTTTCCTGAAGAATTGGTGAATTGTTCAAATTGATTCAAACGGTTCCTTTTTTAAAAAAAAACACATCCGACAAATTATTAAACATAAGTAGATAAGGATAGACAAATTATTAAGCATAAGAGGGTAAATGTGGACAAGTTATTAAGCATAAGTAACGACAGATTCCTGCCATATTTTTTTCTTGTTCGAAAAGTAATTGTTCGAGAGTCAAAGCTATCTATCTATTTGGGGGGAAGGGGTAGGGCGGAGATATATTTTGGGTATACTAATTCTTAGGGACGCCCTTAGTAGAGAAGGGGCTCGGTGTTAACTAAGTTAGTACCCCTTTAAATTCTCATCGCAAACTTATAAATTGCAAGATTTTTTTAAAAGTCCATCGGGTTTTGTATTAACTTACAAAAATGGTCACCGAGCATAAACAGAAGACAAATAACTTCATTATTTTTTTTTATTAATGAATAAAAGTAAACCTTAAAGATTATTCGATATTAAGGAATTATAAAGCAACATATGTTTAGAATTTGTCGAAATATAAATTCAGAATAAAAAACTAGAAAGAATGAAGCTGAAAATTAAAATAAGTTATTAATTAAAGGAACCTAAAAACGTTAAAATGAAAAAAATACAAATTCCATTTATCACAAACTTTCTTTTATGTATTTTTCTCTAATGAGTACGCCCCCCCCCCTAAAAACCCGGGACCTTATGCGGTGGCATGCGTCGCACATCCCTAAGTTAGTCCCGTCCTCTAACCCTCCCTTCGGCATTGTGTATAAAAATGTACATACAAATTTTAGATTTACACCACAAAAAAAGAACAATCTATAAAAAAGAACAAGCCAAAGAACCAAAACAAGGTTAAACTATACAAAAGACAGAAACATTTAAACTTAAAAGAAAAAAAAACCTGAAAGTTAAATAATAAAAATAACATTCTATTAAAAGAACAGGGTAAAGAACAAGCAATAACTATTATCGAAAAATAACTCCAATACCACATCAATTTCGTTTAACACGGAAGAAGTTTCTGGCCAAGCTCAAAAAGAGGCAGGTGCTTTTTAAAGGACGTTGAGGCCCACAGGTGCCACATTGTTTTAATATAGATTTTTTTTCTCTCTCTCATTTCTTCATGTGCGTAACACCTGCTTGATTTGGATGCGGGTCGCTTGCGCCAATCTAATCCGAGGTAGGAGAATTTGGCTGCGGGCACTCGCAATTCTTTTCTTTTGCATCTATAAAATTAACAGCGTGGTAAGACGTAATTGCAGACGAGTGACAGAAATATGTTAACGCTTCTGTTGAAAGCCCCAAACTGATAGGGAATAACTATACTTTTGAATGTTAAAAATAATGATCAAATAATGGTAACCGTTTTGGATTTTTTCTCTATATTGTGTTTATTTTGAAGGCGTTAGGTTTGAGGGAATGCTCTAATAACTTAAACATTTATAGATTAATATTTGTTTTCTTTTTTTATTAGATACTAGCAAAAATACCCGTTCTTCGCACGGTGGTAAATAAAATAACGACAAATGACAGAAAATATATACATTTCCTCTTCTCATTGTAGCAAAAAGCCCAATGTGCGGATATTTTCAGTAATTATGAAATCAAACAAAACTTATGACGTCATTTTTGTAGTGTCAATAACGAAATGAAAATTATTTAAAATCGCAAACGATATTGTCATCCATGTTAAGTGAATGACATACATTAAAATAGCTATACTAAACGAATGGAACATCGTACAAACTTAAAAATTATCACAAAAAATGTCTAATTTTTCAATTAAAGTTCTCTGTAAATCTCATAAAGCTACGTTGTGTAATTATGGAGAAATTCGTGTAAATATCGGCATTCTAATCGATTAAAAAAAATTTATATTATATTTTCGCTTTTCTTCGTTGATTTTAACTGATTTTACTGTTGCCACTTCGTGAAACTTTGCTGAAGTACGCTAAAAAATGTCATAACATTCGAATGGAACATCGTAGAGACTCGAAAATAATCACGTTAAAATTCTTATTTTTAGAACTAATTATTTTGGGAATTTCAAATATCTACGCTGTTTAGTTACGGAGCTTATTTTGTACTGACAAACAAACAAACAGAGATCCGGACACATTTTGAAGATTTCAGCTTTATATATAAGATTGCACGTTTGATTCTTGATACATTTTGAAAGCCCCTATCTGTATTTTTTTTAATATCACTTGTCTTACATAAAGTTAAAATATTCAATTTAGTGTTTTTTTTTCTTAAGAATGTATTTTTAAACAAACGTAGTTATTGTACAGGGTGTATGAGAATTGTCTTTAACAACCTTAACACGTAATAAAATCTAAAAAGAAATAAAATAGCCGAGTTATGTTAATTGTACAAGTAACAGCAATATATGAATTTTTGTTTGTACGCAGTTTTTTTTTTGCAATGTAACTTTCAAAATAAATTTTAAAATTTCTGCAAAAAGGGGAAGACAATTATTTAAATGAAACTTTATTTACAAATAACTTGCAGTCACAAATATTCATTGTAGGCCGTAACGTTTAAAATATCCAAGTGATAGTCAAATCAAAGACGTGGATCCAAGAACAAGGCAGCTCCACTTTTTTCCGATGTACACTTTTTCATTTATTCTAATCAAGTAAAAATCCATTATCGATTAGTGGAACAACCAGATAGCTCTAAGCAATGGCTATAGAGATATAAAGGTAAAGGATCTGTATTTTTGTATTATACGATGCAAGAAACGCGAGTTCAGTGTTTTCCGTCCTTCCTGAACAATTTTGAAAACTGGATCTGCCTTGTTTTTGCCCCCACGTCTTCAATTCTTCCTAAGAACGCTCTAGCATATCTATGGGAATGTTTGCAATTTCAACTGTGATTCCTGTCTTCAAAGCGTCGATTGCGTACAAATCTTTATGTGGTGCTGTTACATGCACAAGCAACATAACTTAGCTATCTAATTTCTTTTAGGTTTTATTGTGTGTCAAAGTTGTAAATATAATTCTCATACACCATGTATAATCAGTGGCGTATCAAGTGGTTATTTTCAGGGGGGGCTGAAAAATTTTTGATCAAAGATGTATAATTTGGATTTTTTTTTGTAATTAAAATAGTATGGAGTTAATCTATCAAAAATAAATTAATATGTATTCTTTTTTTTGTTTGGACACCTTTAAAACATAAAGTAATCACTAAAACATATTTTAAGCTAAAATATGAATTTATATATGTACTAATTATTAGATTAGTAGTTATTTGAAGGAATTTATTTAAATTTAACCTTCTATAACAAAATGTAAATTTCTAAATAGGAAATTTCAACTACATAATCTGTTTAGAAAATAAAGTATAAATCAGTTGGTTTCATTTCTAAGGAAATAATCACTCTGAAAAAATAACTTATTTAATCATTTTTTTACCAAACTAATTTTTTTTTTCCTTTTTAATGCTTCTAAAAATAGTCGAAATGAAAAAATACTAATTTTTTTATTCTAATAAGCATAAAAATTATTCATCTTTCAAATACAACAATGTGAGAAGATTGATTTATGAAATATATTTTATAAAAAAAAATACTAAAATGTTAGGGGGGCTGAGCCCCTTCAGAATATTTCCTGGGGGGGCTAAAGCACCCCCAGCCCCCCTACTTCCTACGCCTATGTGTATAATAATATATAATAGGTATTAAACATCATGTAAAAATAATATTTATACGTTTGTTTATTAATATTCTAACCTTGAGAATCAAATAAAAAGTATTGCTTTTAGTAGATGTTTTAAAATGTAATTAAATGTTTGGTAGATGATTTAAAATGTAAGCATTCAGTTTCTGAAATGCGTAATTCAAATTTTCGATAAATTAAGTTTAAATGACGCAACGCTCAAATAAAATAAATTTGTGCAAAATATTTTGACAGTAAGGTATAAGAAAGACACTTTTATGATGTCCAAATTAATTACATAACAATCAGTTGTTTTTGGCTGCCCAGAAATGAGTAACTTTGTAATTCCACAGAAAAAAAAATCAACGTTCAAAAATTCATATTTACGCAGTTCTGGCACTAAGCACTTCTCAATCTGCATTTATGATAATATGAAACAGATATCAATTGTAATGGAAAATAAGCAATTACATATATGTAGTACATTTTTTTGGTAACCTAAAATTGTTTATTTTTTATGGGAGATTTGAAGTGCTCGATCATTTTTTGCCAGTATTGTAAAGAGATCAAAGAGATAAGCGCAGGTGTTTTTTTTTTGAAAGGCCAAGAAGTTGGGCGCAGATGGTTTTAGATACAGAAAGGCTTAAGGCTGTTTCTATACTTAAATAACGAGCAACGGACATTACAACAAACTAACAAAGATATCGTTTGTATTTCAAACATAAAGGCATGCATGTTCGAAGTAATATAAAAAAAGATTCGAACATGCATGAATGCAGAACATTCGAAGAATTATTTTAAATCCAACCAATACATTTTTGAAAAAGTGTCCTTTAAGTCATTGAAATTTCCCTTATAATTTGTGCATATATAAAATAAAAAAACAACATTTAAATGCTTGGTACACTGTTTTTAAATTTAATATGTATTTTACATGTTGAATACCAGAAGAGCGTTTTTACAGGTAAAAACAAATTACATTGTCTACAATTTTTTTTCATTATCACTAATATAAAATATGGAAAACAATTGTTGGTTAATTATTTGTATGTATTATTACAGGTAAACCTTGGTATACGAGTAGTATTTAAAATTCCGGTTCAATCGTGGTTAAAGGGACACAGTACCCGAAAAATTGTAAAATTCTCGATTTTTTTTTATTTAGCGAAAATATAGTTTAGAATTTTTTTAAATATGCTTTCAAAATTATAAAACTGTATCTATATTTTTAATGAGTTATTTGAGATTTGTTATGCTGGATGACAGGTAAATTTTTCCAAGGAAACAAAACTTTAAATAGCTTTCTCAGTGTTGGTTTTCCGTTATATTTAGTTTTTCGAAACGTTAATTTTTTTTATTATTAATAGAGAAATACATAATTTTCTAAGTATATTGAAAAATATGTGTATATTATAAATTGGCATGCGAATTAGTTCTATGAGTAGTAGTTTTTTTAAAAATAAATTACTAAAGTAAAAAACATAGTTTTAAGGAAAAATGTTGTGTTATTATGAATAAAAATTTATATAAAAATTAGATAAATGTAGTATAAACATTTTAATGGCAATTTTTATGTAATATCGTTCAAAGGATATGAAAAAAAAAATTGGCAAAAAATATAAATATTTAAACTATCTAAATAATTTTATCATAAAAAGAGTTTTAAAAAAATCTTTAAAAAATTTAAATTTTGAAAAAAATTCAAACACTTATGGAAGTTTTGTGAGAAGTATTGTTCTCTTATATAAAAGTTAGATATTTTTAATTATTTAAATATAATAATAAATAAAATAACTTAAATAAATTAAGATAAATTTAAATATTTTACATTAAAATTTTGATTAAAAAAGTCAATAATAACAATATAAACAATAAATGGTACCTGTCCCCTTTAATAAGCTTTTAGTAAACGTCTATTAAATAATCAATCTAAATTATTATTTCATGAGGATTATGTTTAACTATAATAATAATAAAAATCAAAATAAGCATTTTGTTTAAACATATTGGTTTACTTTTAGGGAAACCTTGTTATTAAATTTAGTAGAAATAATAAAAAATAAACGGCAAAGTTTTAAACACTACCGTGCGAGAATGCTCACATGAACAATTCTGTTGGGCCCCGCGCACAATTATCTATTAATGGGTTCCACAATTATGTGGAACCCGTTAAAGTATATACATTAAGCAAAATTGAGTGGCCCTCGTCGGAACACCGTTTCTTAAAAAATAATTCGATTAAATGTATTTTTTAAACAAACCGTTGATATTTATGAGATAAACGTGCGATTCGTCACTGCTCCTGGAAATTATCTTTCTTTTGATACCTCACTTTTTCGTCCCGTGTAAGAGACGTAAAAGGGATCTACACTACATAAATAATATATACAATATTAATATTTGTATTAAGCTATATTTTACTAAAACCAATATATTTACTAAATGCAATTAAAGACTTAACAATAAATAACTTTCAATTAAAACTTTACACTATACTTTTTCATTGTGAAAGAAAAACAATATTTATATTTGAGGAGCAAACAATACGTGTTTTATTCAAAATTTTTATCACTGAATTCGCCTCCGAATTTTTCATCGAACTAGTTATTTTACTCATCCGGAGACATTATTATCGGAAACTTAATATTAAAATGATTATGCTTTTATGGGGAGGTTCAAGCACATCTCATTTTGTAACCATGGAAAAACACCACTTTCCTGAGCTCTCCAACTCTAAACCCAATACTCTAGTACACACACAAGTACACCCCAGTAGCCCCCATTGCACCCCACACGTCTGACGCCCGGTGCGGATTGCTATCACGATTCGTAACAACAGCAGAACACTGAAAAATAACCGAAAACGAAATTTCCCCGTTTCGCTATTCGACAGAAAGCTCTCCAGGTGGAAACCTGAATCACCAACTCAGGTTCCCCTCCAAGAAAAAGAACCGTTCTAGGGGGTCTGCCTCCCCTTCTTCATGTTGTCGTCTGCCCGAAAGTTCTTTTAAATGCAGTTCCACTTAACCCACCTGGCAGTCCCTGATATTCTTATAAGAAATCACTGTCACTGCCACAAGTTCGTGTGCCGCACGCGTATGGTATCGACTCCCCCTTTTCTTCAAGGTCCCCCCTAGCCCTCCTTTGAGGTGTCCCCCCTGGCCCCCCCTTTGAGGCGCCCCTTAGGCCCCCTTTATGCAGACGAATGGCTACGCGTGCCCAACACACCATCACCTGCCGCCAACTGGTAGGTAAGATCTGCCATCTGTCTCCTCGACAAAAACAAGATGCAGTATTTTTTTTTTCACCCTGCTGCAGCATCAACTTCGTCTTAACTTTCATAGGGTTTTGGAATGGGTAATCACTTCCTTTTCTTGAAAGAGATACGTTAACTGCATACAGATAGATGCACAAACTGCCGCTGATGTTTATTGCTGAAGATTCTGTGGAAGAATGCTGGTCCTTGGAATTTGTAGAATTTTTTTTCTTCTTTGGTTTCGAGATGTCTTTGTTTCGGTTGCGCTGTCTAAAATGAAATGGCGCGACAAAACTCTTCAAATTTACTCATTCGTGTTTTTAGAAATGTTAAATAAATACTAATAAACAACGTCATATAATGTTTATTGCTGTAAATTCTGTGAAAGAATGTTGGTCCTTGGAAATGGAAGATTTTTTTTGGTTTAGATTTTGAAAGTTATAATGAAATGGTTTGCCAAAACCCTTCAAAATTATTTATTCTTTCTATTATATGTTTTTAGAAATGTTAACTATATACCAATATAAAAACTGCCCATGATGTTTATTGCTGGAGATTCTGTGAAATAATTCTGGTTCTTGGAGTTTGAAGACTTCTTTGGGGGGGGGGGGGGGGGGGGGCTGAAGAAGCTTCCTTTGAATTGCGCTGTCACTTGTAAACTGATAAATACACAATTGTAGATATTTAAAACGTTTTGGAAAATGATGCAAAATTTATATTTAATTTTTAATTGATTGTTTCCATTGATTTTTTTCGATTTAACAAATTGTCCCGAAATGTATTTAAATTTCTTTGTTTGCACCTTCAATAGTTTTTAAAATCTTAACGAGATAAAAACAGATTCATATTCTACTAATGTTTATCACCGAAGATGTTTTGAGTAAATACTGGTTCTTGGTAAAGTAGTTGTTTGCATGTACAAATTTTATTTTAGCGATAGTTATATTTGTTTTACCATGTAAGTTTACCATGTTTTTCTATGTTCAACGTATGGATTAAGGGCATTTTTAGTATTTATTTGTTATCTAGGGCATTCTTTTATCAAAAACCGCCTCGAACTGGAGGTAAGGTTAATATAAATTTCACTATAACTAACCATTATATTTGATTTATGGAGTTTTAATGTCTTAATAAGTGTTATTTTTAAGAACAAATCGGATAGGCTAAAAAAAATGAATAAAACAAATTTGGAGTTAGACATTTAACTTATGACAGCAATATACCCCTCTTTCCCTAATGTTTCTTATTGTTGGTTCATATCTTAGATGTGGCATCGAACAGAGTGTTTACAGCAATATTAAATTAATATTAAAATTGTCACCCCGTAAAAGCATCACTTCCCATCCCTTTGAAAAGAAATCAAGTGTTATCCATTTCAAAACTTCGAGTAAATCAACTTTTAAAGGAATTCTTAAAAATAAAGGCATTTTATAAAGAAAAATAGAATTCCCTGCTCTCTCTGAATCAGTGAAGAGTGAAGTTCAAATTTTGTGTGAGTATTTTATCAAAAAGAAACTTAATGAAATCATTTTGAATTCTTCCGAAGTAAAACGAATTCCCTATTGTGTCAATTCATGTTGAGATATGTCGATATAAGAATGAAATATTACATTGCATTAAATTTAATTTTCGTTCGTCAATAGAATACTTGTTTTTATTAAGATGTCATTTCTTGTTATGGTGAGATGTCTTCAATATTTAATGTATTATTCCGTGTCCGTAAATATTAACTGAATAGTATTTTCTGTCATTAAGAACAAGCAATTTTGACCTTGGCCAAACTGGATTTTTTACATGGCAAAATACTGTCAAGGACTCAGCACAATTAAAGTAAATAGAATGGAAATTGATTTTTAACTTATTTTTGCATATTTTGTTTGCCACATCTGGGTCATTCGTAGAAAGAAGTATAATTAATGTCCTTGAAGAATGGTGATTACATAATTAAAAAAAACCACTTGGAATTGGTATATTTTTTTATCTTAACCCTTTACTACTAGACGTATGAATTAATAATAGAAACATGATTTCTATTAAAAACTTGGTTTATTCAATGGCCTATAATACACTAGTAAATTAAAAACAAATAAAATATATAAAGATTTAAAAATACAGCAACTATGTTATAATGGGCTTTAAAAAAAGAAAAAAAATATCTTTCTTATACTAGTGGAATTACTTATATCAGTTTCTGCGTGTGATTAAATATATGTAACTAATATTTTACTGTTAGGAATTTCAAAAGAAAGCTTCAAACTTAGTAAAATTTTATCATTCATGCAATTTAAAACTACAGAAATTTGTAAATATTTAGTTTATAAGAATTTTTTCAGAGTTATTGACGAACTTAAATAAAGTTGTTTAAAATTATAGATAAGTATTTTATAAGATTGTAGAAACATGTAATATTCAATTTATGAGTATCTTTAAGGTGTACGCACCCACTTCTGGATTTTTTTTTTTTTAAATTATAGTTTTTCAAATCTAGTTTTTTCATGTATGAAAACACTTTAATAGGCAAGATTATTCACAAAAAAACCATCTGAAAAAATTCAAATGCTAATGAGATAATTAGAATTTATGAGCTAATTAGCATGTTTTTTCAAGCACGATTACGTAAGTTGATCTAGAAGCATACTTTTTGTTGGAAATTACCCGTAGTATCATTTAATGTTATGAACCTCCAAAAAATTTGTAGCAGGTAAATTTAAAAAAAATCCCTTTTTTTTTCAAATTTCCAATTTTAAAATTTCACTAAAAATTATTTTTTTAACGAATCTTAATGATTGAGGTTCATAACATCCAACAACTAATATAAAATTGAATGCCAAATAATTTTCCTAAAATGTTTAATGAAACTTGAGTTATGATTGGAATGAAGCGACGTATGTTAAAAATATAATTCTTCAGAAATTGAGTTGAAAGTTTACAAAACGTATTCCCATTGCAAGCAGGGACCTAGAATAACACTTTGTAAATAATAAAGTTTCTGGAATATTTATACAATCTTGGTATCAGTGGAAAGATAATGAGTAGGGAAACATTACAGAATGAATGGATATATATATTCATTCATTCTTTAATGTTCCCCTATCGTAATTTTTTTTCTATTCCCCTATTTCTTAGTGTGTGTGCACACCTTAAACATTATTTATTTAAATAGGTAAATTTCTCGTTTTTTGTTGTTTTCAAGATAGTTTGAAATATTACCATTTCATTAACGCGTTTACTGAATACTGTTCAAATTTATTTTTAGACACCCTACTGCGTTTAAGAGTCTGAAATCTTCCGTGAATAACGCCTTTTCTTGCTTGATTGACGTGCACATGCAATACGACCTCGGGATTCTACAATGCTGTCACAGCCTCCTGGAGCATTTAGCGCAGATAAAACAACAGAATTGACAGAAAAACTTTGAAAGAAGTAATTTATTATTTATTTCTCCATGTTCACCTGTCACTTTTCAAGTATTTTGTTCTGCACCGAGAAAAACAGCATTTATTGGTTTATATAGCATCGAACAAAGAGCTTTTGCAATTGCGCGGTAAAGTTGACTACGTTCATAGACAGTTAATTGGACAAAATGTTCAATTTAAATGTGTCTGTGTGAAATATTAGACACCAAAGCATCATTTAATGAAAATGTTAAGGTCGGCAAAAGGCTGCTACTGTGCTTATCTTTCTTTTATTTTAACTAAAAACACATTTTGTTTACAATGCATTTAAGACTATCTGCTTAGTGTTAGTGTTCTACAGCAGATATCACATTGATAATCTAACTCCGTTTCTTGCATATTACGCCAACATTTCAACGAATATAATTACAATGGTAAGGTGGTAATTATATCAGACATTTTCCAATAGATATGATTTTAACTCGTTGAATGTAAGGATCAAGATAATCATTTCTTTATCGATGTTACTCATGATTTAGAAATGATGTACGTGTGAATTTAAAACAATTATTATTCTTTCATTAAATTTCTACTTGTAAGTGTTTTTCACAAATTTCAGAAACTAATTTAGCAGTGTATATCACTAAAACTTATAAGATCAATTTAGAATAATAATTGGTTGTGTTACAGTAATAATAAGGAATCGGTCATGATAATAATAACCAATAATAATAATATATAGTATTAATTTTAGAATCTTAATATTTTTTTCCAATTGGTAACGCATTGAGAACAGAGATGGAAATTTTTCAATTACTTTAGAAAGTGAATTTATTTATTATTTTAATCAGTTGACTTTAAAAACAATTGCATCTGCGGGTGCAAAATTTTGCTTCAAATTTGAACTAATTCAGTTACAAACCTATAAGGGATATACAATTAGTATTTAAAAAAAAATGAGGCAATATATATATATATATATATATATATATATATATATATATATATATATATATATATATATATATAGTGAAAACATTGTAGTTCAGTTGTATACTAGTAACAAAATTGAATCTTTAAAGGTATTGAATATGAGGATAAAAAAGTAACAGTTATAGCACACAAATAAGTCCAATATTAACATACATATTAACATATATTACTTAAAACTTCAGAGGTTTTTTTCAAATTGGCAAATTGAGAAGGGCGTTATAAATTAAGATGCCATTTTCAAAAATAATAATCAAAATTGATATTATATAATTAAAACGAACGGAAAAAAGTTACATAGTAGGGAAACTTAATGAGAAAATATTAAACCTTAAGCAAATTAAGTTGTCAAAAATGCAATTTATTGTAATGAAATATATTATAAATTATTATTAAGTCAACTTGATAATTTAAACAGTTGCTTTCTTGTAGAAAATAATGATGCTAGAATAATAATCAAGTTGATTGATATTTTTAGGAGTATTAAAATAAAAATACACTTGTGTATTTATAAATTCAGAAAGAATTACGATATTTGTAGTGCAGATGGGGTTTTAACAAATGATACAAATGGATCGAATCTAGTAATTTATAAAATGTGATAAATGACTTTACCTTACGATAAGCCAAAGTTCATTTATTAAACGCACATAACGATGCACAAATGCAATACCAATGAATGTCACTTTCTACAAGTATAACTGAAAAATAAAAAAGTTAAGCCTTTCTGCAAACTATTCCCAAGTCGAACTTTTTTTAATTATTTTTTTCCTGAGCTTTTCTTACTACGCTGTAAATGCTGGGCTATAAATTTTGAGTGTTAACCTGTTCTTAATCGCCGCATCGGAAATGCGTTTTTTGTGTGTTTTAAAACTTTGTTGCAAAGAGGTGCCGTTTCTCAAGTGCTTAAATGGTTGAACGATAAATTTTGCGTAATAACCGGCTCTGAACTTAATGGTTAAATAGGGAATGCTTGTTTTAAAACTTTGTTGCAAACACAAGTTGCCGTTTATCCCTATAACGAAATGGTTGAATGGCAGTGAGTGTTTTTATTATTTGGTAATTTGCATTTGAAAACGGAAATCTTTTGTTATTTTGTATTACATTTTTTTTAAAACACAAATTGCCGTTTGTTCTTATAGATAAATGGTTGGGTGTTTTTATATTTTTTAGTAATCTGCACTTTTAGACAGGAATGTACTTTTATTCGGTATTTTAAAACTTTTTTTAAAACGTAAGTTGCCGTTTATCGATATAGCTCAATGGATGAATGGTAGTGAGTGTTTTTATTATTTGGTAATCTGTATTTTGAAACGGAAATATATTACTGCATATTTTGTATTTTAAAACTTTTTTTTAAACATAAGTTGCCGTTTATCCCTATAAATAAATGGTAGTGATAGTTTTATTATTTTCAGTAATCTGCAATTTAAGGCAGAAATGTACTTTTATTCTGTATTTTAAAATATTTTTTTTGCCAACATAAGTTTATCACTATAGAAATATAGTTGAATGAAGTGAGTATTCTTTTTATTAATAATCTGCATTTAATTTTAAAACTGAAATCTACTACTATTTTGACATTTTAAACTTTTTTTTATAAACTTAAGCTGCCGTTTATTCCTATAGCCAAATGCTTGAATGTTGTATTTGTTTTTAATATTTTCGGTAATATCTGCATTCTATAAAGGAAAACTACTATTATATTGCGAATACATAAATAGCCGTTTAACGCTATAGGTAGTTGATTAAATGGAAGTGGTTTTTTTTTATTTAGCAATGTGCATGTAAAAAAAAAACTATTACTGTTCTAGATTTCCAAAAATTTTTGAAAACATAAGTTGCGCAATTTATTACTATGGATAAATGATTAAATGTCAGTGGGTGTTTTATTGACTTGGTAATATAAATGTAATTTTAAAACGGATATCAATTAATATCCTGTATTTTGAATTTACTTTTATTTAGGTTTTATTTTTCTTATTATTTGTAAATATTTGAAAGATAAAAAAGGGCACACATAATCGGGAATTAAAAAAAATTAATAATATAAAATTTTATTAGAAACAAAAATAAAACTTCTCACAATGGTTAAATTGCAAAAGAATTAAATTCTATACCATAATTTTCTATACTATAAGAAATATTGAGTAATTAAAGTATATGTTTCATTTTTATTCTAATGTTAAACTGATAATGTATAATTTATTATGAAACTTTGTTAGAGATGTTTCGTAGACTAAGAAAAAATGAATAATATGCTACATGATATTTAGTCATGTTTTTAGAAAATAAAACAATTTTATAATATTTCGTTATTTTGTTGTCGAGTAAAAAAAAAGTTAACTTTTGTTTCTCATATAAAACTACAATTTTTATTTTTACAATCCAAGCTAAATTATGTTCATAGATTTGAAATATTTATAAATAAATATATATAAAAACATTTCAGAATATTTATTTTAGTTGTAAGGTATTCAATTTTATATGGTACACTGTAATTTATAATGAATATATTAACATTATAATAGAAATTAAATAATTAATTTTAAACTAAACTAAACATTAAACTACACTAAAAGCATACATTAAGATAATAAATTAATAAAAATAGAAAAAATAATTATTAAAATTATAAAATGAATCAAATATTGAAAGCATGTGATATATTAGATATAAAATTAAACGTGCATTAATGTTTTGGATATTTAAAAGTTGTTAATGTATAAAAACTTACAAAGTTATGTGCAAGAAATTTTTTGACTGCAATTGACTACATCACTCTCTATATATTTTTAAAAAATTTTGTATTAATATTCTTTTGTTGTTTTTAAATAAATATAAATACTATTTATTGCATCAAAATGTACAAAAAAATTAATTTGACTTTTATTTTGCCAATAATAAGATAATTACATAGACTCAATATAACGACCCCACACGGGACCCATGCGAGTAGGTCGTTATAACAAAAGGTCGTTGCAACGAGTTAAAAAAATATTATTACATACAAACTAACGAACCAATTGGGATTTTTTAGTGGCGGTCGTTATAAGAAAAGATTGGCTACATCATAAAATCTTTGAAAACAGAGTCTACTGTATTATATTATTAGAATTTTATAAAATATTAAAAGAAAAATATTCACAACCGGGTCATTTTTTATTGTGCAATTAAATATTTAATTTTTACTATAATATACTTAATATAATTTAAAGTGTACCATATCAAAATAGAATAAGTTAAATATCACAATTTAATACATCTCCCACGGGAAACTAATATAAGGGACTTTGGTATCATTTACGACGTTAGCTTTAATTTGAAGTTGCACATTCAAGAAATAACAAGATAGGTTAATAAAAATCTCGTTATGCTGAAAAAACTACTAACAATTTTAATGATAATCCGCTTATTTGTCTCTTTAATACTTTAGTTCGACCAATATTAGAAAATGGATGTGTAATATGGAATCTTCTAACAAGTTTCTTATATACAGTGTGGAAATATTCAAAATAAATTTTTGAAGTACATTCATATTAAATCTAATGGGCACGTACTACGTACTACGTATTATTTACTTAAATAAATTAAAAATGAATTCCTTGGAGTGCAGAAGTAGAATATTCATATTCTTTTATAATTTATTACATAATAAAATTTATTATTCTCAAATACTTGAAGAAATAAAATTATATTCTTCTCTGCAACACTCACAATAAAATCATTTTTTAAAAATTCTGTTTTGACTTTGAGAACCTTAAAATCCAATATAATTTCATTGTATGAGCAAATGTTTTTAATTGCTTTTCTATATTCTGATGGGTATAATTCTTTTTGTATATTTCTGTTGTTATATAAGCATTGGGTTTTATCTTTCCTGCCATATGAATGGATTTTGTAATCTGTGTGGTAATGTATAATAATAAATAATATATTCTCACTTAAAACTTTCAAAAACCTTTAAATTTAAAGAGTTTTACATTTGATACCTAAACTTCCCAACACATTTACGACCCACCAAGTTCTTTCTTTTCAACAGCACTTTTCCACTACGTTTTGACAACAAGGGGCCGCCCGCTGAACATGTTTCGGGTTCGACAGGTCAAAAGCGCTTTGTTAAGTTTAGATGGTGATCTCCCAATCACTCCAGTTCGTGCTGCGGCGCGTGTCCCAGGTAGATAGCAGATGGTCCAAGGGGCAGGTATCTGGCCCGAGGGCCCGTTCCATCCAGCTGTCCCATGCAGTTCATTCGAATCAACAGCTGCCAAGCCTTCCACTAGCCACTTGGAAGAAGGACGCCAATTGCTTTTGCATTTACCCCCACCGAACTTGTTGGAAGGAAAGGGAGTTTATAGGCAGGGACAGGTTTTTTATTTCTTTGGCATGTGACTTCTTTCTTACAAATGGCAGGGAAATTGAATATTAAACATCATGGGCGCTTATAGCAAAGGCGGAACCAGAAATATGCGACAGTGTGTAATTTGGGTGATGCATCGGCATTTTTGAAATTGCGTTTAGGGTTGAATTTAGATGTTTTTCTCGATGTTATTATAATAAGGAATTTTACGGAAATAGGTAATTTTATTAACCAAATGTTCGTAACTACTGATAGATATAACAAAAACTATTCATTCTGGAAATAGACTTTTTTCCAACAAAGTACCAAGGTACCGACATTATAATTCAATAAACCCAATTTTTTAAAAGTACAAATGGAGGCCGTGTCGAGTAAGCTATATATAAAGGGATGTTAGACCCGATAAATATAAATTAAATATTTTATAATTAAAAATATCTTTATAAAGATACATTAAGTATTTTATAATTTACAATATCATTAAAGATGCAGTTAAAGTATTTTATAATTAAAAATATCATTACCTTTACATTAAGTATTTTATTAAGTAATTTTATTAACATTCTTTAAAAAGATAAATTAAATATTTTATAATCATCAAAGATACATTAATTAATAATTAAAAATATTATTAAAGATACACTTAAATTATAGATATTATTAAGAATATTAGATACACTTATCATTAAAGATATCATTAAAGGTAATTTATAATTAATAATACAGAGATATGTTTAATGTATGAATATACACATATTAAAAAACAACTTTTAGATACATTATAATAATACTAGATAAAAAAATACTTTAGAATAATACCGATAGTTTAACTTGTAAATATCCGTTCAGAAACGTTTGCAATTTTTGGCATTCAGAAACGATTTATGAGATATCTATGGAAACCCCATTTTGTCAGACAAATTAAACCCTTTAAATTGTGTAGACGCAGGCCATTCGCCCCCCCCCCCCATCTGCACGGGTCTGCACTGAAAATGTTACGAGTGTTGAATATATAAGTAATGATCATGAACAATTATAGTTGAAACCGCGATTTTTTGCAAGGGAGTTTGCAAGACTTCCGTTAGGTATGTCTGTCTTGCAGGTGAAGGAAGCGGGTGTTTCTTCTGCAAGCGGCTGGGATTGACTTCACATCTACTGCTGCAACAGTCGTCATCTAAACGCTTTTCCGGTACACTCCGGTTTCCTTCCATACAAACCAATTAAAGTACAATAAATGTAGAAGTTTTCCGCTACTTCAAAAAGAATGGGACAGGAAAGTTTAAAAGTTTTTGTTTGGATTATAATTGGTAAATTAATCTTCCAGATGGGTTGAAGTATTATATAGTTGTTAGAGAAGTTCCTATCAAGACTCATGGGACAATTAGTAATTTGATTGACGTTTCCAATGTGTCGTATTTAACGAGATATTTCGCTAGATTAGTTGGATAACCACATAATAACTTTAATGATATATGATGCGTCAGAATTGCCCTTTCACTACCGGTGGTGACATCAAAACCACCTATTTACCAATTTGTAGGATGATACCCAGTGGTTTCCATGGTAACCACATGCCTGAATAGGAAGCATAAAACGCAATCTGTGGCGCATAGCGAAAATTTTAGATTAATTTTAAATAGCAGGGAAAAATTTAAGAGTCACTCTCACAGAGAATTCTGCAAAGAAATTAGTTTTTCTTATTACTTTTTTTGCTATTGTAATTTTTGTTAAAATCTTTTAGTATTTGACTTTTTTTTTTGCTAATAAAGTAAATATTTTTAGTTTTAATTAAGCCTGATGGTTCAAATAGGAAATCTTTAAAGATTGCTCCATTGATCCTTTATGACGCTCCAATGATGCTTTTAATTTTCTAAATGAGTGATAAAAAAAATTAGGTGTCATATTTAGATGACTAGAAAACACAATTTAAAAGATTTTTTTTATTGCGACAAAAATTGGGATCTAAAGGGTTAAGAGACTTGGGATATACGTTTTTAATTTATTTTTTTGGTAATTTGTATTTGGATAGAATGAGGTTTAGGTCAATTTAAAAAGTTTGGGGGAGTTACAAGTTTATAATTCCTAAATGCGTATTCACCATACGAGTTTTAGAATGAAATACACACAAAAGAATCTTACTTTATAATCTTGAAAGAATTCATGCGCAACTAATTGCTACTATATATTTTTTTATAAATTAATATTTGTAGTGATTTTAGATGATCATAAATATTAAAAAGAAACACATTTGACATCTTCACTTTAAGAGTTAAGTGAAATGTGTTTTGGCTAATTTGAATGCTTCTTTTGTTAAGTTATTTTTAAAAAAAATTATTTTTATATAAGGCTGTAGGCCTTCAATATAGAAATGGAACTTCAAGAAGTATATGAAAGTTGAAATTTCAATGTTTATCTAAAATTAATCAGATTTTTTATAACTTACAAATATTATACTAACCAAAACATCCTAAATACTAAATTTTCAATGGTCTCGAAAAGCTTTAAGCATTTAAAATGTTGCTTCTTTTGTCTCCGAGAAATTGCATCTCAGAATGTAATAAAAATAAAGTATAAGTGCTTATTATAAGGTACAAGAGCTTTCCATCCTCAATAAGTCAGTTAAAACTTTAATATTTTTCAAGTGAGTAAAATTTCAGTATGCAATTTAAATCGCTGTTGTATCTAAAATGCATATGCTTATAGGTTTTTTTTAATGAATGAAAAACGATGCTAGAGCATTCGGAACCCATATAAGTTATCTAAAAAAATTCTAGTGCTGCATTAAATTATCTTGTCTCTTTGTTAATATCTCTCTTCCTAGCTAAAGGAATGTTCGGAGAGTCAATGTGTTAATTAAAATCTTAATGTTTTTCCAGATAATTTATTTCCGTTCTGTTCTTATTTAAAATGATACAAATAGATGATATCGTCCAGATTTGATGGATTTTTATTGCGTAGTTTAACGTTGTATTTGTATTTTAAATTTCTTAACGCAATGTTCTATAAGACGAGATTTTATCTTACTAGTTGTATGAACTACATTCTTCCTAATAAGTTAATTATTTTTAAAAATATTTTAAAATGAGAATAAACCATATTACCATAATATATATCCATATATTAAACATATAATATATTAAATAATTGTTTCATAGATTTTAGTGTAGCAATTTCGTATTTTCGCTCTCTTAAAATATGTTAAAAATATTACATGAGGTTCCTGGATTGGGAGCTTTAATATATTACGCCGTGCTATTTTTCACCTTTTTTTATCCTCCCATCTTTCATGTCCCGCCTAGTCACGTAGGTCCATACTCTTTGCCTCCTCATAATTGCGTGATATAATAAATAAGAGGGGCCCCTTTCACCAATTTACATTCTGAATGACTTGGGCACAAGGTTGCAATAAATTAACAAAAACTGGAGGAAGAAATGTTGTGATTCATGCCCGAAACATGCTACAAAAATATTTTGATGTATACTGAGTGCCACAAAGATCAAAATAGGATTTTACAGTGAAAAATGTCTATTTTTTATTGTAATAAAAAATATATAGATTTATGAGTTTTTTTAAGAAAATAGAGTAATTTTTATTTGCGTAATATTGCAACAAATCCTTTATTTTTTAGTGTTTTAGGATTAAAATTCCACTAGCGACATAAAAGTTGTTTTGTTTACAAAATAAAATTTTAAGTTACTCGAGAAAATCGAAACCAACCATACTATTTATTATCGCTATTAAGGTAAAGATTTTGCTTAAATATACGAGGATATTTTGTTTAAATATATGTTATGATTTTGTTTAAATATACGATAAAATTTTGTTTAAATATACTATATGCTCAGTTGTCAGTCAACGTCCCGGGAAATTTCTGAATCACTTTACGTGCAATTACATTTTAGATTTTATCTTAATTTTTTTTTATTTCATTTAAATTTACAATTTATTTAATTATCCATATTTTTTTTAAGTTTCTTATATAATGTGCTCAATCCTAATTTTTTTTTATTTTCGGCGTAGAACAGAAATACGTATAAAATTATTTTAGTTCTATGATTTCCATAAAATTATTTACGAATGAAGTTTCAATCCTCAATTTTTATTATAAGGGTAAGATAGAATAATATTTGTGTTCATCTAAAGTAATACTCTTGTGTAAACGTTAAAGACATTTACGAATTCAAATTATCCACTTAATTTATATTATTTAGATAACTCTATAAATGTATAAATATTCGGTACAGTTGACGATAAAATGATTTTTTGAAAAATATTAAAAATATTCTTTCCTTGACAAAAGTATCCTTGATAATCCCTTGAACACTTAAAAATGATATATTTGTTTTTGTTTTAAATAATTCTATTTTATTTAATACAAATGTTAAAAAAAATAAAGCATTAATTTCATAGTGCTTAGTGGACAAGTCATATACAAGCGCTATGTCAACATAAATTAAAAAGTTTTGTACATTGTAATATTGAAATGTAAACACATTTCTCCTCACCAGGGCTTTAAAATTTACCAAAAAGTTATTTTGATGGAATTATTAAGTCAATAGCAATAAAAGTGTCATAGATATCTATAACCGAAAACCCGCCACACTTCAAAAACGATAAAATGTTTCACGATATTATATTCAAAAGTCAGCGACATCGTTATTTTCACCGACCCGACATCTTAACACATAATATTACAACGGGGGTTAAGCCATCATGCACACATATAACGGAGTTTACTTATTGAATAAAAAAGTTAACACGACCTTATATCGTAAAAAAACGGGGGACCCCCCCCAAGAACTGGATAGGATGCAGGCGACAAAATTTGTCCGACAGTTACCCATTGTCGACGTTTTTTACACAGAGAAGAAGCACCAGCCAGTAGTCTTTTCCTTTCCTCAAATTAGGAAAACCTAAACGAAACAACTGGCGATTGGCATCTGCATCTGAAGAAAAGAAAAACGCGAAGGGAATAATAATAATCCCAAAGAAGAAGAAAAAGAATAAAAAAAGAAGGAAGGAAAAACCTGCATTAAGCGTCTTGCCATTGAAGACGAAGTGTGCTTCTAGCATCCTTCTGGAGAGCAGCTGTCGACTGAGAGGGGGGGCCAGGGGGGCCCTAAAAAAGGGGGGACGACATCTGAGATGCTGCCGGCCACGTGGTAAGAGGGACAGCTGCAGTATACGTTCGACCTACTCAGATCTTAAACCGACATCTTAGCAGTAGCTCTCGGAAGATTAGGTGTCAGTAGCATCTCTGAGAGAGCTCCCGTGAACAGTCTCTTCGACTCGTCTCTTGCGTCTTTGGATACATGCGCGTTGTTTGTAACCGTGTTGATTTGTCTTCCAGTGCAATTTAAGACTTGATGTTTTTGTTGAATTTCATTGTATGGAAGTTTGATGTGGAATGAGTGTTGGGTGTTATCGTGTTGTTGTGATAAATATTGGTACAGAACTGAAGTAATGGTGATTGAGTACGATTAGTTAGATCGATTGGCTGTGTTCTTATTCTTATAACTGTGCTTAATTTCTATTGATTTTTCCTGCAATCGGATTCTGGCGAGATCATGCATTTAATCGTAGTTAGTGTTCTAGTCTTTTTGAGCGTGCAGGGACATGCTGAAAATGTGGAGATGCTGCAGTTCGGGAATTTAATCAAAGATCTGCAAGCTGAGATGGTAGAGATGCGTAAGATTCGGCAAGAGGACAGTGAGACTATTCGAAATCTTCAAGAAAAGGTACACAAGTATGTGGCAACTGATTCTTCAACAGAAATTACTACATCGGGTGTATTTGAGAAAGGATCAGAGACTGAAACTTTAAGGAATGTCGATGCATTGAATCTAGACACTTCTCGACTAAAGAACAGCAACACAGAATTCAGACGCTTGGATCGTCAGTTCAAGAGCTTTAAGTCCCTAGTAATGGCTGCTGAGGATGGTAAACCAGACTCGAGGACTGAAGCCGATATTCTGAGACAGGAGTTGGTGAAACTCAGCAAGCAGATTGAGGACATTAAGGTTCAGAATTCGGAGGATATCAAGGCTTCTTCAAGCCGAGTTACTGTGAGGTGGCTGCAGAGGACAGTGGAAGGAATTCGTCGTGAAATGAGAGAGATTGCGTCGGCGGTCAATACGAGTGCTGTCCTGGCTGATAAACAGAAGACCATGACAAATTTTGCACTTTTGAAGTCGGACGTAGTAGCTCTTGGACATCGAATGGATACTGTGAAAGTGGACCAAGAAAGAAATGCCGCTGTATTGAAACAGTTGAGACAAGACACGGAAGAGATGAGGCAAAGATTGCAAGAGTCGGCAATGGGACAACAAAAACTTTTAATTGAGGTAAATTTTTGTTATAACTTGTTATTTTTATTAACATTTTAATTATCAAGTGTTTGCATCTAAATAATTTTTCCATTTATTAACTCAAACAAATATATTGTACTTCCATTATCTAAAAATATATCGTTATAAAGTAAAGTTGATTATATATGGACTGAACACTATAGTTTAGGAAATTCAGTGCTCAACTGTCATCTATATAAAAATATATATTTGAAAACAGTTATTAACAATTTAGTTTGGTATCATGATTAATGTATTCATACAACATATATTAAGGTATTTAATTTATAAACAAATCAGGTTTAATAGATCTAGTGCTTTATTTAGCTTCTTAATGTTTATAGTTGAAGAAAAGATCGAAAGTTTTCAGAGAGTTTAGATATGCATAGCAACTTTTAAATTAGGAGTTTTGATTACAGATCAAAACAAAAGAAAAATCAGATAACGTAAATATTTCTCAAGTGCTTTGTAATTTTGCTTATACATTTACGGATACGATCAAATCTAAATTACACCCTGTTCCCGCATTTAATTTATTCAATCTGTAAAGCATCCGTAATTAGTGGTTAATGTTCTTCTTCTGGTAAAACATTTACAGAAAACATTAGTGGAAGAAAAAAAAATACTATAACTTTACGCGGCAGCGACTAGACAAGTCTTGGGGAGTGGAAATAGTTTTGTAATTTCCTGAAAGTGTCATGCAGTCATTAGTATGAGACTTGAGGGCGTTCTCAAGTCTTCTGTTGGCTGGTGCTTTGGCTGTCAGTGACTTTGGTAAAGAGAACAAGATTAAAATTGATAATGGCTAGAGCAAGACGTATGAATAAAATATGAATGAATTAATATTGATCATTACTTTAATCTATATTGTGGTCATATATAGTAATCAAAACAAACTATTAGTTAGATTTTATTTTTTTCATGATTAGATGGCAAGTGCTATGAAATCGATGAAAATAAAACGATTCTTTATTAAGCGGTTGCCGATATTATTTAATTGATTATTCTTTTTAATGAATTTCAGAATTTTTTTGTATTTTATTAATTGATAGAATTAAAAATGTGAATCGTACTGAAATATTAAAACAAATATTATGTTTTGAAATAAGTAAAATACAGCAAAATATAAAAGATGCAAGAAAGAAATTAGTAAGAAATACTCTTATATTCAAATTTAAAATTTATTAAAAATATGTTTTGCATACGAATTCATTATAATTTTATAAATATTTTATTTATTGTTATTATTATATGTGACGAAAATTATATTTGATAAAATGAACAAAATTAAAAAATATTTAAATGTTGGTTTAATACAAAAAGTATTTTTATATAGTACAATTAACAAAACCAATATTTATTAACTACTTTTTAAAGACCTATTATACTAAGTTCTGCTTCAATTGATTTTCTGCACAAACATTCTTCTATGATTAATGCTTGGATGGCGTGACAGGCGGCAATAAAAATCCTTTGTTTCTCTGACGTTGTTTACGAGCTATTCTATCGCGGGGGAATATTTTATTGAAACATGACTGCTCCCAATTTAAAGGAAAGTTTTATCATGTGGTGTAAAGAAGCTTTAAAATTTAATATTTATTTTGTGATTTATTTCCGTTCATCCAAACTTTTAAGAGAGTTATTTGAGTACGTAAGTATTTATTAATTCAAAATGCATAGGATTGTTAGAGTTTTGTTATTTGCATTTTGTTTAAAAGAATATTTGTTTTTATATTTATATTCTATATGGCGACGTCTATGTTTACACAGCCATCGTCGATGGTTATAAATTGGAAAATATATTTAATTTTCTTCACATATTTTAATAATGCTAATATTTTTTCTTTAAAATCCCCACAAATTTCTGAAAAAAAATTGGTATTTTTTTGGAGACCACCAAATTTAAACATTTTATACAAATAGTTAAGAAAAAAAAATGCAAGTTCAAATTTCTTCAATAATTATCAGATTTTGTAACAAGTTTTATGTTTGATGCTGGCTTTGAAAGGAAAACACTGTCATATATGAGCAAGTAATATCACCTATATATTATATGACGCAAGTTATTAAGGTATGGAGTTCGCTTGAAAACAGAATTCAACACAAGACACTTATATATTTAAAAAAATTTCGTTGCTATATAAGTTTAAAAAAATCTGCTAGTTAATTATTAAAAGGGGTTAAATATTAGTTACGTTTTCTGCTTGATCTTCAATCGCAATTGATAAAAATTGACTGATTATACACCTATAATGTTTTTTTTTATCATCTATTGGGGGTTCAATTTTCAGTTCAAAGCTCTAAACGGCTTTCAAGCAGATTACAAAATATTGCAATTTATTTTTATTAGTTTATGCAATGATGAACTTTATAAGGCTTTCAAGCAGATAAGAAAAAATATTGCAAATACTTTTTGTTAGTTATGCCATAGGTTCCCAATTAGTAGTTAGCCACGGACCCCTAGCTAAAACTAACATACGACAGGGACCCTTTTTATATTTATACTCATAAAAGTACCACTATTTCTGGGCATGTATACGTTTAAATTTTGTTTGAACATGAAAATGAAGGAAAGGATAAATTCTGGAGAAAAAAAAATCATTTAATTTTGCACAATTTTTTATTAAGAATATGGACACATAGTTACCCAACAAATACACAGAAAATATTATACCACCGATCAGAAGTTTAAATACTTTTAGTCTCACTTGTACATTTAACACTCATTTAAACTCATGAAAACATTTTAATAGTCACTTAAGTTAGCTAATGACCTGATTTTCGAACTGTATGGGATGAATGAATTTTTTTTTGGTCCATGGTTTCTTTGAGACCCAGTGGACTCCTTAACATCGCTCCAGGGGTCCGCCGACCACTTTTTCGGAACCCCAGGTTTATACAATGAAATTAAAGAAACGGGAAATGATGTATGGCACGTTGACTTCCATACAAGCCAACGTTACCCTCGTGTTATGAAAATCGGTTTATCGATAAGTTAGGGTTCATTGAATTTTATCAATAGAGAAAAAAATATTGTAAGCATATTGTGAAAGTGCAAATGCTTAATATTTATTTTGCTTATCTGGTCATTTTTTGTGTTTTAGGTTGACGCTTTAAAAGATGAATTGCGAGAACAAATAGTGCTATCCAAAAAGAAAGTAAGTACTGATTAGTTTTTTTAAGTCATAAAGGTTATTTAATGAAAATCTTCTAAGTATTATTTTGAAACTATAAAAAACTCCATCCATTTTGAATATTTTTTCTCATTTATAAAATTTAGGTTTTGAGCTGTACAAAAAAAAGTGCATTAAAATATAAATTAAAATTAATATTTTAAAATATAAAACACTTTCTTAAATGTTAAATAAAAAAAATAAAGAAAAGTGAAATACTTATATATTGATTTTTAAAAATTATTTTCTTTAGATAAGATTTAATAATAACCTCAATACTATACAGTAATCGCAATTAATACATTTTTAACAAACTGTTTTGAAAGATAATTACATACAAAGCACACTATTCAAATTTGTGTCTTATCTGTGCACATTGTTTTTATAGAACTTGATGTCAAGTGTCCCAATTGAACATTCTGGTAGAGACAGTCGAACTCATAATGCAGGTAAGCAAACATATTATTGCAGTTTTATTTATTTTAGCGCGTGTTTAAATATAATTCACAAAGAATAATTGTTTTATAATTTCATTACGAATTTTTTTTTTATTTCATAAAGAATATTTATTTTTTATTTTCATAAAGAATATTTTTTTTTTATTTTCATAAAGAATATTTTTTTTTAAATATTTTCATGAATATAATTTATTTTCATATTTTAATAATTAATAATAATTTTAATTGTCAATTTGGTTTTCATGAAATAGTTTTTATCTCCTCTTCTTCTGGGATTTCAGTATATTATTTTGCCACCATTACAGTTATTATAATTTGTTCATAAATAATTAGTTTTCTAAAGTTAATAATTTTTAGTTAGGCAATTTAAATTAATATGATTGAAATGAATAAGATTCAGTAAGTTAGTTCTGTTTAGTTACTGGACTCTGACAAGACTGTAGAAAAATCATAAGGAAATACTTAGGATTTGTGCTTAGGAAAACACCAAATATATTTCAGAAAATGAATATTGTCGAGTTATTTGTTTCTCAAATTTGTCGAGTTTTGTCAAAGAAGGATCTCAGTTAAAAAAAAACAATAGGACTACGTCAGATGAATTAATTTGCATTTCTGTGTATATATTATTTTATTAACATACGTTTTTATAATCCTTTTTTCGTTATCAATAAAAAAATCGCGTATTCAAATTTAATTAAATTGAATTTTATTTTTTTAGAACGAGAACATCCGAGGTTTCGCCACAGCCATTGGAAAGTTGAAGTAGATAATCTGCAAGAATCTGTGAACAATCTTGAGTTTACTCAGGTAGACATAAGCAAGCAATTGCAAGTCATCATCAACCATCAAGCTTCCCAACTTCTAAAATTAAATGCAGTCGAGAAGACTTTGAATCAAAGTGAACAATTAGATAACGAGAAAAGGACAACTAATCAAAGACTCGATGTATTGGAGAACCTAGTCAACAAGACAGAACAACAGACTTTGAACATTCAATCCAGAGTGAACAATATAACTTCTTCGGGCATCAAAAAGCTTCACGGATCTACCATGCAGTTGTTCAATGCTCTGGAGAGACTAGAAAGCAATTATGACAGAACAACCGACGATATTAGGAAAGAGATATCGAAACTGGACTCCAATCTGTCACAAACTCAATCCGATTTGGAGGAACTCAGAGATCGCGAGATACCATCTGAAGAAGTTCTTTCCAACATAAAAAATGACGTTGTTCTATTGCAGTCTGACGTGAAAAGCAATCATGTTCGAATCCTGCTCGTTCAGAATGCCGTGCGAAACAGAACTAAGATACACCAAGTGTTGCCTCCGAACCAAGAAGCAAAGATCTTAGCACTGGAGTCACAAATCCAAACATTGGCAGATGATGTTGATGCAGAAAAGATGGAAATTGAAGCTCTGCATAGGCAAGTTATTCAGAAAGCCGATGAGAAAGACTTGTCAAAGTGGGAGAAAGCGCAAAGGAAAGTGAGGGAAAGTATCTTGGAATTCAAGGAGAACTTGCCTAGAATCAAGCGTCATCAGGAAGAAATAGACCAAGAATTGAAGATGTTTGTTTCCCAGTTCCCAAAAGGTAAATAATCTTTTGTTATTTTATTTAGAATTATCTGTTGCATAGGAATTATAGGACACAGTAGCCAAAAAATTGCCAAAATTTTCTATTTTTTTTATTTGCTAAAAGTAGCAGTTTAAAAAAAAAAAATAGTTTTAAGGAAAAATATTGCGTTATTATGAATAACTTTGTATATAAAAATCAAATACATGTAGTATACAAAATATTAATGCCAATTTTTATGTGTTATAGTTTAAAAGAGCTGAGAAAAAATTTGGTGGAAAAATATAACTATTTAAAAAATTATTAGCTTTTTAAAAAAAAACTTAAAAAATTATCGAAAAAGTTTAATTTTTTTAAAAAATACAAACAATTAAGAAATTTTTGTGTAAAATATTGTTTTTTTTATACAAATTTAAATAATATACATTAAAAATTTGATTAATAAAGTCAAAAATTAAAAAAAAGTTTCGATTGTACCGTGTCCTATTAATATAATTGTGTAATGGGAGGTATTATAAAAGTTATTAAACGAGACAAGGTTTGGGAAATCAACGGTTAAACTTAGATGACTTAATAAATTGATTAGTGAACGCCACGTAAGCAATAATTTGATCAATAATTCAATTATTGGAGTAATCTAAATGGGGAATTGACTGCCAAATAGTGCAAGTCGAAAAACAAAGTTCCGTGGTAACAACGTTTGAAGTTAGAAACTCGCTTTGAATATATTGTTAAGTGGAATGTCATACAACTTATTATTCAGCCATCTATTGAATTGGGACTCACACCACTTGTCCAAATGTCCACTCTAGCTATCTAGTAACGGAAAATTGGTTTAGTAAATTTTATGTGACATATATCGCTTTGTATAAAACCCGACCAAATTGTATCATTCTACGCATTATTGAATAGCAACAGAATCAGTGCTAAAAGACATACATTAGAACTCCAATTAATTATCCGGATCAATTGGGACCAGCTGCTATCCGATAATCGAATAATTGAATAATTAACGGAAAAAAGTTACTTCTTAGTAAAAAACACGAATTTTTCTTTAGTTTGAAATGTAGTTTAATGACTATTAAGAGCAATATCATTCACCAATAAGAAACTTTTAAAATGTGAATTTTGCTGATTTTTTTCCCTCTTAAAGCGATTAGGATAAGTAGCGATCCGCTTTGTTTGATCCGGATAACTGGAGTTCGGATAAATGGAGTTCTACTGTACTTTCAAAATTACTGTGTTAGTTTAATTATTTTTAACATTGAGCTTACAAATTATGTCGTAGGAAAAGTTTTCTTCACATTAGAAACATTTAGACAATTGAACACCTTTTTAATACAGTTATTTCCAATCTTACAAACAGCCGAAGAGACATTTTCGTTATCCATAGTAATATCTAGTAAGCAATATTTAGTAATAAGAGTATTTATGTGTTACGACGTAGTTTTAAAATCAGTATCTATATTCGGCAAATCAACGTAGTGTAGAAAAAAGCTTGATAAGTTAAAATAAGTTAAAAATATTAAAAAATGTTTAACCATATTAAAGGAAATAGGACGAGTCCTGGTATACGTCAAGTTCCTTTCATACAATATAGCAAGAGGGAGGGTCGAAAACAATCAACCGATCTTGGGCTGTATTGCCTTAGGCGATCATATGACCTCCTAAATAAGCCATTTTGAGAGTATAGTGTTGCTTCATATCTATGGGAAAATTCAGTAAACGATAAAAGTAAAATTAATGATGGGACGCCTCGGGCAAAAGTCATTACCGCGGTATTGTTGGAATGTTACATTGACGAAATACGAATCATCTTTCCGTAGCGCATCCTCAACTCCGAATCACAACTGAAGATTGCTTCAATTAAAAAGGGAGCTTTCGAGTAATTGTTTCGAATTTCTCTTCTGAGGTAATCTGGGTTCTATATATCCACCAAGAGTTGAATTGCTGATAATAGTTATTGTTTGGGAATTTATGTGCAATATTTTTGTTTCGAAGATAATGTTAGAATTATAATAAAACCGTTATAAAATTTTTTCAAATTAAACCATTATCCTAATAAAATACGTTTGGTTTAGGAATTAATAAAAGGAGAAATATTCGACAAACGTATTTTTAGATGAATTAATAGCATTTGGTTAATGTTGTATGTGCACTAACGTATCATAAATGTTACAAACGTTCAGTGATGTTTATGATATTATTATTAAGTAAAACAAATTGACCGGGAAAGATATACTGAGAAAGTTGTTAATATTTGTAACAATTTTATTATTTTGATAATGTTATTATTTGATTGATTTTGAGCAAAAGTTGGAATCACAAAAAATATTGGACCTTCTTCTATCAAAGCCGATTTTAGAAATGTTTTATAATCCCAATGAAATTAAATTTATATGGCGATAAATTTTAATAATTGTTAGCGTTATTTAGCAATTTGTAGATAAATTATAAAACTTATATTATTGTAATTTGTATTCATATTAATGACTAATACATAACCAAAATATAACAAATATTGTATAAGAATTTTTTTAACATTAAAAAATATATCTAGTAACTAGTTGGGAGTTTTTTTGCGTACAGATAAAGGAGAAGTACTAAAAATGTAATTTTAAAGCAAAACGTAAATTTACGAATTATTAATATAATTATTAATTTATTATATTTAAAAAAAAGTTGTGTTCTTTAACTATAAAATATTTTTCAAAGTTAAAGTACTTTATTTTAAATTTGCGTTATTTTATTTTTAGATTGTTCTGGAAATTCCTCCTTGGAAAACTTGTTTGATACTCGTCAGAGTGGAACTTACATCATTCGCCACCCCCAAACCAACACAGCGACACAAGTTTTCTGCGACATGGACACCGCTGGGGGTCACTGGACTGTCATCCAAAAGAGATCCAAAGGCGATCAAAGCTTTGACCGAGACTGGAACCACTACAAAAATGGTTTCGGAGATATCTCGACAGGTGACTTCTGGTTGGGAAACGAACTTTTACACCAAATGACAACCAGTGATGATTATGCTTTGAGAATTGACATGTGGGATTCAACTGGAAAATACAAGTACGCAGAATACAGTACATTCCAAGTACTGGCTGAGCAGGACAATTTCAGACTGGTTTTGGCTGGCTACCATGGCAATGCAAGTGATGCTATGAGCTATCACAATGGAATGGCTTTTAGTACTCCTGATAGGGACAATGATGCTAGTACAGCCACACATTGCGCTGATTTCTATCATAGTGGATGGTGGTACAATCACTGCCAGTATGTTAATATTAATGGACGGTATAACACTGGCATTACATGGTATGACATGGACGGACAGGAGTGGTCGGAGTTGACGAAAGTAGAAATGAAAATCAAACCTAGGACTTTGGTTTAGTGCCCGAATTAAAGATTGAAAAGTTTGTCTAGTTTAACTATTCTAGTCGAAGCCGTGTTTAATTTTGATGTTTGGATATCTGTTGACGTGTGATATCGTTCAATTGGCGATTATTCTCTTTTAATTATATCGCTATCGATATAAGTTTCAATGAGGGATCATCCATCTATTTGCTCAATGTTATCCACTTTTAAATCGATATTAGTTCGTTTCCTGTTTGATTTCGATATGGAAATATGCATTTGTGATCGTTTTGACTTTGCATTGGTGAACTGGAATTAATTTATAAGTGTAAATGCCATGGAGCAGTGACAATTGCGAAGTGGAAATGCAGAATGTTAAATTCAACTTGCCATCTTATGGAAAACAAGTCACGATGAGATTAATATATTTGATTCGAAATTTTATTGTTTAAATAATTTGCATTATTTCTAATATTTTGTATATACATTCTCGAAGTTATATTGTATATATGGTATTTAAAATTTACTATATTGGATTTGTTTTTATGTGACCAATTTGTGATGCCAAATGTAGAGTGATGTCTAATTGAATAGACATTAAATTTCCACTCTCCAAGAATTTCTAACCCACAGGAAATGATACTTAGGGAAAACTTCCCTATTTTAATATTGAAAATTTCAAATATAATTTTTTAGTGGTAAAGCATTACGACGTCGTTTTTCTTCAGTAAAATAAAAAAAAATTACATTTCTGTAAAAAATTTAAATATTGTACGCGAAATACTTTATATTTTTCATCAATATAACTACTAAAGTTTACCTAAAAATAATATCAGTACGAGATTATTTCTATGAACGAATATGGAAAAATGCAAAGCATTTAAAGTTTAAATGTGTAAATAATTTAAACCAAACATACCGAGAATGTAAAATTTATATATCAAATTATGTTTATGAATGATTAAAAAGTTAAAAATACCAAATAAAGAGAAGGCTTGTTTGAACAAAGATAACAGACAATCAGAATTAAGGAAGTAACTTGTATAATGCAATTAAACCTTGTTATACGTTCATATACTAGGGTTTAATATGATTTTTGTCATTTTGTATATATTGTTTATCAAATCATCATAATGTCATATGTATTACTCATTCAAATTTTTCTTTTTAGTCTGAAAAATTTGCAAACATATTCTTCATTATTTCATTAATGTTTATTTATTTATTGTGTTTTTTATGTCCGTTGTTTTTCCGTTTCAATGTTAATCATGAATTGTTAATAAAGAATTTGAAAAATGAACTTTAAATATCTATTTATTTCAACAAATAAGGATTACACAAATAGTATAAAGCAATTTAACTGATTTGAAAGAAAAATGATTTTTTAGGCCAAACCATCACTTGAACAGAGTGCAAAGAACATTAAACAAGTAATCAGATCGATAAACTAAACATCTGCATCATTAAAATATTATTTTGATTTGAGATATGAAGCGCCAACATCAAACAGATAATCTTCCAGCAAAAAAAATATTAAAATGTTGAAATTAATGGTTTTATTCAACCAGGAAAACTGCAGTTTTTTTTAAGATATATTAAATTAAAGATTTTTGTTTCATATTTCATCATAAAACCTGTATTAAAAAACATACAAAACCTTTCTATTTTGAAACGTTGAAATTATTGAAGGGAAAATGCAGCTTTTTTAAAGGTGTTATGCATAAAACTAAAAAAATCTGCAGTTTTTGTTTCAATATCCTTTATAATACCTTCAAAAAATCTTTAAGTGAACAATTTTTGATGAAGGTTTTATACGGACTTTTTTCTGTTGGGCTTCCCGCAAACCAACATAATAATCCTGTCAATAGCAACTAATTAAATCATTTAAGGGACATACATCCATTAAAGTGGTATCTTTTGAGTTTTTTTTTTAATTTCGTGGTTCTGTTCAAGTGGAGATGTGCCTTTAATATACACAGAAAGCGGCTAGTGTATAAGGCGTGCAGGCAATGATGCCGAAACTTATTTTTAAGAGGTATTGCAAGAAAAAAAATTTACGTTACTACTATTTTACATTACAGTAATTTTTTGTGGAATCTTTTTTATAACACTTTATTAGAGTGCAAGTAGGTATGTGTGTGTGTGTGGCAGCTGCTATACCGGCCACTGTAATGTAGGCAGTATCATTGCGACTGTTTCGCAAAATAATTTAAAACTTCATTAAATGGTTTCTTATAATGAACAGCTGCATGATTTAAATTATAACATTTTTCTATGTTTTCTTATTGAAACTACATACACTGAAAATTGTTGCAAAAACAATTTAATTTTTTTTTCTGAGAATATGCTCGCCAATCCATACTAATTAGAGTTTCATGGTAATTTGGTTGAATGATGGTTGTGTACATAATTTGAACTTCACTTGTTGCTTTCGGTTGAACTATTTCCAAGTACTTTTGCAAAAACACAAGGAGCTTTTCTCTTTTAAGGAAAAATTATAAATGCAATTCAAATAAGTTATATAAATCAAAGCAAAATGGACAAATTAATTTTGCATTAACGATTACATTAACATTGCAAGTAGCTGAAAAAATGAGTTTATTAAATTTGAAAAAACCTAAAAATATGTATATGTTTATAATTTGATTGTAATAAACACTATTTCGCCCAATTTTCTTTCTTCATCAAAAGGTTAAAATTACTAAAAAGTCATTTTATATTTATTTAGGGGAATCCTTCTTTGGTTCTTATAATTCCAAACACTTTGGTTTACTAATATTATTTAAAAGCAGTACTTACATTCATTCACCAAAAGAAGAAATATTCTTGAATCTTTGTTTCAAACGATATTCCTTCCGTTTTTGTAAAAAGGTAAACAATTGAAATTAAAGATGAAAATTTAGCTTATCTGTTCAAATTAAAATTAATATTTTTTTTCTTTAGGTTGCTCATTTAATGTGTGGGAATGATTTTAAGAATTTTTTTTAATTGTTTGTAGATGATTAATTATGTGTTCTGTAATACAGAAAAAAATTAATATTAGTAAAAATAAAAAATTAAAAGAACTTAAATTAATTTGAAGTATTAATAACAATTATAAACGACTGATAATTTAATAAAGTTTGTTTATGTAAATCTCAATTGTTATGTCCATGAAATATAATTTCGAAAATGGGGATTACATTATATCCGTAGAAGCCCTGTTTGGTGCAAGCTAAATATTTTATATATAAATACATATAAAAATACAGATTATTAAAGTTTAACGTTTCTTATTTTTGTGTACTCTTACACACAGAGCTTTTTTTAATATAAAAATTGAGTGCATAAGCAAAATCTAATAAGACAAATTTAAAGAAAGAATTCGATGACTTTTTATATATCGTTGGATTTTTATTAAAATTCAAACAGAAAATAAATAAATTACAGATTGAAAAATTGTTGATTTTAACAAAAACAAATAGATAGCATGATAAGTCAACAAGTCATATTGACATACAGATTTAAAAATAAAGTTTGAAACACGGGGCTATGACTTTCCCCTATATCTGAGAAAATGTTTACATACTGAATTAAAATTTTTCAATCAACAAGAAACAAGACATTAGGGCATATATTCGAAATTAAACTTGAGAAAAACAATGTGAAAAAAAAATAGGAACAATTCAAAACGGAAACCAAAACCTTCATGTGAAACAAAATAAGGACTATTTATTCGGTTTTAAAACTGGTAGTGCCATCTATCGTCGATTCTTATAAATAAGTAATGCATCACAAAAAAGCTGGTTTAACTTGGAAGTGCGAAATTGAATTTATATATAAAATATATGTTTTT
This sequence comes from Troglohyphantes excavatus, assembly GCA_963932185.1. Classification (NCBI taxonomy): domain Eukaryota; kingdom Metazoa; phylum Arthropoda; class Arachnida; order Araneae; family Linyphiidae; genus Troglohyphantes; species Troglohyphantes excavatus. The sequence goes on along the minus strand of OZ010676.1, from coordinate 52,421,437 downwards.
CACGCTGAGTTAAGACAGCAATAAAATTGAATTTGCTCGTAAAGTAGGGGGAGGGGGTTTACTTGAAGGAAACTAAAGTAAATATATAAAATATTTAATACAAGGTTAGGGCAAAACGAAAGATAATTAGTTTATGGAAGCTTATGATTTTAAAAGGAAATTACTAAAACTGTATTAACCAGAATCTTGGAGAAAAATATAAAATGTTTGGGATAAGTTATATTATATATGTATGGTGTTCAGGAATTAAAAGTAATTTTAGGCATAATTTTTGTATTTTTTTTATCCTTTTATTTCAATACATTTACTATTGCGTATACGTTTTTACAAGAATAAGGCAGTCATTAAAGTTTTCCGAAAATGCTTAAAAGCCTAATCCACGTTTATTATTTTTCAGAAAAAATATTTTAGCTGCGCGCAGAAATTTTATTTGTTATCACCAAAATATAAATTTAAAAAAGTTATTTTTTATTACGTTCGCTGATGCTCCCGTTCCCGTTTGCTGATTATAATCTTTGCTTTTACATCTGTATAAAGCGTGGATATTGCTACTTTTGCTTCTGAGTGACTTCTTTTTTGAATTTATTAAGTAATGGGTTTTGTGCTTATTCATTATATTTTAAAATTGTAGATAACAGAATACTTATTAATACCAAAATCTAATTTTTCAAATTTATGGATATAACTGCTTTCGTATTTGGGCTACTCAAATACTTTACTGACCTATACGCCAATTGGACCACGCATAACAAGTTTTCTGATACTTTGCCATTGCGCAAATTGAAATCCGCTATTTGTAACTTCAAATATAAGGATTTTATGGCTATGGCGTGTTGCTATTTTGGAGATATGAATTTATAATTGCACATAGTTTAATTACAAATTATAACTATATTCATACGATTTTGATTTTGTCCTCAGAATAATAACTTTTATTATCATTAATCATTTGAAACTAATCAATCTAAAATTTTCAATAGCAATCAAGTTAGCCTACAGATCTATAGTTCATTTACTGAGGACAAAGAACAGTTTAATTGGAAATGAGAACTTTAACCCACTTTTTTCTTTACTTATGTCGTAAACTTATACCGCGTAAAAGAATATGAATCATTTTCAAATATAAAAACCACACATCGTTAGATGAATGTCGCCAAATATGATTTCAGTTCAAATTGGCAACCCAGGTCAATACTTATATGATATGTTTTACAAACACGCGCAAATTCGAATCGTAATCGCATTTTCTTAGTTTTCAAATTCACATTTTGTGATTAGTTATTACGCTAGTTTAACCATTCGTTATTTCGTAATTTCTTATTACTTTGTATATTTAGTAAACCATAAACCATCACCAAATTGATGTTAGGTAAGTTTTTTATTACTGGTTTAATATACAGCATTAGAACAATTAGCTCCACCCACTTGTTTACATCACATCGATATCTCGGTGTTGGAAATGGAAACTTTAAGCCTTCCACACTAAAGTTGGCGATGAAAAAAATTGGTTTAGTGGAGTAACCCATTATTAATTTTCTTTACCTGTATCTTCTCAAAAACAAGAAAATACAGAGTATGTAGCTGTGTTTTTATCGAAGATATCCGGAACCGAACCGTCGGGATGTCACAGCCAAACTTTTCTACTGTGCCAAAGCAATCGCTTCAGTCCATGCGTTAAGTTTTGGGTATTTGAAATGATTACCAGAGCTCTCCTCTCTCACAGTGAGTCGGAAGGGGGAACGATTGAATAGCACCCCTGAGCCGTATTACGTGTGTGAAGAGATGAATGTATCTATGGTTACCATAGTGGCAAGGAGTTTGGATATTAACACCAGCTCAGGTCGCCGATGTAGCTACATACATTTTGTGTCCTCATGATGCTATACCCCTACTCTTGCTCGATTGCTCGTGCTGGATAGAGTAAGTTTCGTATATTTCAAGTTTAAACCGCAAGTACATACATCTAAATTTTAAAACATGTTATATTTACGTGCGATCTATGTGGCTATGAGGAAAACAATCCGGGTCACACTTCTGCTGTTGGCTTTTTAATGAATATAGGACGTGGTAATTTTTTTCTTCAGAACCCCATTGACATTAATTTATTGAAACAGTTCGGCTTTCTCTTTTGAAGTTTATACTTAAAAAGTGCGTACCTTTATTAACATCAAAACATTAGTACTAAGAGTTATTTTAACAGTAAAAAGAACTACTCTTTTTACTGATTTCTTGGTAACCAATTTCAACAATGTATCGTATCTAGAACAACGTTATAGATGTATTCTTGAAATCGTATAAAACTTTACATTAAAATATTTATAATATAATATATAACTAAGATATAAAGTATTCTAAGATTTATTGATTGCATTTTTTTCTTAATTCGTGTCAACCTGCAACACTTTGGAGGTTATAAAAGAATTTGATAAACATGCAGTTTTTTGCATTAAAATAATAATACAAAAAAACTAATATCAATATTGATACCGTTATCGTTGTTGGCATCATTATCGTTATCGTAATAGATATCGTTATTGATATAAATAACAATATTACAATCGATATTAAAAATGTTTTCAGTTTTCAATATCAATACCGATATCACTATCGATATCAATATCGATATAAATATAAATATCAGTATCGATATAAATATAAATATCAGTATCGATATAAATATCCATATAGGTATCAGTATCGATATAAATATTATAATCGATACTAATGTTAATATTTATATCAATATTGGTTTTAAAAATAATTTTAATAGCAATATCAAAATCAATATCAATGTCAATATCAATACCAAAGCAAAACCATACCAATACAATATAAATATTGATATCGGTATCAGTACTTATATCAATATTAATAACACCTTATCCATCAGACCTTTGTATTTGCTTCCTAAAAGTAGTTCCTTTAATTGCAAAAGTTTAAGACGGGTTCGAAATTAAAAATTTACCGAGTTAATTCTTGAATAATTTCTTCAGTGTTATATGAAGATACGAGGGGATAAGTCCAGAAGTCTTACCTCGAAGGGAACGCAGTCAAAGAAGATGGCGAGGAACCAGTTGAGGGTGACAGTGCAAAGCTCGATGTCCATCTGGACGAAGTGCTGCCAGAGCAGCGGCATCTTTTCTCTTAATAGGTCTTTCAAGACCTCTTGGTCTGCTTGAGCGCCAATTAGGTTCTGATCGAAGTAATTGGCGGTGAAGTAGCGCTCGGACACAGCGACTAGGCACCTGCGCACAAGAATCAAGAATGAATTAACCTTTTGCGGTCTTCTGTCTAGTGTTACAGAACATCGCATTTCAATTGAACAGGTTAACTTCGACTGGACAGATTATTTTGGAATACTTATAATATTATAATTATAATAATTATAATATAATAAAGGTATTTCGATCGGCCTACCAACACTTCAATACAATCATTGGCATGGAAAAGCTTAAAATTAACTTGGACTTGTCTACCAACAACCAAAAAATCAATGCATCGTAAAGAATTATTGTAAATATTATTAATATGGTATTGGTCGTTGTGTTGGTAAAACCATAATTTTCTGTTTAAAATTCGAGATTTGCTTGTTAGCAATGATATAATTTTGCTTAACAACTAACCTAAGTTAATCTTATGTTGGTCTCAAGTTTTATTTTCCTCTATAACTTGAAACCAACATTAGAGTCAAAATTTTCCCGTTCTTAGACTGTCATTATTTTGCAATTTCAAATTCATGACTTCCCAAATCGTGTAGATTTAGCATGAGTTACGATCCTAACCAGTTCAATTAAAGTCCTTGTAAAATATGTACAATAAAATATATAGGATTCACTCACCAAAAAGCATCTTCCGGCTCCAGAAACAATAAGCACATGCCGACGAGAAAGTTCATACCCTGGCAGTATCCCAAAGCTGGATTATGCACGCAAAAAGCTTGAAGAACTTCTTGCATTTTACGAACCTGTTTGAAACAAATATGAAGGTGAAAGATTCATTTGAACGCTGAACAGGACTAAATATGAACGTTTAAAACGGTGGTTCTAAACCAGGTGTCCACGGACCACTGACTGTCCACGAGAGGGTCTTACGTAGTCCCTGTATGGACCACTTAAGTTATCACCCATTTAAATATTTTTTTAACCCTCTGAACGTCCAACCAAATTGGGAAGTTGTTTTCTCTGTAGGAGATTTGAATTCTATTTTAGTACATGTATTAAAAAAAGAAAAAGGTCTCTTTTTAAAGGTATGGCGTTTAATTTATACCCCATTAGAAATATTTGAAAAAATATTGAAAATTATTTTTTTTACAAATTTAAAAATGGTGTGTATTACTAGAAAAACTGCTGATACTTTGATGGAAAATTCCCACCGGACAGTCAACCATTAATGCATGTGTTATCTGAGATATATTCCTTTTCAAACAAAATGTGAAATCTACATTTATTTGCAATAAACAAGGCAAAAATTTAAGCATTTGAACTCCATATGCTTCTTTTGACTGCAGTAATGCATAACCAGATATTAGTTATTTATATTTTGTTAAATTTATTATAATTTTTCTATCTGTTGGATTCATTATCATTTAGCTCATGTGTTTAATATACTAAAAGAGTCTTTCGTTAGAAAAAATTAAGTGAAATTCTTTTCAGTTACATTATTCCTTTGGTAGGATATAAAACTTTAAAATATTTTATAACTTCGATACAATAAAAAAAATACACTTAATTACAAAGAAAATATCGTTTAATGCCTTAGATTTTATTTAGTGTAAATGGTGGTCTGCGATTTGTCAAGTTCGGAACTCAATAGAATGTAGTTATCTAAATGTTAAAAACCACTTGTTTAACATGATTTCCTTTAGATCTTTGTAACAATTTCTTACTTGAACATTTAATAAAACTAAAATGAGTGTTGACATAGGAAAGATAGATAGCGAGACGAATTCCTAGAATTAGAGAAAGTTAATTGAAAAGTTAATTCAGACCAGGGGCATTAAATTAATTAAATTCGTAATATTGTAGGAATTAAATGAAGAAATATACGCATTAAAGAAAAGGAATGTATAAGCGAATGAGGGCGTTGAATTGCGGTTGGCTCCCGTATAAAGATATTGAGAAATGTAATTAAATCAAAGGAATTATTGCAAAGGCAAGTTAGAATATAATTTTTCTTACATTTTATTTAAAGAAATATTCTGGGATTTGGGGAAAATCAGTTTTATTATTTTGTAAATATGCTGGATTTGAACATTAGATGACTTAGATATTCGGTTAAGTTCTAAAAAAATTGATACGGGAATATTCTGTTCAAATTTAGGATATTTCTGGAAGAAGAAATTTAATTATATATTTTACTCACAAAGAAAATATTCTACACATATATATGTTACCGATAATGTATGGAAAACATATTTATTCAATGCCTAGACAATATATAGAAGACCGGAAAAATATGAAATATCTTATTTACTTTAATACTATATACAATTTTCTTACGTATTGTATGTCATACTTGGGAATTTTATAGAATGACAAATGATATTTAAGAAAAGTTTTAAAAGATATTCATGAAAAGACGTTTATTGTTACGATATATATGAAAATGCCAAGGCATATTCTATACACTGGCTAAGCATTCTATATAGAATGCCTGCCTCTTATTCATTTTTGGTAACATTAGCCCTCTGAGCGTGTATAAAAAAAAATTGTAAAAATGTAAAGTTGTTTTCTCGGCAAAATAATTTATATATTTATACATGTATTATTTATATATTTTAAATTTTTATTATTTTAATAGATATAGCTACCAATAAACACCCCAACGTCTTAGATTTGATAAGTATTTCTACATTGAATAATTTTATTGATTTAAGAATTATGTGTATTGCTAGAAAAACTGGAAATTCATGGACGACTTAAGTCGTTCAGCTCCTCATTTGATTAAGTATTTTATACTTTGTGAAGAACGTCATTAACGTTAGTATTGTATAATTTGCCGGTTTGTGTTTTTGCATTGCATACAATACCTAGAAAATGTATTTTTAATCGTTTTATACTATGACGTCCGATATTGGGCAGTTTATAGAAATCCTGCTCTTTTCATAAATTAACGATAACACATACATTATGTGTTAGATATCACAATTAAACAATAACTTAATAACTAATTGTTATTTCAATGCTACCATCTACTTTTTAGACAAAAATATTATTTAATGGACTACCACTTCAATCTTCAATGTTATCGTTTTTTAACCTTTGACATACAGAAAACGAAAACTGAAGCAGAATTCAGGTTTTCTTAATAATGTAAAGAGATAATATTCTGTCACGTTTTCGTGATAATTCTGTAACAGATAAAATAATATCTCACATATTTTTACGTAACCATTAGAAGTAACGGTCACTCGTTAATACCATCAACACTTTTCCAAATGTTTCTAATCCCTTTATAAAAGTTTTAAATAAAATAAACTATAAAATAACTTTAATGGGATTCATGTACTTTCAAACCTCTTTTCACGTTTTGATGTTTTGACGGTAATTATGTGTAGAAATATGGCTTTGATATTTTGTTCCTTATTTTTTATGCTTTATTTTTTAAAGACGAATTTCATTCTTGTTGTTTCGGTCCCCGTTTTCCACATTGCAGCATTTATTCTCTTTTTATCTGTCATTTATTGTCATTCACATTGTCTATCTTTTGCCAGCGTTCTTTATGGAAATTGTGTTCACTTTAATGGGTTGTTTTATAGAGGGTCAGCCAAAAGATGGTTTGATGCTTTATTTCTTTATGCGTTAGAGATAGGTTTACGATGCATGCTGTAAATATTTTCAAAATAAGATGAAAAATTACATAAAAACTGGATATTTATGGACGACTTAAGTCGTTCAGCTCCTCATTAGATTGAGTATTTTATACTTAATAATGGTTAAACAAAACATAAATGGTTAACAAAAAATCCCCTATATATATTTTTCCGCATAATTATTCTTTTAAATTTTTATACTTTCCCTCCCTAATATAAAAATTATTTCAATCTCAATCATTTTGAAAATAGTTAGTTGAATGTAATAAAACATTACATAAACAAATTACAATATTTTTTTTACAATAATCAAATTGGATCATAGTAAACAGAATGTAGATTATAATACTTACGGAAATATGTCAATTTCATTCTTCATTTTCCTAGAACCAATAAGCCGTTTTTGTGTAACGTAAGAAAAATCAACTTTCTCCTATAGATTCGGGCACATTGTTATACAATATATACACGCATTTGCGTTCGATTCGGCTATTTCAACTTCGGTGGATCTGGCCTAAACGTTGAATACGTACGCAGATAAAAAAAGTTATGAACTTTTTCAATTTATTTGATAAAAAAATGAAATGTTCACCAATACGTTTTTAAATTTCTAAAATAACGTGTAATTCGGTTCCGGTTAAATGGCCGCTTTGACGTCACATTGTTTACATGTTTTAGATAAGCCAATTGGTCAATTCACCCAAACTCGTTTGCCGATTCGTTGGAATCGCCAATCAATCGGTGCTAGGCTAAATCTAGTTAACAAGAAATCATATGCAAAATCTGCTATTCAAAATGTAGCATACATTGAAGTTGTTAAGACTATATTTATATTATACTCACCTCATAGAAGGTTAACATATTATAAGTAAATATAAAATAAACATTACTGGAAGACTGGTATTTCAATAAAATCTAAAGATAAGAAACTAGTAAATACCAACATACTCACCTCCATCACCATTTTAACACAAGCGTATCAAGAAAAAAAAATAACGTGCAAAAGACTTAACTTGGAGAAATAATGGCACCAATTTGGTACCAATGTACTCACCCTCAAGGTTATTTCTAATAATGAAATAATTAAATGAACGAGAAAGCCTATCTAGAGTTTGATATGCAAAACTCAGTATCTATTGGTTCTGATTTTTACTCACACCATCAACATTTTAAAATGTATATTGAACACAGTTGAGTAAATACATAGAAAGATAGATTTGTTAAAATCCTCTTTTATTGGTACCATTTAGATATTAACCCCATTGAAGTTTTAATATTATGTATATTGAACAGAAGAGTAATTGTTTGCTAAAACCGTCATATTTTGGTAGCATTTAGGTATTATTGTACTCACCCCATCGGCATTTGAATCTGCAAATCTGATGTTATCAGGCATAGTGCGAAGAAGATCCAATGCGATTTGCCTTTTATGATGGGTCACCCGCTATAAGAATCAAAACAGATGTTGTTTCTGTTAATTCAGGATTTCATATACAAACTTTTTCTTGTGAAATATTTTTTAACAATCTACATTGATCCCCTATCGTGTAAATGGAGGTGGAATAAAAAAAAAATTAAGATTAATAAACACAATGACATCCATTCCTTTCCTGACAATACTATTTAGTTTATCGCTTTTTGCTCGTAATTTTTTTTTTTTTTTTAAATGTAAACGGAACTTTACTTGTTGGGTTTTCGAAAATAAAGTATTGCCGTTTGGAGTGGAACAAATCGAATACAACATACATTTAAAAAATACGTTTTTATTTTATTTTACTTTATTTTATTTATTTATTGAGTGTTTACGATTCGTGCGTTATTCCACAAAAAAGAATATTTTTCCGTCAAAAACAAAAATGGGTTAAATCAAACGGAAACTTCAGTTTAAAATGAAAAACTAAATTTTCCTTAAAAACATTCTAGTAAATTAAATGGATCTTTTAAACTGATTTTATGTGATAAAACCTATATCTTTACAGTGCGCATCCGTAGTTAATGAGACACTGACGTAATTGAATTTGACCACTTTTTCTGAAGGACAAATTTAAATTTTGAGTTTTCCATCTCAACGTTTTAATCAGAATCTCCAAAATATGGAGCATGGTTTGATTAGAGATACAATTGCGCCCCATCTTATCAGGCTCGTCGGACAAGGGCTATAGTGACGAACTACCGTAAAATCGGGTGAATAGCAACAACAGGGTGAAATGTTGCAATTTTTAGGAAAGAGTTGTAGTGGCGTATAGCATTACCCTGTTGAATGTAAAATATATTAAAAAAAATACTATTTAATCTCTCTCGTTCGACGATCAGATCACCATTGGATTGAAAATGACGCAAACTATGACGTCAGAGGTAGTTTATATGTACAAGCGATAAAGTGTGTTCCCTGCATCACTGAAGGGAACCCTATTTATAAAACGTGTTTGCAATATACGTTTTTGGTTTTTGGCTCAACCTCACCCAAACCTCATAGAATATCTGGAAATATATTTTTTTAAATATAATTTTCCGTTAATTTATTATGAATTTTTCATCACATTTAATCATTTTTTCGGGTAAACAGAAGAATTGCTTCTATTTACTTAAGGTACCTCTTTTTAGATGCTAAAAATTATAAACACTTAAAAAATTCCTCATTCAATCATGCTTTCTTATTCCAATTTGTCTTGTTAAATATCTTTAAGAAGGAAATTTATCACTAAATGAATCAACCGACAATTCATTCAGATACATTGTTGCTAACACTAATTTTTTTTAAATAAACTTTTAATTAATGCAGTTTTAATTTTTTTTTGGAAACCTTATAAAACAGTTTTTTAAAAAGTTAATAATTACCTTCTAATCAGCTAGCGAGGGAATCGAAACAGAAGTACTGACGACTGCTTCTATTCACTCGTACTTGAGGGTGAATAGTAGCAGTGCAGAATTTGTTTTTGCCTTCACAGTCAAACATTAAAAAATTACTCAGAGAGTTTATAGTATAGTCCACCACCGGACTTTTAAAGAATTTTTATTATAATTTTAAGTATACAAGAAAAAGATTTAATATGAACTTCAAAACTGCTGCTATTCACCCGGTTTTACGGTACGGACCAAATAATTATAAAATTATTGCTCACGCTGTAATTTTAGCGTTTGTTAATATTTTAGAAATAACGGAATACGTTAGTAAAGTGTTCTGTCAATATAACGACTCCTCACGAGATCAGTACGAGCTGGTTGTTATAACGAAATATCATTATAACGAGTTAAACAGCATGAAATACGAATTAATGAACAATTTAAGCCACTTTTATTCATTCCAAAAACTGATCGTTACAATGAAGGGGTAGTTAAAGAGAAGGTGTTGCTATAACAAAAGGGTCGCTATACTGAAAGGATCGTTAGAACGAATAAGTAGCTTTAATGAAAGGATCGTTACAACGAAGGATTCGTAATAATGTGGGGTCGTTATAATAAAAGAGTTTTTATTTTAGGGGGTTGTAAGAATGGTCTACTGTATTGATAAGGGAAAGTGAAACTACACTACAAATAAAAGCTATGAATACGGAAGTCTGGAAAATGTACTGGCACATATATTGACAGTACTATTTCCGTTTGTTTTTAAACAGGAATCAGTGTAATATTACTTGCCTCGTCGTCAGGGGCCAAGCTGCACAAGAAATTGTAGTAGTGGGGTCCTTTGCTCTCGATAATGTCGCTCACCCGTGATCGGTATAATATAGCCCACACCCGGCTTCGTAGGTGGATGGGGATACCCTTACGAACCAGACTCTTCAACTCTTTCTGAAAGACACAAACATACACACGAGCATAATTAACCTTTCAGTTACATATGGGAAAACGCATGCATTAATAGAGTCATCAGTTAAACGATTGTCGGTAACCGCATCGTAAAATGATAAGACTCGTCAGAAAAATGAGCATAAAATAAAGGTCTATTTTCTTTTGAGTTTAAATCACTAAATTAATTTGTGAAACTTTTCTTTATTATTTATTATACATGCTTTCTGCTCAGACAGCGCCAAAATTCCCACTATCGGTGATTTTTGGCATCATTTTTTTTTTTATGATAAACTTCTACTCCTTTGCCTTCAATATCCTTAATATGAAATTTGGTGTAATTCCGTTAACTAGTTTTAGTAGTAGATACCTCTATACAGGGGAATTTATTTTATGACCACTCTGTATTTTCATAATTGCGCGCCTATCGCTATATAACTAGGCGGGTAATTATTCCCAGAACTTGCGAGCGCATTTGAATTGCCTACATATTAGGGGTTGCCCGCAACACAGAAATTGTGATTAGAACTCACCGAAGTAGGCAGTGTGGGGTTCTGTCTCAGATGTCTTTTCCACTGTTGTTGGTGGTGCTCGTACTGGGGTCCTAATGCCGAGTAGTGGTGATGCAATTGACGACAGATGTAATGCAGGGTAAGCGACTCGTCTCCGAAGCTTTGACGAAACCCTAAGCTGTCCACGTGAAAGAGACCACGGGACATACTGCAAGAAACACGATCTAGTAAGAGATTGTTTTTAGTATTATCATGTAGTGTTAGTAGTAAATGGATGTTTCTTACTTTTCATAAATAGGTAGGGTAGGGTTGATTCTTCTTGCTTCTTCCAACAGCGCAATTACTCTCTCCTTATGCTAAAAATATTAAATATTCAAATCGTTGGATGGATTAACCTTAAATTTTAATCAATAGAAATGTTGGTGAGAAAAATGTATTAATCATTAGTATTCTGAGCTGAAAATATATCATTTGGCAAAAAATAAAAGTAATACACTTTAACCTTCTGGGGGGTGACAGAAATATATAGAATGTAAAGTTGTTTTTGTTACAAAAAATAAATAAATTTATAATCGCTATACATGCCTTTAAGAAATTTAATTATGAATTATTTTATGAAAAATACTTCAAAATTTATTTCTATTGAATGTCTTTTGCTAAAAAAAAATGGGAACTAATGAATGAGAATGTACGTATTGACGCTCAAAATTTTAAAATCACAGTTAAACGATCTTTTTTAAACCGTGTTTTTAAGAATATGGATTATATTTGGCTTTGCTTTACGTTAAGTTGAAATTCTACTCTATTTTCGTGTTGCAATTGTATCTTGACCTTTTTCTTATTGTTTTGAAGTAAAACGTCTTTCATTTCGGTCAGTAGGGAGTCGCTTGCCAAAACGCAATTTAACGAAAACTTGCAACAGTAACGACACGTAACACAAATATCTCTTATACATTTACAACTGTACTATCCCACGCGCCTTACTTTGGTATCGTTGTGTAGAGGAAATAAGCCATTACTTGATCACGCACGTGTCACGTGCGCAGATGGCACCGTTGTTGCGCCACGCATAAAAACATTGGAGCTAAATTTAGCATCGCACACGTCTTTCACAGAGGCGAAGCTCAGAAGTACGTTTGTCTATTCGGAAGGGAGTGGTCGCACTTGAGAGAGTTCACTTTGCCATAGTAGGAAAAATTCATCGAACTCAAACCGGTGTGCTCATTAGGAGTTACAAGTGTGTAATTTGTTGAAGAAATTTCACAGGTGCTCGTCTATGACGCTCCCTTTCTAACTCTCAGATATAATGTTCAGAAATGACGTGAAGAGACTGGGCAGCAAGACAGAGTTATGCCAATCCTCGTCCACCCCCTTTGATCACGGCGAAAACTATCCGTCTCCATAGGACCCCCCACTAGCTGAAACATAAGTTAAACGTATAAGTTTTGTTAAGCGCGAATAAATATGGGTTGTGTATTTGGTTACGTCGTATCTGTATTATTGTGCTTATACAACCTCTGCAGCACGCATAAGACGTTTCACGTACCCCACTGTGGGGTTCGTACCCGATACGCGCTCTCTGATTTTTTTTAAATAAAAGATGCAATGCGATAGTACAAATATTAAATAGTTGATAATACATTGCTTACCCTGTTTCCCCCATACAAGTAGACTTCTATAGTCTCTGGTCCGTCACAATTGTTGATCCTAAGGGACGACTGCATAAGAAAAACATAATCCCTTTTCAGCTGCTCCACTTCCGACTCCAGTTGGCGCATTTGGCTACAAATACAAACCTTGAGTTAACCAGGATGGCGTAATTTCTAGTTATCAAATAATTGAGATTTTGATAGATTGTTACAAAAAAAAATATTTTTTGCTTCTTATTTTTGAATTTGAAAATACACACATTGTTTTTTTAAATGACGATCTATTTAAAAATAAATTTCAATAAAACCTCTATTATTTGTTGTATGTGAGCAGTCCAGGTGCAAAACGTGTTATATCCAAAATTAAAAAAAAAATATTTTGATATCATTTGCTATTTTATACCTTCGGCTTTAATTTTAAAATATAATAAAACGCAAAAACCGTTTTTTACCGATAAAAACTAAAAAAGAAGTCATCGAAAGCAAAAGTAATATACACTCTTTTTACAGATGCAAAAACAGTTGTATTTTTTCTTTATTTTACAGAAAAATAGTTATTGGTGTATTAACAATAGTTAAGTTATGAATAGCTGTTTCGATTTATGTTTATGGGTAGTAATTTCTGCTTTAAATAACAGATGCCTTACAAAAGCTCTTATGACTTTTTAGAATACGAATTTAGTGTAAAATTCGAAATTTGAGATGAGATTGTTTCAAGAAAAGAATACGAATATCAAAAATTGTTTAATTTTTTTTAAAATTTAGACAATTTAAAATATTCAAAAATAACCTGACAGTTTTAAGTTTTTTTTTATCACAGTAACAAAAAACTGAAACTTAGTTATCGATATCACAAACCAACAATTATGCGTACAAGAATAACAAGGCTCATAACAACTTACTTGAGTTTCTGCAAATTAGATGACGCCACTAATTTAGTTATAATATCGAGGTTATATTCGAATGCTTTCAGTTTTAAATTTTAATTAAATATTCAAGTCAAAAATTTTGAGTAAGTTTAGACTTGTGTAATTTTTTCGCGATTGTATTAATTGCAAATTTTAAGAAATGTCTTACTCACTAATGTTTGCTTTCGGTATTCTTTTTATCCTGTTGCATAATTTTGGCCAGTTTCAACACCTCTTCGTTCAAGAATCGGTTGTGATTCTGCAGAATTCGGCATTTCTCCTGAAGGCCTCCACTAGTGCCTTTGTGCACAGGGGACTTCCTGTGGAAAATATTTATACTTCAGCATAAAAATTAGAAACAATCCCTTTAACCCACGAACACGCTCAACTCAAGGGGGAGGAGTTACACCTCACGGACATTTGTGTGCACAAATTTCTTAACTTTTCTTATTTAAAAATGAGTCGTACCCGGTGTAGCTGCTTCCAAGGTCACCTTATAATAGGGGAAACGCTTATTTTGTAAATTCTAATAGAGTTTATTAGAATTTGAGGCTTAGGGTGTAAGACACCCCTTGCGCGTCCTCGTGTATTTTTTCTGCTTGAGTATGTCGCGTTATTTGATCTACAAGGAGGAGATGAAACGATTATAAGTATTTTTTCGATGTAAAAGTTTCTACAGATGAAGAATTCACAAATGAATGTAATTGTAGTTGTAAAAGTGGTATTTGTTCTTGAGAAACGAAGCTAAATACTGGGGTGCGCAACACCCCCTTGAACGCTCTCATGTTCGTCTAATTAGCGTGCTTTCTTCGGTGTTAAAATAAATCTTCATTGGTTGGTAATTAGCTTTAATTGTTGCTAAATGATACGTTTAGCTTACGATATATGTTTATTTTAGTTGTAAAAGTGGTATCTTTTTTTTAAGAAACGAACAACCCCTTGCACGTTCTAGTGTTCGTCTGAGTAGCGCGTGTGATCCAGGGTTAAAACTACGATTAAAATATAAGGGTAAAGTAAATATTCCACATTTTCCAGTTATTTGCTCATTTTCTATGAGGTTTTGCGGATACGAATGGCGAACTTAACAATGGATCAATTAAAAATATATATATTTTTCAGCAGGCAGATCAGTGCATTCGTTATGATGCAAAGAATCCGGGTTCTAATCTCGTTGGTTCCATTTAAGCAAATTGGGACATAAAATCTCCGCCAGGCTTTATAGTCCAATTTCTTTACCCGACATTGCCAGAAGGAAGGTATGTGTTTTATATTTATAGTAGTATGTACATAATGCCTACATTTATGCACTTGTATTAAAACATATTAAAAAAATTATAGATGACGGTTCCATATATGACTCCATATAAACGATTTTTTTTAATGAAAATAAAAAGCTTTTTCCCAAGAAAATGAAAACTTGAAAGCCCGCTAGTATTGGGTATTTTTTTCAATTTAATTAAGATATAGACTATTATCTTTAATCAACTTCGTACTCCAAATAAAAACGGGTATTCTTTCTATTTACATACATCGTTATATATATGTTTTTTCAGGTAAATATACCACTCCCTTTTCTGATAGATCTATTTTCTGTAGAAGAATATGTAGTTTATTTGTAGAATCGAGACTGAAGTAAAACCTTGAGATTACTTCAAAATAGAAGCCTTACTTGAACTATTGAATGCGATCTCCCTTCTATACTAACGAACAATAACCACTTGTTATTTAACATCTCTTTGCGTACGAGAACTTAATATGCATGCCTAGTCCTTTGTAGCAATGTCGTAACTATTATGTAAACATGCTAATGCAGATGGAATTTACAATTATAGAGAATTGACAAATTTGACAGTAAGTCTGCTTACCAAGACGTGATAATATTAGATTCTGCCGGACAATGTGAATTCTATTGAATAGGAACTGCATATACGTGAATTAAATTGAATTGTGTGGTATTGCACCTTGTTTGTGCACTGTGTTATGCGTTTAGATTGATTTATGTCGCGTAGTATGTCAAAGGATTTACGAGAGCATCCTGAAATATGCTTCGTATAAATTGTTTTTTATCAAAGTAACAAAAATTGCTTTTAAGTTCTTTTTAGTAAGTTTGCAACTTCTTTTTTAATTACGAAATATTTTGTAGTTTTTGATGAATTATTTTCGTTACTGAATTATTCAGAACGTAAAAGAGTTTCGTTATTTTTAATGAACAGTTTAATCCCAGAATAAATTAAAAAACTTTCGCTAAAATTAAAGTCAATTGAAATTTGAATTTTTAAACAACTTATAGATTTGCAGAGACAGTCAATGGAATCTTTAAATTATGCATCCTGCTATACTTTTTTGTATCTCTTAAAGGTTTATTGCAAATAAAAATGGAAACAATACTTAAATTTCATGCCTCATAATGCAAAAATCCATACGAATATTTCTTGAAAAGTAATACTTAAATCTTATGTTACTCAACATTTTAGTTGAATTGGAATTTTACCAGCATAGAAAGTGATAACTAAGTAAAGATAAACTAAAGATAAAATAATGCAAAAAAATATAAAAAGTTAAAAGCTTTAAAATATTTCATTAATGAAAACTTTGAAATTTAAAAACTGCTCATGCGAAATAACAAAATTAAACAGATAAACAGACAGTTTTCTGATTAGCTGAAACTAGTTTCGAGGGGCGTCAGATAAATCATAATGTTGATGGAGAAGTTGTTGATTAGATGAAATTTTAATCACAATAACATTAAAGAAAAGCGTGAACACTTACCATACAGCATCTCCATCAGGATCTTCAGCTGATCTCAATCTTTCTTCCAGCTCATTCACTAATAAGATCTTTTCTTCAATAATACTTTTGTAAGCGGACTCACGATTTAATGCTTTGGCTAGGTCACACTTGGTACATCTACAAATAGTCATTGACTAATATTAAAGATTTCAATTAATTAATTTGGAAGCGAAAGAGAAAGTTTTAAATACATATTAACTAAAAAATAATCCAACGCGATTAATTATTTAAAAAAATGTAGTTGTTTTCTTGAAGGTGTAAATTGTTTAAAGATATCACCCTCAATTTAGATTTACTAACATTTGAGTTAGTATTAGAATAAATTATTTCTAAATTTTAAAATTTTAAATTGAATTTAAATTTTAAATTAAATTTAAATTTTAAATTTTAAATTGAATTTAAATTTTAAATTGAATTTAAATTTTAAATTGAATTTAAATTTTAAATTGAATTTAAATGTTAATTTTAAATTTAATTTAATTTTTTAATTTAAATTTTAAATTTAATTTTTTAATTTAAATGTTAAATTTAATTTAAATTTTAAATTTAATTTAAATTTTAAATTTAATTTAAATTTTAAATTTAATTTAAATTTTAAATTTAATTTAAATTTTAAATTTAATTTAAATTTTAAATTTAATTTAAATTTTAAATTTAATTTAAATTTAATTTAAATTTAATTTAAATTTTATATTAAATTAAAATGTAATTTAAATTTTAAATTAAATTAAAATGTAATTTAAATTTAAATTAATTTAATTTAAATTTAATTTAAATTTAAATTGAATTTAAATTTTAAATTGAATTTAAATTTTAAATTGAATTTAAATTTTAAATTGAATTTAAATGTTAATTTTAAATTTAATTTAATTTTTTAATTTAAATTTTAAATTTAATTTAAATGTTAAATTTAATTTAAATGTTAAATTTAATTTAAATGTTAAATTTAATTTAAATTTAATTTAAATTTTAAATTTAATTTACATTTTAAATTTAATTTAAATTTTAAATTTAATTTACATTTTAAATTTAATTTAAATTTTAAATTTAATTTAAATTTTAAATTAAATTAAAATGTAATTTAAATTTAATTTAAATTTTATATCAAATTAAAATGTAATTTAAATTTTAAATTAAATTAAAATGTAATTTAAATTTAATTTAATTTAATTTAAATTTTATATCAAATTAAAATGTAATTTAAATTTTAAATTAAATTAAAATGTAATTTAAATTTAATTTAATTTAATTTAATTTAATTTAATTTAAATTTAATTTAATTTAATTTAAATTTAATTTAAAATGTATTTATAATTTAAGTAAAACTAGCAATTTATGCATTTCGCTTTAATTTAGTATAACGATATAGTTTGCACACATTATTAAATGTGTATATATATCTGTGACTTCCAAACATTTGCTGGAACTGATATTTTTTAAAACCCAGTCAAACTATGAATTAATAATTTAGTTGTTAAATGTGGATAATAAAGCACTGATAGGATGCCTAATCTTGTTCAATCGAATGCACTGGAAGGGGGATGTATATGTTAGATTACGTATGCAAGTTACTTTATATTTGCGTAACGCATAAACGACCTTCTGGATTTTGAAAACTAAGGTATAACTAAATAGTTCTTAAAGTATTATAATTGTAGCATACATCTACAATATAGAGGATACAATACATCATTTTGTTAACGAAAAGAGAATAGTATTTATAAGTTATACGTTGATTGGTTATCAAATAAAAAGAAATATTAAGTCGACTTTCAATATATAGGTTTCATGCCCAATAAACCATCTCCCCCCTTCCCCCTGGATTTAACGAAATGTAATATGTTGCTGACTTTGAAAGGAACTATTGGAATAACAAAAAAGACGAACACATAATTTAAATTAATCTAATAAAGAATATACGTATTTTAAATATGAATAAATAAATGGTTAAGTTATAAACACAAAAAAAAACCTAAAAAGTTGCAATCACAATAAAAACATAAAAAATCGACAGCATTAATTAAGGGGAAGAAAATAAGATAACAAAATATAGGGGAAATCGGCATTGTATCTATTGTTAGGTCATAGCAGTTCTGGATTCACTTTTAAATAAAAAAAATGAGCATTTTTGGTATCTTGAATTAAATCCTTAAGGGTTAAAATTAACATAAAAGTTTTCTCATTCTCATAAAGTTTGTTGCAAGTTAATAGGATCGTGAAAACACTATTCAATAATTGTGATCTTGAAGTGAGATAAGACATGTAAAGCTTTTAGAATAAAATTATCCTCTGGTATAAACGTTGAGAGTTTCTTTTGGTAATTTCCAAATTCCCAGACAACCCTCATCAACCCTCACTTAAATCCAGATCTTAACAATAAATCTATAATTAGTTTATTCGTTGATAAGAACTTTTGTAAAATATTTGACCTTACTTTAATGGAAATGTTAACAGAAAACAACAGCTACTGAAGTCCCTTTAGGAGCAGAAGCTATTATCTGAATTTTTGTATTGATTCAATTATAAGAGACGCATAAAAGCTTTATGAATAAGTACTTGCGTCTGACAAAACGTAAATGAAAATGTGTTAATAAAATTATGTGCCATCCTGAAATGCCGCAGCGAGAACTAATTTTTTAACTAGATTTTTCTTTGGCGTACCTGTAATGACATTTCAGAATCCCTTTTCAATAATTACATAACTCTGTGGCTTTTTGAAAAATATATTAAATAGTATTATATGAAATACTAAAAAAATTCATCATAAGTTGATGTTAAAAATTTAGTGCTCAAAATGATTTTAATGTATTTTTAATGAAAAAATTAAATGTACATTTATAAAAAAAAATATCCACCGCTTTTTTTAAAAATTGGCAGACTTAAGAAAACCCATTAATAAAACCACGAATATAAAAAACTTATTAGAAGTATTTTACGAAATTTATTTTTATTTACTCAAGTATTGTAGTTCCGAAAAAATATTTAAAAACTTTATACCATAATAGTTTTATGTGCTTATTTAGAATATTTTTTTTACATACAAGAGTGAATAAATTATTTCAAAGCTAAAGTATTTGTTAGTTTACTAATGAATTTGTACAGAGTTAAAAATAACGTAGTAAAAATAGAACCTTTTCTTAAATTGTATTGGTACGATATCACCGCGTGCGTTACGAATATATACTCAAATATTGTTACTACACATATATAAAAAGAAAGTAAGAATGATTATTCTAGATGGCTAGAAACAGCCAAATACAATTTTTTTTTATTGTTTAAAGTAATTTATTGTTTTTGATGGAGAACTATATCAAACTCGTTTATTTCTACCTTCCATAATGTACTCCAAGATGGCCCATGTATTTTGCATAATTTCAAATAATCGATTAAATTAATCTTCGATAAAATCTTTTAATTTTGACGTTTAGTCCTTCCATTAACTTATGAATTATTTTATTGTTTTGAACATATTACCCTTTACTTCTCAGGAAAGTCAAACATTTTTGAGAAACTAAACAATTAATAGTTAATGAAAAATTTCAATTAATATTGCTTTACATGTTTGTTGTTTGAAAAACTTGGTCAAATAGAAGTGAAATTTAACTATTGAAAATCGATTCTAAAACTTTACTTGGCCAGGATTATATTTTGAAATAGGAATTTATAATTAAAAATAGTTTAGTTTCTGTTAACTCATTAATTTTTACCGTCATTTATTAAAATCAGCGCATATTTTCCATAATTTTAAGTAGTCAACAAAATTTATCTTTGGCGAAAATTATTGTTTGTTTCTCTCATTAAACTCGTGAGTTTTTTTTTAAAATAATAGTTTTCCTACTAGTATAGTAAAAATGTTTTGGAAATATTTATTAGACATCATTAATCGTAGTTGCTTGGTTTGGTTTGGTTAAAAAATGTCGCATTAGAGCTGCACAGTGGGCTATTGGCGACGGTTCGGGGTCTATCTCGAAAAGGAAAGACCCGGGAACACATACACATTCACACATGCACCTCGTTATTTTAGAACCATGGTCAGATGACGAGGAAACACTTGAACTGGCACCCAACGCCTTCAATAGACGTCAGGACTTTGGACCCCGATCAGATTTATCGTGCACCAGTCCCATACACGCCGTTAATTTTTGAGGATGTTCTGGACGACATTTCTAGTATTTTGTAGCGAAGCTGGCAACCCTCCGATCACAAGAACACTACTTTTTTTTTTACTTTTCTTTGTCAAGTGCATCGCCTAGGATCGAACCAGGAATCTTCGCATTTCCATCTGATGCCTTTAACCGCTTAGCCACGGAGGCCTTTAATCGTTGTTTCAAAAGTTTCGATAACTATTAAAATTACATAAGTTTGTTGATTTGTAATGGTTGGAAATGTAGGATAATTGACAATCGCTTCTAAAATCTAACCTTATGAGGTTTAAATTGAAATATTTTATTCTATATATTCATTATTTTTATTAATTATTATTATATATTAATTATTATATTAGTTATTTTATTTTATATTAATTATTATATTAGTTATTTTATTTTATATTAATTATTATTATATATTAATTATTATTATATATTAATTATTATTATATATTAATTATTATTATATATTAATTATTATTATATATTAATTATTATTATATATTAATTATTATTATATATTAATTATTATTATTATATATTAATTATTATTATTATATATTAATTATTATTATTATATATTAATTATTATTATATATTAATTATTATTATATATTAATTATTATTATATATTAATTATTATATATTAATTATTATTATATATTAATTATTATATATTAATTATTATTATATATTAATTATTATATTAGTTATTTTATTTTATAGTTATTTTATTTTATATTAATTATTATATTAGTTATTTTATTTTATATTTATTATTATATATTAATTATTACATTAGTTATTTAATTTTATATTAATTATTATTATATATTAATTATTATATTAGTTATTTTATTTTATATTAATTATTATTATATATTAATTATTATATTAGTTATTTTATTTTATATTAATAATTTTAAATATGCTTAGTTATTTTCTAACTTTACTTTGGACTAGTTATATGATAGGATGCTTGCATAAAATGTCATAAGGATTTGTTGTTTTTCTAAGCTACCAAATATGAAATTTAAATAATTTGCTGAAATTTATTGTATAATAGTATTAGTAATTCTTTGGTAAACAATTTGAAGAACTTTTTGTTTACCTTTGTTTCCTTCCAATAAGTAATATGTTAAAAGTGTTAAATTTATTAAGTTACTTACATAAGTTCTGTTTCCAGTTCTTGAAGGCGTACTGATGCAGAGCAATCACTAGTACCAACAGCTGAGTCACTGGACACACTAGTACCCGATAAGGAACTGAAATGTAAACATATTTTAGGAAATAACCTCCTATATGAAATATTTGTAACCTCAACTATTTCTTAATTGAAGAGTTAGTTCGACCGTTAAAGTATCTGCGTAGCATGCACAACACCTCTGGTTCCATTCCGTGCGCCTGCCAAACGCACAGCGATACTGGGATGCATTTTCTATTTAATCAAGCCTAGAGTTATTGTTAACCTATGAATTGCCCTTTTATATGTAACTTATATTAAATCTAATTAATAATATAAGTTCACTTTTCTAATTTGTGGACACCCCCTTTCCAAAAATAAAACCCAAGGTATTTGGAATGGATTTGTAAACATTTATTTTATCCGATTGTATTCAAATGCCTGCACCATCGAATCCATTTAATGCTTATTCCAATTAATTATGAATATTCATAAGAAATCAATCGAGCAAAAAAAATATTCTTAATATAATCCCTTTCGCAGAGCAATGCAGTTTTCAAAAATAAACAAGTTAAAAATTGTAATTAATAATTAAAAGATTTATGGAACATCTTAATACTGAATAAAAACCAACAACGTAATTATTATATTTACAGTTGTCTTTTCGGTGGAAACAACAACTTGGTTTCTTTTAGTGTCTGGAAACCGATCTGTTTTCCCAGGTCGCTTAAAAAAACAAACAAAAGCCAGGCAAATTACTGCGGTGAGAATACACAATTATAAAAGAAAAATAAGCAGAATTGCGGAAGATCCCCACTAATCGTATCCAATTAAAAATCTCTTGACGCTTGTCTCAAGCCTGAAAGCTTTCAAAAAGAACAAAAGAGTCTTTTTTTGGGCTGGGAAAAAGAATTTTGTTTGTCTTGTGATGTCTCGATCGATTCGGATGGAAGAGAAACTGTTATTGTTGTGGGAATGAAATATTTTCCAAAGTGGAAGAAGCTGTGCAATTGAAATGGAAGTCACAGGAAGTGAAACCTGCGTGTTTTCTTGTTGAATAAGGGGAGTCTGGTTTCGAATTTTAAGGGATAGAAAGTGAAGGGAGAAATATTAAGGATCTTTTGATGTAGGATGTGATATTTCTGTCACGATTGTGTACTTGAGAAGAATGGGGCTATTTATTCTATTCTGTGAACAAGACATATTGGAAGTGATTCAATCCCAGGAAAAGTTCCGGCACAGAATTTGCTGCTAAGGTTTCCTTTTGTGTTTGACCTGAATGTTTATGTTCTTTGTGCGGTCTTCTTTTTTTATGTGTTTGTACGCTTACCTTTTTCGTATGTCAACACATCTTTAGGTTTATATATTTGTACGATTATGTTTTGTATGATTATGATTTTTTATATTTAATATGTTTGAATGTTTATAAATATTTGTATATTTAATATGTTTGAATGTTTATAAATATTTGTATATTTAATATGTTTGAATGTTTATAAATATTTGTATATTTAAAATGTTTTTGTATTATTATGAATGATTTTTATCTTTGTATATTTTTATGTTTGATGTATTTGTATATGCTTGTATATTTATATGTTTGCGTGTTTGGCCCATTCAAACGAGCGTTCACTTTTGTAATGGCTCTCTAATTGGTCAATACAAACCACTGGTTTGTATTCACCAATAAGAAAGCCATTTAAAAAAACTAACGCCCGTTAAAAGAGTCAGCGTAGAATGAGCCTTAATGTGTTCGTATAATTATATATTTATATGTTTGATTGTTTATATGTTTACCTATTTGTATTCTACGTGTAATTTGTATGATTGTTTGTCGATATTGTATTTTTATTAATTATGTATTCTGCGAATAGCTTAATATTTTCACTCATAAAATTTTATTTGAACAAAACTACAATTATTTAAAAATAAAAATTCTGGTACTCGAAAGAGCTAAATTATTTTTTAGTATTTGAGGGTATAAAATTAAAGTCTACAGAACAATACATTGTGTATTATTTTATTCCTCTACTCCGGAATGTTTGTTTTCTGATTTTATCTGCAAAAATTGAAATTAATCGTAACTTATATGTGAATCAAATTATTCATTCATTCTCTCAAAAATGAATATCTGTATTTACAAAAAATTAAAATGTAAGTACTTTAAACTAAACATATGAATTGCTTAAAAATTATAAAATGTTGTTCTTTGATAAATGTACATTGTAAAATATCTGATTATCAAATATTAACGAATTATAACGCCTTTTCAGTTTATTTTCTGTTAAATAAACTACTGATCCATTGCAATACCTCAATATTATAAGCTTATTTAAGAGTCTATTTTCATTTTAAATAAACAAAATTACTCAACTCTTGTAATGTCCTTCCTTATCCACATACTATCAAACTTTTACAAAAATATAGGGAAGAACGATCAAAGTCTATATTTCACGATATTGAAGCTTTTTACTCTATAGTAATTCGCTTGTAAATATATACTTTACATTTTTCGTTTCAAATAAAACTTCTCGGTTACATTCTTAAATACCCATGCCTCACTTTACATCTAATAGATACTTAATTTCAAAGTCGTATTTGTGAATGCAAACTTTACGTTTTTTTTTAAAAACATTTATGAACTAAGTCATCTTCAATTTAGTTTTTGAATCATTTTCGGAAGCATAAGTGAATTTTAATTTCTGTCTACACTGTAAAAAATGTACTTAAACATGAATACCTGAACCAACTTGTTTTTCTTTCAGTACAATTGCATCGTAAATGAGCGATGAAGTACTCAAATTTAAGTAACCGTACTTTCTCAAAAATAAGCAGTGTGACTTAATAATGGTAATCTCAGCTTCGGTTCAAGCCATCTTAACAAAACGACCTGACAAATTTAAAATAGTTGTTCAGAAGATGATTTTCCACATTATTTGATGTCGATTGCTTAAATTGAAACTGAGTTATTACAACTCAATTATCTTACTTCCCATTCTTTTGGCACACCTTTTAAATATTTCTTCTGTTTATAAGTTTTTCAAGTATCCCTGGTAGTTTCACGGATAAGGTTCTGAACTGCGGTGCTTGAGAATCTGCGTTCGATTCCCGGTAAGTGTTGGTTGTAATTGTCGATATTTATTGAAGTTGATTTATGAAGGCCGTCTATGTAGGCTAGCATCTGTTATTTTTATTAATTTTTACCTTTTATACTCATTTTTGAGTACATGTATTTTCAAAATTGAAACTTATTTATTCGGAGCCATGATAAGCACCAAATGTACTCAAAAATGAATACATTTGACTTATTTTTGAATACCTATTTTTAGCAGTGTAGTTATCGAAAATTAGATTCTAATATATTATTATTTCGGTCACAAAATATTAAGTAATGCCCAAAATATATACTTAATAAATGTTTAAATATTTGTTACGGGAAACGTATGTAGATTTAAAATTTTTAGTATCGCATATACTTATGTCAAACAAATTTGTTGTAAGTATAAAATAAGCATACAAGCTTTTATTGTATGTTTAAAAAATTGTTTCTGTAAAATTGGGTGTAAAAAAGATAAGTGACTAAAACGAACTCGGTTTACTGGAGAAAGACAAGAATACTACTTAAAAATTTATTTCCTTAAGCTCTGGTGTGAAGAGGATAACGTATATGAAATGAACTCAATTTACTGGAGAAAAGACAAGTATATCATCTTCAATAAGAAATACAAGAGAACAACCTTAAACTAATTATTTTAAGCCCATCTGTGAAAAGGATAAAGATGGGAAACGAACTCCGCTAACTGGAGAAAGATAAGAATACCACTTTAAAATTTATCTCTTTAAGCTCGGGTGTGAAAAGAATAAAATGGAGAAACGAACCGAGCTTTCTGAAAAAAAAACACCAGAATGTCACTTTCAAATATTTACGATTTGGACGTGAATATATCTTTAAAATTGGTCCGGGTACAGCGGTCATCGGCAGAAACTTGAGCGATACGAAATCTGTTGATATTTCAAAGACTCATAAGTCAATGGGAAATCAGACTATGGGGATACATGACCTACCATCGTGTGAAGAATATCATCTGCGTCGGTCAGGTTGGCCATTAATCCACTCATCTCTCTGAATATTTCACCATGGGGGGGAAGGGTGTTAAATGTTGTGTAAAATCTGGTTTGGTTTAACGTCTGTAACTTTAGTTCTAGTTTACGGATTGTGGTTAGTACGTGCTTAAATGAAAAAGAACGACGAGTTTTCTACAATTTCATTTGATTATTTCGCAGTTTAAATAATTTTTGTGGATATTGTGTGGAGCTCAAAATGTTGGAGTCGAAGATTTCACTATGAAGCCAAAATGTTACTGTAAAGAACAATTGCGGCATACACGTAACAGAAACACGTAACATAAAACGTAAACAGATAAAAAAAAGCAGTTCAAGACGAACAAAATAATACCAAGAAGTCTAAACTTACGACAAGTGCGAAGAGATTTATCGCTTACTGAAAAAGAAAGAAGGAGCAGGCCGAGTAGATACGCCTATAAAGTATTCACGAACGAAGTGTTATAGTGTATGGGGACTTTGCCTACCCGATTTTTTTTTATTGTACAATAATCTTTTAAATTATCTCTAGTATCTTACCTGGCCCTATCCTTGAGCGGCGTGATATCCTGCGGTGTCATCCCTTCGGAATTCATCTTCCTGAGCAGCCGCACCCTGTCGCTGCCCCCCTCGGGCGGGTCGGAGGGGTCCGAGTCGTCGCACGACTCGGTATCGGACGACCTGTCCGTCGAGGGGTCCCTGGCCAGTGTGGCACCCCTAGCACCCTGGCCGCGGTCGTTGTTGTTGGTGTCGGTCGCCCAGGCCATAGCCACAGGGGGCGGAGGGGACGGGGGGCTCTCGTCCGGGGGGGATTCTTCGACCACGGAGGGGTGCTTGGATGGCGGAACTAGAAGAAAAATAAGTATAAATATACGTATATATTATATAAATAATAGAGGAGATCGGGGCAGGTTGTTACAATTTGTGCCTTTTAATTTTTGAAGAGGAAGGGTTTAGAGTTTACCTTTCTAGTATTAAAATATTCTTGTGTATATAGTCTTGACTATATTTTTCTGTAGGTTTGAGACCACAGCAATAAGTGGATATTGAAAAAAACAAGCTTTTGTCTGAGCAAATTTTTGTGACAACATGCCCTGACACCGGGTTGGTTGTTCCAACGCAAGCTTTTTATTTTACATTATATATATGAAAATATATTTTAAGTAATAAGACTTTATATTTACTTTTGAATTATTAAAACAAGATATTTTAAATAAGAATTATTTTAATGTTGTATAAGCTGGAACTGTAGAAAATGAAAATGAGTCTTATTTACCTATTAATTTTAGAAATAGGAAAATATTGCATAATTCTATATAGGAGAAAAAACATCAGTCTCCCGACATCCCTCACTCTCCTATATCGTAAAGCTGTTTTCTCTGCGGAGAGTTAAAACAACTTTTCCAATATATAAGGCTTTAACAATTATGTCAAAATCTTAATTAGTTTCAAATATTTTGTTTTGAAATTGTATATCAACTCAACAGGTTTAAAATAGAATATAAACTGAATATGTTTATGATTTTATATATTGGGTGCACTGTTTAAAAAAAATGGACTTAATATCATTTACCTGACCGTTAGTTTGTTAATAATAACATTCACCCAAAGGCGTCAGTCTGTCGTCGATCAATAAACAATTTCTATATTTACCTAACCAATTTTAGAGGCCTAAAGAAACATACGCACAATTTATTTATCCGAAGATCTTTATAAAACTATCCATTTATTACTATAAGGAATGGGTGATAAATGGCTAGTTTACTCAAAATGGCATTTCTTGGAAGAAATCGTTGAAATATTTGCTACACCTGTCAGGTGGTTCGCGTCTACTTCTCAGGACATAAGGACACTTCCATTGCGGCTACACCAGATTCACGTTTCATTAAACAAATATTGGCCACATATTTGATGTTTCTATTGGCCATTTTTAAATAAAAGGGATTTTATGTTTATTTCAGAATTCTTTGAGTTCATCCAACTTTGACGGGTAATTAAACTTAATAGTCTATTGTGAAATACGAGACAGTGCACATATAATCTTTACATAATAAGCGCTACTTTATTTAGATATAAAAATGCCTTATAGAATATAAATTATTTAGCTACGATACTGTAATTGTATATGGATTAAACTTGTATTTAATTAAAAGCTACTTTTTTATTTTGGTAAGTTATGCAGATTCATATTCAATAATTGATAAACTTAATCCATAAATCTAGAATTAGTCTACAACGTAAAAATTAGCCACAACAATGAAAATGAAAATATTTGTATAGTTGTGGCTGAAATGAATGGATAGGGGAAATGGGATACAGTGATAAATCGAAAGTGTTTATTATTTCAAATTGATATTAGTGAATTTTAATTTGTTTACTCAGAAGTTTTTGATGGGCATATATTCTTTGGCTTGTCTCTGAGAAATTAAACATGTTTTATTGTATTTTAAATCTCGTTAATATTTACCAAAATCTTGGTTATAGATTGTCCAGGACGCATTGAAATAAAGTATAAACTTGTATTTAAGTGATTTTGGGATAAATTTTCAGCTAATATGGCCTTTGCCTTTTGCTACAACAAGTTTAAGTAAAAATGGCTGGTTGGAGCAAAATGATACATAATCACGAGGAGCACTTTGATATGTATCAATGTACCCTATTTAAAATGAACTACTTAAGTAAAGCTTATTTAACCTTAGAGTAGATTATTTATTATCTAGTGATTAGGTAATAATTATCTAGTGGTTAGGTAATAATTATCTAGTGATTAGGTAATAATTATCTAGCGATTAGGTAATAATTATCTAGTGATTAGGTAATAATTATCTAGTGATTAGGTAATAATTAAAAACAATTTGCATTGAGACTTTAAGTTCATATTGTATTGTCTGGTTTGTTCTCTGATGACTGGTTAATTATTGTTACTTTCTGCTTCAATAGTTTAATTTAATTTTTTTTAAATATATACTAAAAAAAAAGCGGAATAGTAACCCATACATATCCATATGGGAATTAATATGCTCCATAATAGGGTCAGATTGATATACATATTTTTTTTTGAAAAATATTATTTTAATAGTACCGTATCAACGATTAACAAAATTTAAATATAAAAATACATTTATAAGAGTTTTTTATTCATTTATACTACAATATCAGCTTCATATAGAAAGTAAGTAAAACTCAGTAAGTTTATTAATAATCCTCACTCCCCCCCCCCTTCTTAAAGACAAAATTAAAATTGATAATATTCGTGATATAGGATCCATATAAATATATTTTTCTTTTTAAGACTGTTTCAATAGATTGTTTGTTTACGGATACTTACCTATTTAACCTAAGGTTAAAAAAACATGTAAGTCTTTAGGAATTCTCTCTTTTAATTTTCGCATTTAAAACATGAACAATTGGATTACATGTACTTATGATTACTTTTCAGCTATATTATGGTTGCATCTGTAAATTGAAAATAATTGGAACTTTTAATTCAGAGATATTGTTTGAACTATTTTGGATCCAATTTTACAGTTTATTTTGAAAAAATTATGCCGGTTTGGTTTATTTGTTTATGTTTGTTTGTTAATCCCCCGGTAACTACTGAATGGATTTTGATTGAAATTTTACTTACGAATCAATTTAATACAAAAAATATTTTTTAATAGGTCAATGATTTCCATGCAATACAAATAGGAACTTATTTTAACTATTTTTAGGGTGCAGTAGAGTCGCATATAAAAGTTAGTTAATAACTCATTCATGTCTATTTATTCTTTCGAACACAAAAAACACGTTTGGATTCAAATGGGCGAAAGGAATGAAAATGAATAAGGCTGATGTATAATTTATTGTATAATAACAAATGTTTATTGTATGTTTTAATAGATGAGCGTGCATGAAAACTCGCGTGGGCATTACTATTCACACTTGGCCAGGTTCTCATTAGTAGTAAACAATTATTTCTAAAAAGGCAATATTTTTAACTATATCAGGATCTAGTAACTACTGTATATGGTTTAGGTTTAGAGTAACAGCTTTTCCCAAGGTAAGTTGTATTTTCTCAGGGTCAGACGAGCCTAAGTCCAAATTTGGTGATTTTTCTTTTATTGCAGGGTATGTCTTAAAAGTTCCTTTTCTATTGAACCATACCATCAAAATATTCTCACATTTTTTTTAAGTATGTAGCAAAAGCTATAAATGCTTTATTAGAGCGTATAATTAAGTTTTTCCCTCTCCTGTAAAACTCTTCTGGTTCTGAGGTACAGAAATTATTATTTAGATCAAATGAAAGTATTATCACGTTACAATCTTTAATAACTTCTTATTACTTACAATAAAAACCTTTACAATTATTAGTTTCTTATATTATTCTAAAAAGCTTTGCTTTAAAAATGTTTAATATTGAATTCTTAAATTCTTTCAAAATGTTGTATTTAAGCCGATTATGAATTTCATCATTTATATTTAGAGTATAATTATCTTTAGTAAACTTATTATCATCAGGGATGAAGGAATTTCTTTTTATCATATTTAAGTTCATGTTATGTTTAAATTTATTTATTTTAATGTATTTTTAATTAGTCATAACACTAATAATTAGGCATATATAAATATTACAAACCAACGGAGTAATTTAAATCTACAAATAGCTTTAATTTGATTTGTATTTAATAATATTAAACTTTATTTTTCGTAAGCAGCTTACTATCTTAATCATTGACGTAAATTTCAGTTGTTTATATCTTTATTTCGTTTAATCTTACCGATTAAATTTTCCTAATAATGTTGCTAATTTTGCGTTATTTTATCTGCTCATTCAACATATATTTATTTCATTTATAAACACATTTTTATTGTGTTCTGTCGATCTATAATTGGAATTTTATCATCATTAAATTTAAAATATCTGCATGTATACTCAGGATTTTTATAAAACAATTTATGCGCATTCTTAAATTTGGTTACATTACAAGTATTTAGTGTTTGCAGTTTTATTTTAATTATTGTTTGAACTTTAAAATTCTATCACGTCGTCTAGCGGTAAAATCGCACAGTTCATTCTCCAAGGGGCGGGGTTTGAATCCCCTGATAAGACATCGATGTTTCTGCGTTCGTGTTGAGCTATTTATCAAGTGCTCCAGTATTAATATATCTCCATGTTATAGGGGAATGTATGTTAACCCGAGAAAATGTCCATTAATTTTAAAATAAAAGTATTTACTCTAATGAATTAGCCAATTTAAACATAGCATTTATTAGTTTGATGGATGCTAAATGTGCATTGATTATAATTTTTTTAATAAGAAAAATGTGTGAACTAATACTTTAAGCTTGTCACGTTTCATTAAGATATATTTAACAAATAAAGACTTTATTGCCAAAAGTATACAAGTACTTTTGTCGAACTTGATTCCTAGCAATTGAGCCAAGTGAATATTTTGTCAAGTGGAATCGTATAAACATTTAAAGCAAATGCACTCCTCGCATAAAGTCTTCAAATGCTGAAATAGGATTTGAATTCTAAATCCAAAATATTCAAGAAATATTTTTAAGCAAACGAAAATATCAAGAACTCGAAAAGGAGACGGAGGTGTGTTATTTCGTCGAATATTAAAACGTATTCCATTCAGTCCATATGTTATTACAGGTAATGATTACCTTAGTATCCACATGATTATTGATCCTTTAATTACTTAAATTAATTATCTAATTAAACTAGGAAATAATTAAAATATTTACGAAAACTTGAGTTTTTTTTTACATATATTTTTATTTTAGACCGCATAGGTAAATATGTGAAATTAAATATATTTTAAAAGAAAAAAAAATTACTTCATGCAATTGTAATTTTTTGTAAGAATAAATTCCATTAAAAATAAATGAACTGTCAAACAAACATAAATGAACTGTATTTTTTAATAGGTCAATGATTTCCATGCAATACAAATAGGAACTTATTTTAACTATTTTTAGGGTGCAGTAGAGTCGCATATAAAAGTTAGTTAATAACTCCTTCATGTCTATTTATTCTTTCGAACACAAAAACATGTTTGGATTCAAATGGGTGAAAGGAATGAAAGTATTATCACGTTACAATCTTTAATAACTTCTTATTACTTACAATAAAAACCTTTACAATTATTAGTTTCTTATTATTCTAAAAAGCTTTGCTTTAAAAATGTTTAATATTGAATTCTTAAATTCTTTCAAAATGTTGTATTTAAGCCGATTATGAATTTCATCATTTATATTTAGAGTATAATTATCTTTAGTAAACTTATTATCATCAGGGATGAAGGAATTTCTTTTTATCATATTTAAGTTCATGTTATGTTTAAATGAACCATTTTCTAACTATAACAGCTCTATATAATTATAAACCCATATTTTAATCTATCAAAATAAAAATAATGCTAACTTAAGAAATATACAACCATTTCTTAAATTAAATATTTAAAAGCAAAAACCAATGAATAACTTACACGTCGAAATATTCCACCTCAGAATACCGCACTTCCGAATCCCGCTCAATGCCTAACTCATAGTGAAGTAGCCGACGTTCCTATCAAAGTCTGGTTTGACGTCATCATTTGGGATCAACGTCAGCGTACAATTCGCGCGTGCACGCTTTCGTTATTTATATTTCCTCAAAATTTTCCTTTATGAAAACCTGGAGCTTCTCAGAGTAATATCGATATCATCGATTTTTCGGCGTTAAATTTATCGATGGAAGGATTTTGATAATGAAACTAGCGATAATGGTATTGATGTGATAAATCATTGTCTTTATCTGTGTGGGTTTGGGTCATAAATTACGATTTGTGGTTGGTAGATAGATAGTGTATAAAGACTTAAAAGTATTTTTATGTTGATTTAATTTAGTTTATCACGCGAATATAATAATAATTGTTCTTTGTATTTCAGTATTCGGTGATGTAAATTAAATTTAAAAATGTGATATTTACGTAGAAATGAAATGAATAGTTCGGATGCAAAACAGTTCAGATGCAAAAAAAACTCTTACTTGAACAAATCGCGAAAAACTGTCAAAATTTTGCTATTGTCAATGTAATAATATTTTTTTGCACAAATTATGAATTTGTTTTTTAAAACTAGAATGGTATGTTTTCAGATTAATATATAAGTTATAAAATAAATTTTAATTTTCGCATAACTTGTTTTGTACTGGATGCGTAGCCATATTGTTTTGTATAAGAAACAAAAGACGCTATGCATTTCAACCAATCAGAAATCAAACTATCGCCAACGCTCATGTTCAAGTTCACTGGATATATCTACTTTTGCTACTGTAGGCTTTGTTTTGTGTTTTTATTAGTAAAAAACGATTTTTGCTTCCTTATTATGTTTTAAAATTGAAGCCGAAGGTATAAAGTACCTATCGATACAAAAACATAATTTTTCGAAATGTTGGATATAACTGTTTTTGCATTTGGGTTACTCAAACGATATATTGCATGGTTTTTGTTGTACATAAATAGAAAAAAAAAGTCTGTAGAAATTCATAATTTTCTAAATAAAAATCCAGGTAAAAGAAAGCTCTTAAATTAATTTAACGGAGTTACAAGCAAATACTGCAGCTGTGTAGGTTTTATTTAAAACTTTTGAATTTGTTTATTTCAATAAAGCTTTTAAATGATTTTATGTCTGCCCATTAATATGGGTTAGGTAGTAAATTTTCTATTAAATTAAAAGTTGTACCTTCAAAATAAAAAAGTTATTTTTCTTTTGATCTCTTTGGACAAATTTTATTCAGACTGTTGATATCTCTCTATATAACAGCAATTAAAAATAAACTCGCATAAAAATGAGGCGGTAAAAGTCAAAGTCAGACTTACAACCCCTTTTCTTCTAGTCAAATAATCACTAGAAATTCAACAGTAGAAGCATCCGTGTTTTAATATACGATTTTTACTCAATCGTTGAAAATTAATCCGAACTTAAGAAATTTTATTAACACCCACATACCAATTATAAAAATCAACTTACTTTTTGGACTTAGGTGACTTTAAAATGTGTAGCAGCTGTGGAACTATACATTAAAACATCATTTTAATTTTGTACCCTAAAATTCATTCGGGTACTAAAAAGTCATATATATTACAATTTTAATAGGAATAAATGTGTTCAACATTTGACCTTTAGAAACATAAAAATGAAAGCAACGGAAAATCCTACTTCTTTAAACAGAAAATGCGTAAGTCCCCACTTTTTATATGTTTCTTTAGCAAACTTGTTCATTTGAAATTCAGAAACTTCTTTTATTCGTATATCTTATACTATTAAATCAAAATAAAATCTTAGGTATTTCATTTCTTACATACGCCAATCTTCATTTGAAATATACATGATACATTTTTATTCAGTGAACAAAAGATGTGCTTATTTTACTGCGTCTTTCAATTCCTCCATTAACTAAAAATTTCCTTTTCGTTGAAAATCAATAATAAAATGATGAATTTATTTGTTATTATTTAAATTTTATTTTCGATATTCATTACATTTTAGAGATCAGTAGAAAGGAAGATTTTAGAGTAAAATTTAAATGGATAATTTTAGTATAGTAATTAGAATATCGGAGAAAATATTTAGAAAATATAACTTTAGAGGAAATAAAAGCTTTAGTTAGACCATAAAATTCTTAGATTAGACTCCAAATATAATATTTAGCTAATAATCTATACAAAAAACAGTAATACGATCATCGCGTTTTGTTTATGTAATCGATAAAGAAATAGTTTATTTAAAAAAAACATTTCATGTTTTAGTGTATTCCAAAATTAAAAATACGGCAGTTTTAACTGAATACGTTGTTTAATTTTGAAAGCTAACATATAAAGCATTTCAGACAAAATTTAAGGTTTTATAATTGAGTATCCCAAATGCAAAAACAGTTATATTAAAAAATTCGAAAAAAGAGATTTTGGTATAAATAGGTATTTTATAACTTCAGGATTCAATTTTAAAATATAATAAAGGAGCAAAACCATTTTTTTACTAATAAAAACTCAAAAAAAGAAATAATCGGAAGCAAAAATATCTATATTCAGTGAACATGCATATGAGTGTCAACGATAGTTTAATTTCAGATTGGTTGGAATGTGGATATAGCAGCTTTTGCTTTTTGAACGAAAACAAGATGGCGGCGCAGCCAGTTGCAAAACAAATATGAAAATTTAGATTATAACTTATTTGATAACCTAAAAACATACACATATTAAGATTTTTTTTTTGTATTTCTTCTTTATTTTTATAAAAAAAAAGTTAACTCTACAAACTTGACTATTTTCAATACAATTTTATATATATACATATTTAACTGTATTTAAAATAGTCAAGTTTTAACAGTTTTTCGCGACTTACTCGAAAAACCTATTACCTCCGTGTGTAGGAAAACCAAATAATTCCGTTTTCTACTGCATGTAGAATTTACCTGTCGAAATTTCCAGAAAAATATTCTATAATAACAAATTTCTTTAACAGGACAAACGGAACTTTTAACGATGTATGTTAAAAAGATGCATCAACAGAAAAAGCGGATTTGCCATCCAATTTTCTATAATTGGACTACTGTGCGACTTACCTTTTCCGTTTGGTATGAATTCTGTTTCATGCGAAGTAGTTGCCCACAGACTATGCATTCTCTTGAGGGCGTCGTGCCGTTTCTCCGGTTTCAGTTGCAGGGAGTGGGTTCTCTGGAGCACTTTGCTTTTCACAGAAGCTGCAACCTGCTGTGAAAGACAAACATAGCAAGATTTTCATCAGAAAATCTCAAATAACGTAGCGATTTATAATAATAATAACAATAATTTTAAATATATAGTCACATATTCTTGGTATGGATTAAGTGAAATGTGAATGCCGTCGTTTAAAATTAAGATTAACTTTCTTGATCATGATTGACTGTTTTCCAAACGTTGGGAAAGCTTTATTAATGAAATAGTATAAAAACCTATACAAATCAATGAGCATAAAAATATAACACTTCATAGATATTTAAGTATCGTTACATAAAAAAAAATTAAAACAATTAAAAATCAAAAAGGAACATTGTTCCTAGTTTTCTATACCACTTTGAAACAATTAAAAATTGTTCTTACATAAATTTTTTTAAATATTGTAAAAAATAGATACTTTTACAAAAAAACAACATAAAATTGAAAATACAATAAAAGGATAAAATGCAAATTTAATTTTTATAGAATATTGCTTAAAGGAGAATGTTTGAAATTCAATTAATACAAAATATTTATTCTTTCGAGTTCCAGTTGGGTAAATGTTAAAAAAAGTATTTAAAAAATATCTTGTAAAGATTAGCAAATAAAAAATACTTACGGTTTGGAAGTTTGGTTGGGCGTTACTTTGCTTTCTACGGGTGGAAACACTAGGTTCAGATGGTGGTTCCGGTTTGTCTTGCCTGGCCTACAATGATAACAACCATTTCTAAAGTCAATTTCTAGACGATATGAAATTGTTTTTTAGACTATTTAACGTCTTAATACAACCCCTTAAATATCTTAAAAACTTTGTACTTTTTAAATATTTAAATTTTTCAAATATTTAAATTTTTAACGTATTTCAATTTTTAATTTTTTTAAAAAATGTAATGTTTTAACTTTTTGAAAATTTTAATTACATTTTTTTAATTAAAAACATAATTTATGAACAGTTTTTATTTTTTAATTAATTAATTTTTCAATTAAAAAACATTACAATTATTTTAAACAATTTGTTTTGTTGGCCAAAAAAGTTCACTAATTTAATAATAAATTTTAGCAAAATCCAATCCTATGCTTTAAATAGTGAATGATTTATTTATTTTTAAAAATAAGCAGGGCCAAATAGTGACAAAGGACTAAGTAAATTCATGTGACGATATAAGGCCTCCTCTTGTCAGAATCTTGTATTTAAGTTATTGATATTTTTTTATTACATAACCTATTCATATGTATATGTACTAAAATTTAATCGTTCAAAATACTTCATCTGAAAATGATATGAAGCAATGGTATAACAGCATTGGTTTATCTAAAAAATAATATTTAACTTTATTCAATTCAGTGATAATGTATTAATTTTTTTGAAATAATCATGATTGCTGATTTTTCTAATTTAATTTTTTTAGCTATTTGGACTGTATAATATTATAAATTTTAGTTGTGATAATCAAATGATATATTGTTTTCTGATTTCCTACTTTATGTAAATTAGTTTTGCAATTAAATTATTTATCTATCTCCAACGTAAAATAAAGCATGTAACGACCTTTTTGGGACATCCTAAATATCCCCATCACCAAGTATCTAGATCGTTAAGTGCAAGAAACATCGTAAATTTATTTAGCCAATAACTCAGTTGCCGTCTCTCAGGGGAAAAAATAACAGGTTGTTTTTCTTTTCTGTTAATTTGCCTTATGCATTCCACAAACACCTTTTATATTTACGTTCTTTTTACGAAATTGTTATAAATATTTATGTTCTTTCCCTAAAACTCTTTAATGCTAATAAATGACCATAACAATATTTTTTAGAGTTAGTAAAATAATAAATGACAATAGACAACATACATAAAAGAGGGATGTTTTTTTAAAGCTTAAGAACATCTTTTTTCGTTCAGTGTGAAAAGCAGGAAAGAGACAAATTTCGTTATTTTTGAAAAAACTTTTGTGAGCCCAGATACAAAACGGGTTATATTGAAATATTCGAAAATTGATATTTTAGTATTATTAGTCACTATCACTTTGGCTTAATTTCTTTCTTTACAATGAAGACAAAAACAATTATTTACCAAAAAAACCTCAAGAAAATTAAAACCATGTGAATCACCCACATTAGCGCACGGTTGATTTGAAACTACTTTTGTCGTCATGCAAACTGTACAAAATTACGCAACCTTCAAGAGCTGAAGCATCGATACTAACTTAAACTTGTAGTTGACCTGTTCGCATGCGCTACTCATCCTTCTGTTTCATGTTTGATTTCCGTGTCGATGTTATTCAGATTCACAAGTCTCGCTAAATAACTTAAAAGCTCTCATAGCATTAAAACCAGTTACTGACCGACAGCCGGGTATATTTTCCAATAGTCCAAATTTTCAACTATTTCAGAAATTTGGACTAGTCCTTTTGATTTTAATGGCATACAAGCCTTTTAATAATACTCTCCTACCAGCGATCTTAAGCGGTTGGAATATAATCAAATATCTAAGTTGAATGATACTTTTTTTTCAAAGTAACCAAAACATTGAACATTATCAAGAAAATTGCAACTATCACGACCATTTCCGACGACAATCTAATAACATCGTTTACAATTTGGACATTAATTTTTTAATATTCCGGTATATTAGTGACTAGTCTTCTACAAAATATTTTTAAATATTATAAGGCATTTCAAAACTGATCAACAGTAAAATTGAATAATGTCATTTTTCCAACGTATCAGAAACATTGAAATTTTGATAAAGCAAAATTACAACGATTTACGACCATTTTGTAACGCTGTAATAACATCGTGTACTATTTGGAAGTTTCAATTGTTTACAAATTCTGGTATATTAGTGATAACATATCTAACAAATATTTTCAACATTGCGTAGAAGTTGGAATAGGATCAAATATTGAGCTTGAATGATATTTTCTTTCAAACATAACAAAAACATTCGAATCATGACAAAATCCAATTGCAACGATTTACGACCATTTTACAACGCTTTAACAACGTCGTTTACAATTTTAACGTCTCAACTGTTTACAAATATCTCTATATTATTAATATATCTACCAAATCTTTTCAATAACACATGAATGCCAAATTGAAATGATTTACGACTACTTTACGTTTACAATTTGGACGTATTCAAACGTTTGCAAATCCCGGTATATTTTTTTAACTAGAAATCCACCAAAATCCTGAGTTTCAGGATTTATATGCTCGTCGTACATATGATTAAAATCTTCGAAATATTTTCAATTTAAAGATAAATTCCAATTACTATTTAAATTAACTGAACATCACCAAGAGAAATCGAATTAGCAAAGAAGCTTTGATGAATGTCCCTAATTGCGAGGTGTCTTCGGCTGTAGGTAAATTAGTTCCACATATTCGCATAAGGAGCCATTTCATTTAGTTAAGGCATCATTTCCGAGCACATGATTGGGACTTGAAGATTATGACGTCAGAGAAGCCATTTGTTGTCTGGGCAACTAATCCGATGTTTGGTAAATCTGTCAAGTTTTAATCCTCTTTCAGTTTAATCTGCTTTGAAGTGTGTCTCTCAAAGAAGAAGTTAACAGGAGCTAAAAGAGATTGTGTTAAGATGTCCCTGGGGTGGGATTTAATGTTAAAAGTATCTTCTTTTGTGTGAAAGGGCAGTGAGTATTTTCGAAGGAGAAAAATATGATCCGCCTTTGTTTGGTTTGGAGGAAATTTTCGGGACAT
The DNA here is from genome assembly GCA_963932185.1 of Troglohyphantes excavatus. Lineage (NCBI taxonomy): Eukaryota > Metazoa > Arthropoda > Arachnida > Araneae > Linyphiidae > Troglohyphantes > Troglohyphantes excavatus. The sequence continues at coordinate 52,382,095 of OZ010676.1, read as the reverse complement.
TATACAATAGAGTACTGGGGTAAATGATAAAAAAGTACAATTTCCAGATTTGCAGTTAAGAAATTTTCAAACTTGTCAAATACAAAGCGTTAAGGTTTAAAAAATTATTTTTAATCCTTTTATACCTGGCGTCGAGAAAGTGAGTTTTCAAATAACCCTGTCAATTTTAATATTACACAAACACTTTGCTAAGAGACCGTACGCATAGCTCACGGAATGGGATGGTCTCGAGTTTGATACCCGATTAGACCAACCGAAGACTCAATATCTGGAGGGGTTGGTGTCCATTAATATGTTATTGATCAAATGCTTCAGGTTTGTCCTTTTGTGGAAGTTTGCACAGAAGAGTGCCAGTCATGTGTCTTTGTCAGAAGTAGTGTTCAAGAATTCGTATATCTTAATAGATCATAAACCGTCACCAATAACTCATTGTCTAACTAAACGGTGACGCAAATTTAATCAATTTTCCAAGCTTTAATAATAATTTTACTTGGATTTTTTAAAAGTATTTATTAAAAAAAAATTTACTTACCGAAAAAAAATAATTAAAATAGTGTTTATTGTTTACCTTGTTTATTTCAGTTCATATGCAATTTAATACGATATTCAGATTATCATAAAATATCGATTTTACGATAACATCGAATAAAATTGTCCATATTTACAGTACCAACAATATCGAAAGAAGGATTTGAAATTTGAAATGTACATTTTATGAATAATGTTAGCTCGAGAACGAAACAGCATTATAATTTTGTTTAAAAAAAACCATACATATTACATATCCGCTTCAAAAGGGAGGAATGGTAACATTCTGTAAATATTCACTTCCCGTGGATATCATTGATTCTTTATTTATATCATTAATTTGTAATCATATAATTGGTTCTTTCAATGCAAGCATACACATCTTTAATTTTTTAAAAATAAATTCTGAAGACAAACCTGAATTGCAAGAATCCACAGCATCATTGACTCGTGGTCTTCAGCGACAAGAGCATGTTCTCTGCCATTCGAACTAAAAAGGGAGTAAATTACAATTCATTTATTATTTCATATATATACCGTTAACCGGTCCAACTTTGCCAAGCGCCCTGCCTAGTTTCAGGACCAACCAACTAACCAATCAACCATTCAAACATCATCACCAAACCTCTATTGGTTTATTCAGGAATTTGCTAGAGCGCTTTGCTTGGTTGGCAAAATTACCCTACTGTGGCAAAGTTGTCCCAGTTGAAGGCACATTTTTTTATAATACGATACGTTTTCTATGTGTATGTTTTTTATGCAAAACTTGCAACTTTAATTCTTCAATTCAATATGTTCAAATTTGATTAACCCATTTTATATAGAAATAAACGTAATGGTAGAAATTTATCCAACAATGAAAAACTAGAAAAGCAACCAGCAATGAAAAACAGGAAATACGTCCTATTAAAATAGATTGAGAAATAATTATTTTTTGTTATTTATTTTTATTAGAAATATAAATTTTAATAGAGAAATCTCCTTCATAATTTCGTTATTATGCTGGACGCGAATTTATAAACTATATAGAACAAATTAATCCTTCTAATCTATTATATACTTATTATGAATGAAATTCAATTAAATATTTTTTAAGGGGAAAAGTCAATCGGGAAAATCATAACTTTTTTTTATGTTAAAATCAGTGAAATGTCAAAATAACATGATTAGAGTCGCATTAACCGGCTATTAGCAATGGTTTACTTATTTTATTTAAAATTTAATGTTGTTAAATTCGCACTAAAGCTGAAAAACCAGATTTTGGTGATGATTTTGCTTTAAAGAGAGAGAGAGAGAGATAGAAAGAAAGAGAGAGGGTTTATCTGGATATACTAACTGCCAAAACTGAAAAATAAGTATGATAGACGGTACTATTATCTAGTTATTATTCTGAGACGTCTCTGATAACCGAAGTACTAGCTGTATAAAGACTCCTATTGATTTTTTTATTGTTTGATTCTACGACTTGGAAAAAGGAGGACTTAACACGATACCAATTAATTTTTATAACAAATATACAAAGTTTTTAAAAAAGGAGCATACTCTTTAACCATGGCGGAGAATTAAACCAGTGCGAATAACGGATGCTGCAGTTTTTTCAATCCGCATTTTTCAATCTCAATACAAACAAAAACGAAAAAAACACACACCCCTCTTAGTCTACCAATTCTTCAAAAATAAAATTCACCTATGTCAAACACCCGACATTTATCGAAAACTGAAACTTTTCAGTAACTTTAATCGAAATTTTTCAGCACGCGGATACCTTTTCAGACTTGATGTTTTGATGCTCAACGAAGACACGACAGATGATAAAGATTGAATGGGAGCATGGGAACTTAGCAGCTGCATGGATAATGTCGGCTTTGGCCTCATCACCATTATCTTAATTGAAAAGAAAGATAACTGACTGCAATGTTTCCGAAATGATCTATGGATGGTACTCGAAACTAGAAACCTAATATTTAATCTACGGGAAGGGTAGAGAATGATTTAGAAATGTATTTGAAATTTCAGCTCTCGAGTTGTTTTGGTTTTGATGTGAATATGTGTGCATGATTATTTGAGCACGCTTAATATTTACGGAAAAATAATGGACTAAACTATAATTAGTTGGTAAAATAGTTCTAGTTATTATTTTTTCAATTTTAAAGTAAAGAAAATAATTTCGGCTTGTTTTCAATCTCTAAAATACGGTACGGCTCAACTGTGGAGTTCATACCACAGTTATGAAACAGAGCAAAACATTTTTTGTATGCTGCAATCACTTAAGTGTTTTAAACTATTATTTGGAATTATTAAAATCTGTATAGACAAAAATTCTAATAAAGTTTTATCTCACTATTGTTATAAATTTGTTAATTGAAGTTGTTTTAAATTACCAGGGGACAATATACAGATCATACTTTAGATTGCAATAGTTGTATTGTCATTTAAAATAAATAAGACCTCTTGTATAATTTACTTTAATTACAAATATTACAAATCTCAAGCTTATTCTACATGGACGGGTGTTTTTCTACCCGCTTAGCCGAGCAATGAACGCAATATTTTTTAATGAGTGTTTCAACACTAGTACTGAATTGAAAAACTATTATTCTATTCAAGACTCGATTACGCTCGCACATGTCTACGTAATATGAGCTATATAGTGCAAATAGAACACACAATATTTGAAAATCATAAATAAGAAAAAAAAGACAAACTAATAAAAAACAATATTCCTTTTGCAAAGTTTTAGAAATTGGCTATGTATTGATTGGGATTATGAATTGTAAATCTAAGAATGTCCTTATAGTTTTTTTCAAGTAATAAATTACATCCATTGGTGTCAAAATCATAAATTCAATTGTTTTAGGGTAAAATTATAAACAAAATAATACCATTTTGTAAGTAAACTGGACTACTACTATGCAGTGAACACATGGGTTTTATTAACATTAGAAATGTTTTAATCAGATTAAGATAGATCCAGATAAATTAGAGAATGTTTATTTTTTTAATCACTATGTATTGGTTGGTGCTTTGCATGATATCTGTTATCTCTTCACAGATATCTTTTAAATAATTAATTTCATCTGAGCAGGTTTTGAAATAGTATTTTTATTTTTGTTTCATAACCCTAATAGAAACTAAACCACTCTCCGATTTGTGTATACTTTTATACATATGTACTGTTGCAATGAGATTTCTTTAGCGCTATGAGGATTTTTGGACGCAACACTAAAAGCATTTGTACAATACAATGATTTTATTGTTTTCTTTCGAACTAACAATATGCAATATTTCATTAATAAAACGTTTCAAATTTTTATTCAGGAACTTTGTTGACTTCCTTTTATATATTCTCACATAATTTCTCAGCAATCCGAATACTATTAAAGGTGTGAAATTAGAGAATATGCTGGCCATTCCATTCAAACAGCATCTCTATTTTACTTTTATTACTTTAATATTTAATGTTGTACTTACTGCACTACGAACTGATTGTCTTCTTCGAGTGCGAGTGAGATTGCAGATCCTCGAATATCGATGGCGCCCAACGGATCCTTAGTTCGAGCCTCTGCTTCACTCTTGTAGTAGAGAAGACGGCATTTCCCTTCATCCAGCACGAACCACAAGCGCTTGCGTCCCTTCAGACGACTCAGTGCTATAATTCAAATAATTTTTTAAACCTTCAGACGACTCAGTGCTATAATATAAATATTTTTTTAAAACTTCAAATGACACAGTGCTAGAATGCAAATAATTTTTTAAACCTTCAGTCGACTCAGTGCTATAATAAAAATTATTTTTTAAACCTTCAGATGACTCAGTGTTCTAAAAATACAATTAATTTTTTAAACCTTCAGACGACTCAGAGCTGAATTGCAAAAGTTATTCAAACCTTCAGACCAATCAAAAACAACTTTTTTTTAAACATTCAGTCAGCTTAGTGATGAAATATAAACATTTTTGTACATTGTTAAGTCAGTGCTGAAATTTTTTTAATCCTTCAGACGACTCGGTGCTATATACAAACATTTAAAAAACTTTTAGACAACTCGAAGCTGAAAAACATTTTAAATATCAGTAGACCGATTGGAAGATTGCTTGTTAGTTATATATCTCATTAAAAGCTGGTTTGTTGAATTATCAATGAACTATTGAAGACGATTCTGCAAATATCTAGAAAGAAACACCCGTAAATATTGCTTAGTAAATTTGAACGATGGTCAGATAACGAGGACAATATCTGAGTTTTCAATAAAGATAATTAAAATGGGTTTGAATAATTAAATTACTTTTGCTAAAAAGAAACTGATTATTTTTTACATATGTAAAAAATACAAAAAAGATATGCGGATTCACTAATAAATGCTATTAAATATTACATAATGAGTAAAGACGTTAATTTTTATTTTTATATCTTTTTATTTATATTATTAATTATTTTTTTATGTAGTTAACATAAATAAAACTTACATTTATGAACTAACTATCTGCAAATGCTTGGTATTTAAAACGACAATATTAAGGAAAAAACACTGGATTTTATCGTGTCATTAAAACTAATGGAACACATCTTTTTCATGCATAAATTTCCATCTCCCTTTCGAATAGGAATTTCTATTTTACTAAACATGAAAAGCAATCTCATAACACTATCAAAAATTAAAAGGTGTTTCCTTGAGATCCTTATCCACTTATTTCTGTAATTAAGGATTCTTTTTAGATAAATATATTTGTTCGGCAAAAGGAAATAAGAAATAATTGTTCGCTACGAGAAGAGTATAGAAATGAAGTGGTAAAATAATCTTTTCAAAAGGAAAACTCTTTATTGTTTCAATGGGGAAAAGAAAACTTTTATCGGGAGTAATATTATGCATTTCGACTGCGTTTTGGGTGGGACATTTTTTCTTGCATTAGTTTAAACTGTTAGTTTTTAAATTATTTTACTATACTAAGTTAATAATTATTTTCTAAATTCCCGTTACTTTTTAAGCGGTAGATACAAGATAAAAAGCAAAACATTTTCTTTTACTTGGACATTACTTTAAAAAAAATTACATTTTAATTGCACATATAAAGAATTACATTTTGTTAGCTTCATTTAAAAAACTAGTAATCACCTTGTCTATACAATGTTTTTAGCATACTTTCTTTCGAAAAGTATTATTGTAAAGTTTATACTTAATTTTAATAAGTTATTCAACAGTAAGGTTCCCCAAAAAGTTACAGTATTGGTCTGGGGATGAAAATTGAACAAAGGAATTTATAAATTTTAAACTTCCTTTATACTATAAAAAATTACTTTGTTAACAATAGCCAATTCTGACGTCATAACATTTCATTTTTGATTACCCATCCAATCAAAATGAAGGTACATTTTTATTTGGATTGACTTAAAATTTTGGTTGGTTTGGTTAATAACGTCGCACTAAAGCTGCACATATTCTTAAAATTTAGGAATATATTGAAAATAGTATTCAGGTTTTTTTTCATTAATCTTCTCTCTAATCTGCAGATCTTTTTTACTTATTTGCTTATTATTTTGGGAATTTCCTTTGGACTATATTTTATCAAGAAATATCCAGCTTAAAATGTCCTTTCTAATACTCTAGTAAAACAATCTGTAAATACAAGATAATCACAAATTGTTGGGCGATGGTATTGTTTTGCTGTATCACATTTATCTGTACGAAACATTTTTGCCCAACTGCTTTGCTTACATTTTAAACAAGTCGCTTAGCTTTATAGAAACAACGTTATTAAAGTATAGTAAAAAAAATGGTTTATTGACTAAGCGTTAGCGAGGTATCTGTTTTATCTCTACTTTTCTGCATTTCGTCTGTTTGGAAATTTATTTGTTTGCAGAACAATTTGTGTTACGCAGAACAATTTGAGATCACCTTGTATAATTAATTACAAGAATTGGTCAAATAGTAATGAAATTTTTTTGTGCGGATTTCATTTTAGAAATAATATTAATTGAAGTATGCCGTTTTTCCTCGAGTAACAGACGAAATATGAGGAAACGAGCAAACAAAAGCTTCATTGTTCAGGTAAAATCAGGAAACTAGCGTATGGGAGCTGTTTTCAGCCAGGTAATACAATGAAACAGGTGTGGTGTGTTGGAAGGGCAAGGTGATGACATAGGAAAGGTCACTTGTTATATATATATATATATATTTTACAAAAATTTCATTCTCACGCAAGTTGGTTGAAGCAAACAAATGAATTGGTCAAAACAACGGCTATCTCATTTATTCGTTTTTTGGAAAGTCGATTTATATTGTAAAGAAATATTGCGATTATCTAAAAGGGAAAAGAGAGAATTAAAATTTAATTATTAGAAACAAAAAAATTTTTCGTTGAGGAAATACATAAATTGCGTTTATAGAAATTTAAATGTAGTAGTAGTGTGAATGTATCAATTTTTAGCCAGTTTAGACACATTTTCGACTAGTGCCAAACATACAAATCCCTGTGACTACTGAACTCAAGTTAGACTGTATAATGACATTTACGTAAAATTTAGAAACCTTTGTGTAACATTGATTGAAGTGAATTAAACATAATGACATGCTTAGTTAAAAAAAAATCCAATTGGTGTGTAACTGGTACGTGATCGGTAACTAGTGCATTTATAGACATACGTATCGTTGAAATCAATTTCTTTACAAATGATGTATATATTCTAATAAAAATAACTAAGTTTTAAGTTTGGACAAAATCATTTAATAACAGTATTCAACAATTAAAATATATTCGTATTTACAATTCTCCATTTATACAGTGGACATCCGGAAAAGTTCAAATTTGCTACAAGATATCGATTACATATAATTGACTGTAGTCCGAAAGAAAGATATAGTCCGAGAGAAGCGGATTCGCAATACCGACAGCCGCTTTTGCAACATTGACAGTCACTTTTGCTACACCGACAGCACTTTTGCAACACCGACAGCCCCTTTTGCAACACTGACAGCCGCCTCTACGACACTAACAACTTTAGAATCCTTTTTGGCTATTTTATGTTAAAACTATTTCAATATTGAAAACAAAACGTAAATATGAAAGTAGATTCTTGTAGTAGTCCAGGGATTAGCTTTGTAGAAATACCTTCAGGAATAACTTCAGCTATTTTGTCATGTTTGGAAGGTCCGAGAAAACAACTCTCGTTTGCACTTCGGAAAGGACAGGTCACCAAAATACAACAACGTTCAGGACACTCAGAATGTAGACACGTGTCACTAGAATATTACATTTCCTTTGAAGATCCGTGAAAACTTCATCTTAAGGAGAAAAAATAAACTTGAATTATTCTGGAATGCACTGAAGGTTCAAGAAAAATATACTATACGGATATACTTCAGGAGGAACTCGTAGGCGCTTCACCGAGGTCCAAGAATGCACTTCAGAAGAAAACACGGGGTCATCAGAATATAGTCATACGTATCATGGAAAGCAATTTCTTTACGAATGATGTATATATTAAACTCCAATAAAAATAACCAAGTTTTAAGTTTAGATAAAATAATTTAATAACAATATTCAACAACTAAAATAGACGTATTTACAATTCTCAATCTGATATTGATGCAGTGGACATCCGCAAGTTCAGAGTTGCCACACGATAACGATTAAATATAATCGTTCTCATCTCCGTCCTTGTAATTGACAGACTCGTGATGGCCTGGTCGGAGTATTTCGTTAATTAACGTCGCACTACAGCTGCAGAGTGGGCTATTGGCGACGGTTCGGGGCCTATGCCGAAGGAAAGACCCGGAAACGATAGTCTTTCCTTCGAGATTGACCCCGAAAAGTCGCCAATAGCCCACTGTGCAGATCTAGTGCGACGTTAATTAACAAAACCTTGGCGATGCATTGCAGTCTCCCAAAGTGTATAGTCCTTTCGCAAAGTGACTAATAAAAGCACTAAACCGTACGGTATTGTGAGTTCGATTCTCGTCGTCCAACCAACATGTAGAGTGGATTTGGTTTGACTAATTAACGTAGCGCTAGAGCTGCACAGTGGGATATTGGCGACGGTTTGTGGCCTATCTCGACGGAAAGATGCCTCGTATTTTTGAACCATTGTCAGCTAACGAGGACAACACATGAGCTGGCACCCTCAATAGATAACAGGACATTGGGCCCCGTTTGGATTTATCGTGCACCAGTCCCGCACGAATTCGAACTAGCAATCCTCTGATTACTAGCTGAAAGTCTTTATCCACTGGGTCACTGGAGGTCCTCATGTAGAGTGGGGTTTAGATGTGTCCGTATGTCCTCAAGTTGATCGTGGTGTGGAAGTTTCGAGAGTGGGGTATCAGTGTAGGTAGTGTTCTCGCTATCTAATGTGGTTCAAAATTATGGAATAGTGTACCCGGGTCTTTTTTCCAGGATAGATCCTGAACTGTCTCTAGTAGGCCAATGTTCATCTCTAGTGCAGAGTTCATTCAATCAACTATTTAAATATATGTTCAATACCTTACCGTTATAAATATTCAAAATATGCTAACGAATACTAAAAGGCCATTCCACGGTATTTAAGTCCTGACCTTCTTAAAAAGGAATTTTGGAGCAGAATAAAAATATCATGTGTCATCTGATTCATTATGAGTTATATTTTTATAGTCTAATGTTTTTTTACACAAAAAACTAAAACCTATTTAAACTTTTTTTTACTTCAATGTAAATTTTTGATATTTTGTCATTGCTATAAATGCATTTTCTCTTTTTAAGAATATTTAACTTTAGGATTTAAAGTTAAATGAATATTTAAAAAATATATTAGACTGAATATATTACAATTAGAAAATTACAACTACATTCTATAAAATATATAAATAAATGTTTATAAAAATTATCATGACCCCTCTACAACAAATTTTAACAATATTTTTAATTTTTAAAGGTGGATAAAATGAAATATTTTTAAACCATTTAAATTCTACTATTAAAAAGGTTCAAATTTTTATTTGGAGGGAGAATAATGTAATGTGTCAATTACTGGTTGAAATAATTTTTATTTGAATTAATATTAAATTTCAAAGTTTGATTTGGAAGGGAAATTTTTTATTGTGTAGGGGACATTATATTTTGTGCATGTATATATTTTGAAACCTAATAATAAAAACAAAGTGTCAATAGAGCACAGTGAGAAAATTACTGTGTTAATTCCAGAAGTGGGAAAATGATTGTCAACGGGTCGTGTGCTACTCGATACTCGAGGTAGAAAATGGAGAAAACTGTGCCTCGCAATATGCATTATATAGAACCTCTGGATAAAAGTAAATTAATTTAATTAGGAATTAATCTTTTACCTTAACTGAAAGAGAAGAAAAACAGCAACTATCAAATTGACTAAGTATACAACCAGGGGTGGGTTAAAGCCCATGCGGCCGCTTGGGATACCAGATTAAGGAGTGCGCCAAATTTGTGTGTACAAAGCAAAAACTAAATGATTTGAGTTGGAAATTTATTATTCATTTTCGACATTTTTAAATGTATATATTTTAAATTAAATTACATAGTTTAATTAAATTATATAGTTTAATTAAATTATACATTTAATTAAATTATACATTTAATTAAATTATACATTCTAATTAAATTATACATTTAATTAAATTATACATTTAATTAAATTATACATTTAATTAAATTATACATTCTAATTAAATTATACACTCAAATTAAATTATATATTTTATTTAAATTATATATTTTATTTAAATTATATATTTTATTTAAATTATACACTCTAATTAAATTATATATTTTATTTAAATTATATTTTTCAATTAAATTATATACTTTGCTATTCGTTTATTATCTTTATTTCTACCTTTATATTATTTTATAAAGGTAACATTGTTTGGATTTTATTTTATTACCTGAAAACGCACTCTTGACCTTGCAGACTAGCGATTTCTCATTGGCACCTTATTGAATCGAATATTTTTTTTAATTGACAAAGTTAGAAATTCCAATATTAAAAAATATGACCCAAGTTGCAATATTGCCTTAAAATTGATTTGGGGAGAAAAATCATATTCGATTGTGTCACAAAAATTCTTTGAACCGTCTCTGTATATAACAATGATTTAAACGACAACAAAAGTCAGACTTTACCACAGGATAGGAATGGCACATGCAGCAACAAAATAAACATAGGATGTTTTGTTGTAGTTGAGATTAAATATGTTCGAAACAAAGACATATTTGTGGCACAAGTAACCATTATCAAAAAAGTTAATGTAGAGGTTATGTTTCTGAGAAAATTAATTTGAGAATAACACTGGTACAATTTTTGCCTTCCTGACATAGAGGAGAGAAGCTGGATTAAGCATTCACAATTTTTTCAAATTTTGCCATAACCTGTATTTGATAAAAACATATTCAGATTAAAATTTTCAGAATGTATTGAAATTATATATATATATATATATATATATATATATATATATATATATATATATATATATATATATATATATATATATATATATATATATATATATATATATATATATATATATATATATATATATATATATATATATATATATATATATATATATATATATATATATATATATTTAACTTTTAAAGTGTTTAAAGTTTTAAAGTGTTTAAATATATTTAACTTAAAAGTAAACGTTTTGAACGCATTTTACAACGAATTGTAGTCAATGTAATCACTATGTCACCTCCGCAGCATGAGAACACTTTAAAAAAAATTAATTCTAAGTAAAGTAAATTTCCCTTCTAGATACTTAATTTTCCAGTAATTGAATAGCCATTATATTAAATGAAAATGTTATTATGACTATTGAGAAAGAACAGAGATACCAGCTGACACAGGCAATTTAATTCAAACTAAATTTTCCAGTCCTAAATTTTCCAACGGTTTGTTATTATTTTATAATATGTTAATTTACGTAAAATAAACCCATTAGCATTTTTAAAAAAAAATTAAAATCTAGAATATTCCTCAAAATTTTTACGTAAGAAATAAAAAAATGGTCAAAAATATCCCCTTCTAAACAAAGAAGTTATCATAGAATGGACCTAAATTTTACTATTCTTTTTCCTAACTAGCTCCTACTCTCTTCCTATAACTTTCTCCTTACAAAATCTAACTAAAAACTGAAAAATCTGGAGAAAAAGTGAAACGAATACATCGAAATACAATTAAAGATCAAAGAAATGTCTTTCAATTCTTAGAATAAAAATTAGATAAAAAAACCTTTTAGTAGAACTTTTACTTTTGAAACATTCCCGATATCTTTGAAATGATTTGAGATGACAAATGCATTTAATATTAAATGACAAAATTGAATTTCCAAGCGTATTTACGCTCAAAGCGTGTTATGACAAATGCATTTAATATTAACTGACAAAATTGAACTTCGGAGCGAGTTTATCCACTAACTTATTTACGCAAGAGAAATTTAATTAACTTCCATCTACAGATAATCTTCAGTAGATGAAGGGAATTAGAATTCAATAACTACGCTGATGATATATAAGGTTACGCCTTTTCAATAAGGCGCTTATTTTTTTTTTGTATAGTGCCGACATTGTCAAAATTATTGAAAAATATTTTGAATGGTGTTTCATTAAACAGCTTGTCATGAAAAGATAACATTTTGATAAAAAATAATATGCAACGAAATTAGTCTTGCTATGATAATGTTTGCTTTTTTAGATATAGTGTTTGTGTGTTGCAAAATATTAGAGAACATTGCACTTAAACACTTATTAATTAGCTTTATTATACATTCCAATGGATTGTTAGAATAAAATTCTTTACTAAAATGGTGCCGGATAATAATTATATAAAAATAGTGTCAGTGTACCCAAATATAGGTATTAACTTTTCAAAAATATAGTGTATAAGTTAATATAATTAAGGTAATATAATTAAATGTCAGTAAATACAAAAAAATTCAGTTAATATAATTGATTTTCCGTTAATACAATTAATTGTAATTAATATTTACATTTCAGCTAATTTAAATGACAGTTAATATAATTAAATTTTAGTTAATGTAATTAAATTTCAGTTAATATAATTAAATTTCATTTAGTTTAAATTTAATTTAATTAAAATTTCATTTAGTTTAAATTTAATTTAATTAAAATTTCATTTAGTTTAAATTTAATTTAATTAAAATTTCATTTAGTTTAAATTTAATTTTATTAAAATTTCATTGAGTTTAAATTTAATTTAATTAAAATTTCATTTAGTTGAAATTTAATTTAATTAAAATGTCATTTAGTTGAAATTTAATTTAATTAAAATTTCATTTAGTTGAAATTTAATTAAATATATTTGAATTTAATTAAATATATTTGAATTTAATTGAATATATATTTGAATTTAATTAAATATATTTGAATTTAATTAAGTATATTTGAATTTAATTAAATACATTTGAATTTAATTAAATATATTTGAATTTTATTTAATAATAATTATATATGAAATATATCTGAATTTCATATTATAATTAAGTTTCAGTTATTATAATTACATTTCAGTTAATATAATCAAGTTTCAGTTAATATAATTAAATGTCAGTTAATATAATTACGTTTCAGTTAATATTATTAAATTTAAGTTAATATAAGTAAATTTCATTTACATTTCTTTAAAATACACAAATCCTTGATAAATATTTTTCTTTACTAAAGTAAAGAAAAATTTTATAGATAGAAAATTAGATATTTGTTTCCGATTTCTAATTGTTTCAATTTCTAATATAAAATAGACTGTTCCTAGCAAAACAAGGTAACATTTTATAGTATTCTGTATAAATTCATTTAATTTACTTTCAATTTATCAGTAGAAGTTTGATTTTAATATAAAAATATATACATTTAATACAATGGTTTAAAAATAAAACGTGTACATTCTTAAATACTTTTTTGCATAACTTTATAAAAAAAAATTACTGTTTGTCGTTAATTAGGCTGTAGAAATATCAATTTGACATTTAAGAAATCGAAAAGTTACATAAAAAAAACATATCGCGGAATTTCGGTTTATTCTTAAGAAATTATTTAAAAATAAAGTATACAAACTTTAAAAAAGTTCAGCTAAGTGAGAGTTTGATTCACCCCTCCCCCCAATTGAAAATTCTAGATTTCAATACTTTTATTAACCGACACTCCATTGCAATAGGTATAATGAAATATTGCCTTAACTTTAATAAGATATAACCTACAGTAGACGATCTTTTAAATATTTAAGGGTTATGTGTTTGTAAATATTAAATTATATTAATGGTAAATATCCCTCGGTCTGTTATTTTTAAGTGTCTCTATAAATCTCTCTCTTATTCTGTTTCTGATTTTAGATGTGTATATATATATTTGCAAATCAAGTTACAAAATAAGATTATAAAAAAATAATTTTAAACATTTGAGCACATATTTTAAAGCATACACTCTAAAATATGTTAAGCTAAGTTTTATTGATTACGGTATGAGACATAATAGGACCGTTATTACGCGAATTTCTTAACTGTTTTATTAAAAAAAATATTTAAATAGATAACTAAAAGTATTCTATGTTAAACAACGTTCTACGTTTATTCTTAAATTAGTTATAAAATTAGTTCTTCATGCGGGGTTAATTTAAACGTTGCATCAAGGAATTAAAAAAGTCTACACTCTAATTAAATAATAAAAAAAATTCTAATAGTGGTTTCCGATCTTTCCTTTCTCCTGGAAAATTAATTTTTTATCAAATATTTATAACGTGGAACCACCAATTTAATTAACCTTCCACCATCGTAATTAATCTTCTTAAATTAAATAAGGTTAAAGTAAAGAATAATAGGTCAATATGCTAAGGCGTCAAAATAATTGTTGCCAAATATGATTTCAGTTCAAATTTTCAATCCTGAGGAATTACACGCATGCGCAAATTCAAACCAAAATTGTAATTTCGTTAGTTTTCTTATCGCCATTTTTGCGATTAGTTATTATGCTAATTTTACCATTCGCTATTTCGTATTTACTTATAACTAGTAACAATATTTAGTAATAGTTTCATATAGGTTATAAACCATCATTAAAATAATGACCTTCAGGCAAGTTTTGCATTCAGCGCCTCTCATTGATTTATATCTTTGGCTTATATATATATATTCTAATTGGAAAATATGCTTTCAGTCAGTCTCGTCAAGATCGGATTAATAGTTTCTGAGATTACCACGGACTAACACCTTATTTACTTTTGAAATAGTGGCAGAAATGGGGTTTACTTATAAAGATTTATTATTGGTTTACATTGCATGCCACCTGTTTAAAATCATGATTAAAGAAAGAGATATAGCTTTCTTTAAAATTTGACGATGTTGTCTGATAGATCCTTCTAATGTATGTCACTGTTCGAGTATCTATTTTTAACAGTATATTAGGGATATAAAAGCATTTTGTTGGAAATACATTTAAAGTTATATCTTGATTATAATTTTTCAACATTTACACATTTTATATGGGTATTCTTCACTTGAAGAGAATAATTCGAAAACTTGTCTTATTCACAATTGTGATAATTTAAGAAATACATTTTTACAATCACAATGCAAATGAGAAATTTATAAAATAAATTTTTCATTTAATAGCATCTTATTGGAACTGAATTAAAATTATTAGTGATCACTCCAAATCATGTCTTATCTAAATTCATTGTTCGTTCAAAAACAACTGTTATATTCCGCTGTTATGATATACTATCAATACTTGTATAATTCAGTACATAACCAATATAAATGAGTAGTTGTATTTTCAAACTCAACTCCAAAAAAGTATAATAATTACATATACTTAAAAGTAAAGTATATATAATAATCTCTTAGTTGAAATCTCTCTCTGAAAAAGGCCAATCCGCTTAACTATATATGCAGGTTTACAGATAGAATGTCATTTTTCAATTATTTTATTACCAGGTGTCAGGGATAATTATGATTTTTTTTCTATGTAAAGTCGGAAAGGAAGCATTTCGAACGAGTTGACTATTGTCCTACTGGTCAAAGTGGGTTCTTCGTTCCCCACCATCACTCTTAAAAGGAGTGGAAAGGAAGTCTCAGAGCCGTTCAGTTGGCTCTTTCGTATTCTGAATGCAAAAAACGTCTCCTGTCGATATCGTATGAAAAGTGGAGTGCTAAGTACTGAGTGGGGGAGTTTACTTTATTAATATTCTCAAAATGATACACGACAATCAAATCAGAAAAAATAGCTAACCTAAATCAATAAAAATTACAAAGAACCTAAAATAGCTATATTAAAACGAAAACGTCTAGAAAATTTTCCCATTGCCAATATTTTCCTTTCCTATAGTCAACATTACCTCGGATTTCGTAATACTTCATAAATTTAGAAAAATGACAGTCATTTTGAAACTAAGATTTACAAATCTACTTTGTAAAAAACCCATTTTGTTTTTTATGTAACAAGTTAATCAACTAAAATATCGCCGTTGGACAATGTGCGGCATTTATATCTAAATATGAAATTAAATACATAAAATTGTATACAACTGTTTTTTAATTTATTTAATGAGTATAAAAAAATTACATGAGAGTTGTAATTTGCACACATGCTTCTTTAAAGATACAGTGAATTATCAAAATACATTTAGTTATTTTTATAAACATATCTTTTAAAATAATTACACCATAATAGTTTTATTTATTATGAAGATGAGCAAAATTTGGAAACGAAAGATTTTTTAAATTAATATTTTTGAATAAGCAAAAATTGTACGTATTTCCAAATACTCCGGGTGTTTTAAATGTTAAAATTTTTAATTTTTTTTCACTTATAGATACATTTTAATATTAAAAAAATACTTTGGAAACATTTTAATAAATTTGGAATGTTTTTTAGAAAGTTTTAAAGAAAATGTGTTTTGATGTTTTGAAAAAAATTAATTGCATCTTAATAAAAAAGTATAAATTAAATCTTTAGTATTCTTTCAACAAAATATTTAAATATGTTTAAGCAATATTATGGTAAAGTATAAAGAAAACTCCCCCCAAAAGATGTTAACGCAGATGGAACATTTGAAATACAATTAATTTTTACTAACAAAGAAAATTGCATTTTAAATAAAAACTATATTAAGTTACTGTAAGAAGATATAATACATAAAACATAGATTAATGAAAATATATATGAATCATGATACCAGAAGAAATTGTAAATCGCATGATAAGCGAAAAATAAAAATTCCCATATTTTGGTGATTTTCACTGTTTTGAATTTCGACTATATACTTAATGTATTCTATTTGAATGTAAGCCATTTTCTGCCCACGCATATCAATTTAATGAAAGAATAATTTAACCTTTTCCCAAAACCCATCTTGATCCATTTATAGATAGTACTTTTATCCATAAAGAGTCCAAATACTTGTATCTATTTCTATTCCTAGTCAAATGGCAGATGAAAAGCATTCGTATATTCGTGTTATCAGTCTACATTAGGGTTATCTAAGAAGGTTTCCATTTGCAAGCTGTACGAAGGAATATTATTGATATGGAAGATGGAAAAGGATTGAGGTGGCATAAAAAAGAAATAACTTCTAAAGAGAAACTAACTAGCATTATTCAAGCTTTAGGGTTGATCCATTTGTAGCCTGTTCTTTATTCTGATGTTGCGAGTGTTTTATTTGTTGGAGGAATTTTTACTTAGGGGTTACTTATATTTGAATTGTTATGGGTGTGTTATATCTTGCTTTTTCGTTTCTGGTGGCTTAGTTTATTATTGGGTTTTGAAACATATTTATGTAATATTTGAAGTGTACATTTTATATTTTGTTTAACTTTTTTTGTTATACTTACATTTCAATTTTCAAAGAAATGTGCAATAATTTTTAGTATATGCAGGGAATCTTTTTTGTGAGTAATATGTTTTACGAATATATATTGCAAATGCCATAAAAGCAAAGTAGCGACAAAGCTTTCAATGTGTTCCCTTTGCAATAAAGAATGATCCCTTTGCATGGAATGGGCCCCAGAATGCTTTTAAGTCGTTTATGGGAATAGAACCCGGGTTATTCAAATAGTAAGACAGTACTGTATGACTGAGTAACAGATAGATCATCTGCGCATAATCAGTTTATTGTTTTGTATACAAACTCTATTGCTACTATATTTGAGAATGTGCAGTGAATCAATTGAGGATGTCAAAGTTTTCAAAATTTACGCATTGTACTTCACTTACTCATTTTTGAGCTTTTGCAAATAATTAATTGGAGGTATAATTTTCAGTTTTTACGTGTTAAAATTAATTTATACTCATTTTTAACTATGCACAGGTTATCAATGAGGTGTAAAACCATTTCGAAAATATATATATATATATATATAAATTGCTATATTAATTTTATTGTTATCATATTTTACAAAAATTAAATAATGATACAAATACAATTACAAATATTGTGCGTTAGCAAAACAAATGACGTTTTTGTTATTTAAGAATGTCAGAGAAGTTGGGAATTCTTTGAAACATCTTCCATTAAACAATTACAAGATGACACGACAATTCCCAAATATTACGTTACCCTTAATTCCAATTCTTCTCTTGAAATTGGCTGCATTTGAAAAAGTAACTCCGGTTACATTCCATTTATTGAACTAGTGTCCGATATTGTTTGGCATTGGTCGATTGAGGGCACCATTCCATAAGTTACATCTGTCGCTATGACGAAGGAGCTGATTTGAGGACAATTTCATGTTGAAGTAGCTGCATTGAGGTTACTCTCATGTTGACTTAGCTGCTTCTGTATTATTAATAATTGTTGAGTCATAAGCAATTTAATATAAGAATTTTTCTGAGTGGGTTTCAGTTAACTGGGGAAGACGGTTTAAGAGTAGCACAGTACACCTGATACATTTAAAGATTTTTGAAATACATATATATTTATTTTCATTCAGGCAACATACACTATTTAAAAAAATCTTCCGCTTGGAAACTGAAAAAATACTGGAAATTCAATATCCAGTAAAGTGTTCAGTCTATTCATAAACTTCAGTTTTCATATTTTCTGTTTAAGAAGATATACCTTCTGTTTTTAAACCCTTGCCAGTGTCAATCGAGTCCAGTTCGGGCAACATCTTTTGCCTTTTGGAATATAGTCCATAATTTATGGTTACTGCAGCCTACTTTCTTTATACACTTGGATTACAAAGGGACTCCTTCTGAGTATCAATTAAATCTCGGGAGTTTCTATTAAGTTCGTTTGTTTTTCTGCTCAAATAATCGTTTGTTTAATCGTTGTTTGTGCTGGTGATCATTTGTTTTATTACACTCTTGCTCAAGGAATAATTTGTTTAATATTTGTTTCGTTCAAGTAAAAATTTGCTTTATCATTGTTTTGTTCAGGGAATCATTCGTTTAATCAATGTTTCGTTCAAGTAATCATTTGTTTGAGACAATTAAAACTATTTCGGAATATTAAATTTTTAAACAGATATTTTCAACATAATAAGTTGTTTATTTTTCGATTAACTATATTTATTTGTTATCTTAAGTCTAATAAGGGAATGCTGCCGTTTTGGAAGTGATGTCTTCTAATATATCCGAATCAAATTAAAAAGGACTAATTCAGTTTTAAATGAGAACACACTATCCCGGCACAATCCCCAGATATGTTCTGCCACAAATCGGAAATTTGCATAAATGACTTCATTCTTGAACAATTTCAATCCATTGCACGTTTTCTTTACCTGTAAAAGAAATAATAGGTTAACAGATAAATGTATATTTTTAACCCTAAAAATGAAAAATTCATTTAAAAATAGTATAGATGATTTTAAAAATTCGAAATTCATGCACACTTTATTTTTAATTTATTTAATGAGTAACACGATAAAAACAGTTTTATAGCTTACCTTCATTTCGAATGGATGACCAAAACTTCTTCACCAATCTTTCAAGACGTCTAATTTGCTTGAATGTAACTGAAAAAAGGGCGACACTTACCTTATTTATTACACAAATGATTTAGAACAGTTTTAAATCATTCCTGAAACGTTCTTATCCATTGTTCAATTCCATTATGGGATTATTATCGAACAGTCTCTATCTATCTAAGTTAAACTTCATCAATGTTACTTCAATCTTTGTTCGAACTATTTGTGTAAGAATTTTAAATATTGAATTCCATTAAATGTTAATTCTGTTTACTGCAGCGAATTTTAAAAACGTGAATTTTTTTTACCTAGTCTATTGTAATGTAATTATTGATCACCAGGTCGCGTCGCTACGAACTTTAAAAAAATTAAATTAAAATATACATACTTAATAATTCTTACAGGGCTAAAAGATACATTTTAGTTTAACTCAAAAAAAGTCCCAAACTTATGTTTGTTTGGTTGCTCGAAATAACTTATCACTAGACCTATATCTCTTGGTGACGGGTTTAGGGTTTATCCTGAAGAGATTTCCCGGGAACACAGTCTCGTAATTTTGTATGTCAATGTATTATCTAGTAATTTCAGAAATCATTTCCATGCCTTCTGTTTCAAAAAGGTGAAGTTTACGTCGTTATAGCATCTTAGATAATTTTATTGATAGAACTTACAGGTCATAGTCATGCTAGAAGGAAACTGTTTTGCATGACCTCCCACCATTCACAGTGTTCTTGCGGCAGGACATTCGTTTTGTATTCATTTTGAACTTAGAAATCGTGAATTAAAAAGCGAAGTTGTCGAAAACACCAGTGCACACAAAGGTGGTTTTACAAGATCAGTTTATTTTTGTTAGGTAGCAAACTGCCGAATTTTCAAAATCTCGCAAAAAAAAATTACAGTTGGAATTTTTAAACTTTTTTTGCGCCAACTCAGAATTTTCTGAATTTTCTATAGGTAACACCGGCTGTCTTGTCAGAAAGATCTTCTCTATACAATCATAAAGGCTAGTCTTACTGACAGTACGCTGCGTGCTTCAGGAAGGACGTTATATCATTAAGTGTTTTACCAAGGGGATCAACGTACACAAAATATTGTGATTTTTAAATATGATTTTCTTAATCGTTTATTTGATTGTTGTTTAGTTCAAGTAATCGTGTTGGTTGAAAGTATTAGGACGCATATTTCGTATTATTGTAGTTGTGAAATGGACGCTTTCAACTGTGTTTGTTATTTCTGTTAGTAGTAAAGGCTAACAGACGAACGACACAGCTAGTAGCTTTATGTCTATGAGAGGATACTAATTACAACTGTTAATAGTGATAGTGGAATTTTCCCACCGAACATATTGGGAAAATGTTGTAAAACAATTATAGTCTTCTCTACCAAACAAGTGAGTCAATGACAAAGTTTATTATATTAAGCGTTATCTTGTATCGGAAAAAAATAACTTCACACATAATACAAACCTATCTCTCAATATAAACGACATTCTACTACTATAAATAAAATATTTATTTTATATATAACACATTCAGAAGATAAATTATATATAGTGTATTATTTTAATTTATAGATTATTGTATACATCGTCTACAATATATATATGAGCGTGCAATGAATCCATTTATTTTTTCCAATCAATATTTTTCTAAACAAATATTTAGTTTAATAATCTTTATATGACTATGCTAAGTAACATAAACTGTAAAAAAGTTGTGTTTATATTTCGTTACGTAATTGTGGAATGCAATAATTAGTAAAGATCCTTTTGCTTTTTCACAGCTGTACGAAATCATGCTATGCATCCTAGACGTACTACAAGCATTTTATTTATTATACAGAGATGTCACAAATGAAATAAAGATTTTCTTTATATCCGACGGTATGGCACGTGAATAGTTTTATAAGTGTACCCTCTACCTTATTGTGATTACAGTCACAAAATTGGTCAAGTGCGACTGTGACTCGTATATTTAGTTATATGTACCACATTATGGATGTATAAATTGCTTATTGAATACAAATCACGATAAAGAAGATAATAAAAAGATTTGTTTGTTGTTAGATGATATGGGTAATTAAATAATTATTTAATGTTTAAATGTATTTTCAGAAATTTTACGTCAATTTGTGAGAAGCCCAAATGCATAAGCATTATAGCCAAAAATTTGGAAACTGAGATTTTGGTGTCAGTAAGTACGTTATAAATTTGGGTTCAGTTTTAAAACATAATAAAGAAGCAAAAACTGCTTTAAACTAATAAAATCTCACAAAGAAGTCCGTAGAAGCAAAAATAGCTATACCCAGCGAACTTGAACATGAGCGTTATTGATAGTTTAATTTCTGATTGGTGGTTGGAATTACGATATAGCCGTTTTTGCTTTTTGAACAAAAAAAAAAAAGAAAGCGTCGCAATCAGTTGCAAAACCAGTTAAAAGTTTAAAAGTCTTTAATCAGTTGCAAAACAAGTTCTATGAAAATTGAAATTCAGATTATAACTTCTTCAGTAATCTTTGAACATACTCAATTTATTTAAAAAAAAGTTGTATCGTTTCTTCATTTTTAGAAAATAAATTATTATTATATTAACAATAGTTAAAAGTTCTTACTGTTTTTCGAGATTTACTCAACAAAGCTTTTAGTGCATATAGCTATTTTTGCATGTGGATTACTTATTTATTAACAATTTTTAACAGTGCATATTTCGTAAAACGTTTGCGAATATTTAAGTAACCATTTTTAACATTGCCTATTTTTGAAAACCATCACCAAATTGAAATAACTATTTTAACAGTTCATACTTCATATAAAACATTCGTCACAGTTAATTAACCATTTACTACAGTACATACTTTATAAAACTTTCATCCAATTAAACTAACCCTATTTAACAGTACATTTTCAGAGAACTTTCGTAAATTTTTAGTAACCATTTTACGAAACCTTGAAAATTGAAACATATAGCCTGCTATTATATAAAACTCCTCTTAAAAGTGCACGCGCCTAGATACAGGGATGTTTTCCATCAGCGAGCAGCTGAATCACAAGCTCGACAAAACAAGAGGAATTCTAATAATGTCGAAACCTACTTCCTAGATATTTTTTCTCATTTCAACGCTAAAAACACGCTTTCCGAAATGTGTGTATGACGCGATCCCATGTTGAGCCCAACAAGCCGCAATGGTGTAAACAATAAGGCAGCTACGAAGCCATGTCCTAACAGTGAACAACAGCTGTCAGATCCTTTAATATTTCATTAATCTCTCAACGGCTTTTCCCTTTTCGCGAGACATTGGCTGCTTTGCTGTGGGATCATCCGAGTTTCGCAATGCCTTTATTAGATTATACCGCGAAATATCTTTTTTTATGTGTCGGGAACATGTGGTATCTCTGAAGGTCGATGGATGATCTAATTATTTGTGGGAGTGTAGATGAAAAATTTAATTAAATGCGAAAAGAAACAAATTCTTGGCTGAGTGGCAATAGTTTTTGGCATAAAGATTGACACAATGAAACACAAGTTTTACTTCTTTTTTGGGGGGAGGGGGGAGCAGCCAAGATAGCTTGGTTTTTGTTATGATTTTCTCTAAAGTTCACGCTATTATTTCTATAGTATCGATCCCTTTCACGCCTTTTACACACGGTGAATCTTAACAAGTGAGGTATCAAAAGAAAGATAATTTTTTGGAGCACTAAAAAATCGTACGTTCACATCCTAAATATTAGCGGTTTGTTTTAAATATGCGTCTAAAAGAATTATTGCATGACGAAAAATCTTTAAAAAAATTTCTTAAATGTATCTAGAACGTGGCGTAGTCGGTAGCAAGCTGAACTTCGAAACAATAAAGTTGCGGAAACATTTCTTAGACAAATTTCTAGTGAAGGGTTCATCAGCAAAGCGTGGTTAAGCGACTAGTTGTTTTTAATAAAATTGTTTAAACATAATTAAAAATGCATAATTAAACTCTCAAATATTTTACGACATTTTTGTCAAATTTGAGCATACATATTTTACAGTAAAAAGGACTTGGAATACGTTTAGGTTTTAACATACAAATCAAATACAATGACATCTTATCAATTCAATTATGTGAAACAAACTACACGAGAACATTGAAAATATATTTAATTATTAAAAAATTGCTTTTAAATACATTTTCTTAAATAAATTATTACGAAAAATCTTTTAACACACATTTATATTATACTTTTATGTAATCAGAAATTTGGTATGACACTATAAAATAAAAATAAAAAATATTTAAAAGTAAATAGTTATTTTCGGAAATTGACATAAATACATTTTCAAATCTTCTTCAGTAGTGGCTTCATTAAACCATTATTTTCATTATTTTGCACTCGAAAAACATGTTTGATGTTTACATTCATTTTTATGGAACAATTACATCCCGTTCCTGTTCTTTTGAAAGAACTATTCCTTAGAGTGTTCTTTTTATGTTTAGTTATTATAAAAATAAAAGTTATGGGTGAAGCTGAATATTTATCTCAATATACCAAACATATATTTATTGGTTTAGGACATTCGTCAAATGTTAAAAAAAAACAGACACTATGAAGAATTTCTATCTGTAGGAATTTTTAGATCATCAACGTAATAAGTGCTTCTTGGTGACAAAAATAATTTGAGTTTATAAGAAAATTACTTTTTAAACTAAAGAATATATTGTTCTCTTTCATTTTGAAGATATGAGAAAAAATAACACATTGTTATTTTGGCGACTTAAACGCGACGATTGCTAAGGGTTAATAAAATATGTTGATACCCAAATTATGTCATACTTAAAAGTGATGTAAGAACAGGATAACGTGATGTAAAGAACAGGATAAAAGTGATGTAAATAACAGGATAACGAGAACTGCATGTGCAAGAACATGCAGTTCTCGTTTAATTTAAAGAAATACGAGTGAAAGTTTAAGTCGTTATTTTATGACTAAGAGTCGACACTGGAGTCCAAAGTTTGAACCTTAAATATGAAACTTCTCGTTTTGGAAAGATTTTTAATATTTTCATCCCAAGTTTTTCTTATATTAGACCGAATAGTTTAAAGCTTCAGCAAAGTAGTAGAAACCAAATGAAAATGCCTATTTGAAGAGTTTTCGTCCAACTTTTATTTCTTAGGTTTATCCAAGAACTCCATTTGTAGTTTTAATTCACAAAGTATTTGACTCTAGTTGAAAATATTTCAATTTAAATATTTTCACTCAAATTCGTTCTTG
Source organism: Troglohyphantes excavatus (assembly GCA_963932185.1). Taxonomy (NCBI): domain Eukaryota; kingdom Metazoa; phylum Arthropoda; class Arachnida; order Araneae; family Linyphiidae; genus Troglohyphantes; species Troglohyphantes excavatus. The sequence continues at coordinate 52,357,403 of OZ010676.1, read as the reverse complement.
TAAATATTCTAGAACAGTTATTACTTTTATATGGGAAGAAGTTTGGTAATCGTTTACAATGTTTTTTTAAAAAGATTTCAAAGTAAAAACATAAATAAAAAAGTAATGTCAAAACAAACTATTACAGTTACCAATTTTAAAATTATTTAAATGATAAATACACAGAGTAATTTTATTATTAATTGCTGGTTTCGTTGTTTATAACAATAGTTCAGTTATTTTTTTCAATCATATAAAAATATAATTTGTGTAAAAGTAAAAAAATTATAAAAGTTATCAAAATATTCATATTGTATCTAAACAATCAATATTTATATATTTTTGTTTTTAATATGCGACCAAACATAAAATATCCCTCTTTTTCTCATAAGTTAGTTAATACTTTTATAATTAAAGTGAAAAACACATATGAAACCTTGTCTTTAAAATGAGTCTAATATATTAAGGTTGAAGTGGTTTATATTGCACACAGTTTTAGACTATCATAAAAGAGTGTAACATTCTTATTTAAAATTAACAGTTTTGCATCATTATTTTCCCCTTTATTTAAAAAATTTAATTTTAGAACATATATATTATTTATATAGTATAGATCCCTTTTACGCCTCTTATACGAGACAAATGTTCTAAACAAGTAAGGTTTCAATAGAAAGAGAATATCACGGGGAACTGACGAATCGTACATTGTTAAAAATAAGTACTTAAATAAGCAAAATTTACTAATTGATTAATAAATTCAATGCTTATCATGGCTCCGAATACATGAGTCAATTTTAAAAAGACATGTACTCAAAATTAAGTACAATGTGCATTTGCTTGCTTATATACGCTGCCTTCATAAATCACTTTCAATAAATATCGGCAATTACAACCAAATCTTATCGGGAATGAAACCCAGATCTTGAGCACCGCAGTCCAGTGCCTTATCAGTTCAATTATCAGGGCGATATTAAGAAGTTAATAAACATAAGACATGTTAAAAAAAAGGTGTGCCAAAAGAATGGGAAGTAAGATAATTGAATTGTAATAACTTAGTTTCTATTTAAACAATCGATCTCAAATAATGTGGAAAACCATCTTCTGAATTATTATTTGAAGTTTGTCAGATTTTATTAAGATTACTTGAACAGAAGTTGAGATTAGCATTACTAAATAACATTGCTACTTTTTGAGAAAGTATGGTTACTTACATTTGAGTATGTCATATGTCTGTTTACGATACAACTATATTTAAAGAAAAACGAGTAGATTTAGATACTCATTTTTATGTACGTTTTTTTAATTGTACAACTTTAGAAGTGTTTATTTTTCAGAACAGTATGTCATATTATTTGGCTAAATTTTCCAATATCAGTTTTAACATTTATATTGATTTAAAGCATTTATATTAATGTATATAGTATTAAGATATTAGTTATACAAACAAATCTAAACATTAGATACTTAAAGACACTGCATAACATTTTCTTAATTCAAATCATCGTAAATTTTTAACAGATGGCGCCACTGATTTAAGATACAAAAATTAAGTTATTTTCCAGACTACTGTCTTATTTTATTTACTCAATGTATTTACGAGTGCAAAACTATTGTAAATTCGTATTGTGCCTTTGTAGCTTGGTCGGTAGCACGCAGGACTTCTGATAAATAGGTCACGGGTTCTATTCTCGACTGCAGTCACTCAATTTTTTTTAAGTATATGCTTTAACGGTTTCCCTCGCAACACCACGGGGCCAAACATCTTGTTTTAAATATAACTATCTCTCTCTCTCTCTCTCTCTCTGTATATATATATATATATATATATATATATATATATATATATATATATATATATATATATATACTCATTTTGTATTACGTAATATTTGAAAATAATGCGTATTCGTTTACGATAGCATTTATCTTATTTTAAGAAATGTTTTTATTTTATTTTGACAATAGTTATTAAACAGTGCTATAATTAAAATAAAAGTTATCGCTACTTACGATGTAAACGAAATGTGAATCTCAATAAAGATATATTTCCCTTTATCGAGCGACAGATGTTTTAGAGTATCGTCGCTTTGACCATACACGAGATAAGAAAATCTGGCCACATGCGCATCTTCAGTAAAGATAAGAAGGCTTATGGATAAATTGTTAAACCATTTCAAAAAAGTTATCTTCATTTTGTCTTGACAGCTTAAGTTTTTCTGACAGTTCTTTTCATTTGTAAAGATGTTTACTTAGAAAGTAAGCATAAATATTACTAGAAATAAGTAGGTTATAGTAAAAATTCAAGTTTGTTTAGGATAATTTTAAATAATATATATTTTCATTTGTTATTATACATTCAAGCAATAGCATAATATTAGTATTTTTATTATAGGGTGGAGTGGGTTAAGTACAACCGGGTTAGTTTTTTATTTTATTTTCAGACTGTTACTGTGAGATAACTATAAATAATATAAAAAAAACAGCACACACTATTTGGGGATATTTAGTTATAAACACTTGCAATTAGATTTTTTATATTATCCATCATTGATTTTCTATATATTTTTTTCTTTTTCAATGTCCGCTGTTTGCACTTGTCCCGAAAAAACGGGGCGAGTGTAACCACGCCCCGCATAGACTGCACACAAATTAGAATTATATTATATCTTGCTATACCTTGAATTGTACTGATTCTGTCAGTTTTTGGTTTGTATTTTTATCTCAAACCGTTTGCGAGATACGAGCTTTTTCATGAGTAAAATCGGAGCGATTGGAAAAATGAGCACAATTTAGCAAGTATTTTTTTTTTGTTTGAAAGAATTTTGGTTTAGTTTACAATATTAATGAACTTATATATGATTTGCACATGGTCGATATGTTTTCCAAACTTTTTCATTTAGTTTTTTTTTAAATATTTCAGGGATAATTCTTTTATTTCCAGGTCTTGAAAACACTTTACATGAAATTTGAATATTAAAATTTTTCATAAAAAAGCTTGTTAGTTTTCCTCTTATTAGACAATTTAACTAAACACTTTTCTTAATCAAAACTTAGCAAACTTATATTTTGGCTAAAAAAACAACACATACATATGTAAGACGACCCATTGAAGGTTGTACAAAGAGAAAGCGACTGGAAATGTCAAATCTCCTCTCCTACAAATGTCTAGTTCAAGCATATTACTATAATAATGTAATCAGAATCAACAGGAAATACATCCTTGTTTCAGGCCAAGTAAAACTTTAAAATGTATTGTTATAGTCATGGTTGCACTTGCTCTACACGTAGAAATGACCGGGCACGTGTTACCACAGCTGCCAATGCTAAACCATTAGTTCAATTCTAAAATAAGTCACATTAATAAACTACTCACTAAACTTGATAAGAATACAAAGTTTTGATATTCTTGGTAGTAAGATAAAAATATAAACAAGTAACAAACTTTCATAACCCATTTTCCATTGAGCTCTAAAATGTAAGCACTTTTTAAAAATAAAAAAAGCACTATCAAGATAGAAATTTGGAAAGACTTTTTGGTGAACATCAAAAGAGAATATTCAAATATTGTACACCGATTGTTTTTTTTTAGAGAAATATCAATGTTTTTAAAAAATAACAAGCCGTGGCCATACTTTCCCCGTGGCTGCAATTATTCCACTTCTGTTGTATTATTTAAGTTTTACTTTTGATAGGTTTGGACCTTTTAAAAATAAACTCTGCATTTATAAGTTAAAATAAAAGTTATGAAAGGTTTGAAGAAAAACTAAGGATTTAAATTGTTCCCATGTAAAAAAATTGAAAACGGATGCTCAAACTCATTTATTGAACTTTTAGAAGGTTGAAATTTTTTACATAAAACAAAGGTTTATAGACCGATGTAAGGGGATTTTCAAAAATTGGGTAAGTAGAAAGTAAAAGAATTTTTTTGCGAAGATAAACTTAATATTTTTTAAACTTTTCCCCGATATCCTTTCAAACTAATTTATCGACAAAATGTTTTACAACTATTTTTTCAAATATAGATTTAAAATATTTTTTTGGCTTAGCTTTATATAAAGCCGTTTGTTTTAAAAATACCCTACAGAGAAACACACATATTGCTTAACATTTAAAAAAATAGTTATGACTGATAAATTATGATTAAGTTTTACCATCATAATTTACATTAACTGCTTATTTATACTTTAGTTTAAAATACGTACCAATTCATAAAATAATATGTTAAGATATTTTAGTAGAAGATTCTATCTACTCGTTGAACTGTTAAAAGTGTCTAAATAAGTTTATATCGATGGACGTAATATAATAATCTAATAATATGAGATTCAATACTAATTAAACTAAGAGAACGCACGGGGCTTATATTATACACACATTAAATATATAAACACATACACATATCCACGTTACTTATTCAATTAGTAGATGTATTAAATATTAAACTAATTACTTGTACTAGATAATTTCAAGAGGTAGGTTTCAATGTTATCTCAAATATAATGCAAGCAATTATAAAATGAACCATGAGAAATCTTAAGCAAACTTCATGTTTCATGCATTTTGATTAGGTATTCTCTAGGCTATTGTTTACACATAAAGGACAGTAATTTTTTAAAAAGGAAGCCTGGATTTCAAATTTATTAATTAAACTTGTTATAATTTATTGTGAGACTTTCATTTATACCGGCTTAACATAAAATAAATAAAATTTCCTTACGTTTTATATTATATTCTAGATCTATATTTAAATTCATACTAATTAAGTCTTCAACCCACTTTATATTTAAAATTATAATATTTACATATATTACACCTTACATCAAATGTATCAGACAGGCAAATAAAACTAATATAATGCTAATTTTTTAAACTGCGTTATTTGACAACATATTTCTCCAATTTTCACATTTTTTTCTAAAAATTTTTACACTATAATTCACAAGAAATACTTATAAAATGATTCATATTAAACGTGAAATAATTTAAAATAGTTTTTTGGTAATTAAACATAGCTATATAGAGAAAAAATAAATAAGGATAACGTAGGATATTAATTATAAATGAAAACCTTTAAAAAATAACTGTATGTTTTCGGAAATAAAGTTAATATATCTTATTTTATTGAAGTTAACGTAAATTTCTTAAAAAATGTATTTATAGTGTTGTTTGATTCAAATTTTTTAGTATACTATTCGAGTAACATTTTTAATCTACGTGTAACATATAAGTAAAATGTTTGAACTTAATAAAAAAAAACATTTTTAACCTACGTGTAACATATAAGTAAAATGTTTGAACTTAATAAAAAAAACATAAATCATAAAAATAGATACATGTTAAGAAACACATTTTATTGATATTATTTAAAGGAAAAGCAAAACTAAATTAACAAATGTTAGCATTTTAAGTAAATAAAAAATATTGTTTTAGTAAATAATATCATTTAGTAAAGATATCATTACAAGAACAGCCGAAATGGTATCGAGTATGTTTGTTATTTTATCTACCTGCTGATAATTCTGCATACGAAAAGATTGAAGTATTTTTATATTTAAGAATGTGTTGGTAAATAAAGCTTGTACTATGAACTGCAGCAAGTCTATGTTTGAATTGAAAGAAAATGAATATTTGATTATAATTTTATTTCAAAATTTAAGCGTCGAAATTTTTTATCATTATTTATTTCTCCTTACATTTTGCGTCTCATAAATTAGAATTCCAATTTATCTTTAGAATTTTATAAAAAGTAATACGATGTAATGAAATTACAGTAATAAAATAGCGATTTATAAATTGGTTTACAGAATAATAATTAAAATAAATTCCAAATTTTGAATGGAATTTTTTATGCCGTTTCAATATGTCGCCCTATTGTTATTTTCAAGCTGATAAAATTAGCTGATAAATAAATAGTGACACATTCTATACCTCGAGATGTAGATTCAAAAGCTGGATTGTATAATTAAACCTTCCTAGTATTGAATAGCTTTCTACTAAAAAATAAGGCTTCACACCTTTTTATATAAAATAATTTAATTTAGATTTATTGTAAACAATTAATGTGACTTAGATTTATTTACACAAACTTATTTTTATATAAAATATACACAAGTACAAATTTTGATATTTGCAGATAAAAATATGCAATTAAACCTATTATATTATTAAATTCTCTTCTAAAAGTATTTCCTGATAAAACTCATGACATATTTATTTTTCGAACTATTTGTTTAAGTTTAGTCATTTGCAGATGATGACAAAGATCTTTCTGTCTAACATATTAAACTATTCTTGTTAATTATCGCTGTACTTTTTTTCGATATAATAAGGATAAATTTATTATAAAATTCATCAAAAGTGCAGAAAATATCTATTCTAGTTTTTAGATAAGAAATAAACGTAATACATAACTTTTCTAAACCTATTTAAACGTGCCATTTTGTAAAAAAAATAAGTTATTATACCTCTACATAAGAATTCAAAATTTGTATGAAATTGGATATTTCTCTCTTCAATATAGAGAAGAAACAACCTCCCTTTACTTACATAAAAATTACCCATTTTCTTAATAGTGGATCAAATTTGTTAACAACATTAATGATCCCATTTCCATGCAATGTTTCGTTTTCATTAATTTTAAATTTCGTATGCAAACACTCATTTTATAACTGAAAGAGCTACTGCTGTCCTTTCCTCGGAGTTTTCCAGAAACGAAGAACAAATACCATTGGACAAACCTCTTTAAACAAAAACGTGATAAAAATTACAAAACGACACGAATAATTTAAGAGTCGCACACTTTGTCTTAAAATAATTAATCTTGTTAAGATTGTTTATTATAGTCAATATATTATAGAGGTTAGGTAAATATTTAAATTTATAGAAGTAACTGAAGATGTTTATTTACATAAAAATAATAAAAGGACGTGGTGGTACAATACGAGTTGATACAAATTTTACATGGTACAATAAGATAAATATTTTCAACTTTAATTAAAAAAAAGGACATTAAAAACTTCCTCTTTTCAGCAAATATATTTATGAGACGATATACAATATATTTAAATATATATATAAAATATATAGATTATATTTGCTGAAAAATTTAGCAATACTTAGATTTTTCAGAAAATACATTTATGATAATATATTTAATATATTTGAATGGTTTTTATCATTAAAAATTAACCAATTATCAATGAACACGCACTTAGAACAATGTATAGAAGTTAAATTAAAATGAATATAAAAGTATAAATTAAGATAATATAGATGTAGAATATAATTAGAATAATGAATGTAAAAGTTAAATTAGAATACTGGATATAGAAGTTAAATTACAATAATGAATATAGAAGTTAACAAGAATAGGATGCAACCAGCAATGAAGATTTATCTTAATTTATAGAAAACGTTGAATTAAGCCACAATTATTAATATAAAATATCATACAATAACCAATGGCATTACAATTCATAGAATTTTTATGCATATATATTACTTTAACTCATTTTTATTTTTAATGAAAAATGAGCAATACCGGAAAAACAGCAAAGTATTTTTTAGAAATAAGCATAAGAAATTATGTTTTATTCCGAAATCCAAAAAGTTTTGTTGTTATTTAAAATACAGAAATTTTACATAAATAACTGATAATTGTAACATTGCAGACTAATGAACAATATTTATGTGTTAAAACGCTTGATTTTTAATAATTTATATTTATTTTCACTAACGAAATCGTTATATTTTCTTTTTTATTTTTGGAATTTTCAATCAATATACATTCCTTCTTGCAAATTTACCGCATATATCCATGCAAAAAATGAAAACCGAAATAAACCTTTTCAGTTACTTTTTCTTTAATTTAAAATTCTATAGATTGCTTTTACCTTTGAAACAAACACGTTACTAAGAATTTTCCTTATAAGACAAATACAACCATCAAATATATTACTCAATTTATTGCTTTAGGTTTTTACGATTGTAACGTATTCTCCTTTACGGTTTTGTTTACTGAATTTGCAAGCTTTTCTCATTTCAAGTATTTTTGTTTTAAAAAAATTCAACACAATATGTCATTGCCCAATAGTCATAAAATTACGTGGAAATAAAATTACAATGCTATAATAAAATATACGTTTGATTAGTACTCAACGTTTAAATTGGAACTAAAAAAAATTGAAGGAAATTATTTTAAAAGGAATTACTTACAATTTATTTTTTCAATGCATTTTCCTTCACCAAAATGTTTATGCGTTTTTTGGAAACTTAAGATTACCATTATTCTATCAATGGTACCTTAAACGATGTGATTATTTTTGTTTTAAAAAATTGAGCACACAGAAAAGAATACTTTAACAAAAATCACAGATTTTGCACGTTTTTGGAAAAGTTGATATCCAGTCCAGATGCAATAAATATTTTATTGTTAAGTTAGGGTTTAGTTATATAATCAGAATACAATAAAACATCGCTTTGTACTAGCCATACCTAATTGAATAAATTGAAATATCCATACCTAAATACATAAAAATACTCAATATTGAAACACTTTTCAAAACAATTCAAAGCGTCAGGGTATATTTTAAGAGCTATTTATATTTTAATAATTAATTTTTGTAGTCTTGTGTTCGGAAATAAAAATTAAACTCTCTTACAGTGAAAACAACTTTACCATTTCTATATTTTCTTTGTCCCTCAAAGGATTAAGATGAGTAGATAGCGAGCTGTTTCAAATTAATAATTTTCCTTTAACATTAACCGTCGTTAATAACCCTTATGTGTAGCTCTATTGCGCCGTTAGTCACAACCCCATCAGATTAAAAAAAATATTTACCGTCATATCTCAGTTATAATTTCAGGGTTTGCGTCTTTCTTATAGAAGCTAAAATTTTTAAAAGAAATTTAAAAATATCAAATCGCAGTTTTGTATATTATGTACACATCCACAAGCCACATCTCTTATCATGTATATTATTTTTGTCGTAACGAGTCCTTTTACTGCCTTAGACGCAAGAAATCTTAACACATGAGGTGTTGAAAGAAAGATAATTTCATGGACCAGCGACGAATCGTACTTTAACGTCATAAATATTAGCGTTTTTTTGTTAAATGCGTTTAAAATAATTAATTTTTACGTTTTTTTTAAACAAGCCGTTGATAATGCTGTCATGTATGGGTGTGTATGTGGATGGGGGTTGTTCATGCGATAATTATCGAATTCTGTAATACCCCAAAGAATCTGTAATACCCCAAAGAACCTACAATACCCCATAAAGACAATATTAAAAAAAATTAAAGATAAATTCAAAACTGTCAACCGGTATTCAAATATTCAACATTTTACACATAGACGTGAAAACAGACAGTTCTATAAAAAAAATATATATTTATTCTTAAGACTTCATAATGGAGCAGCATTGTTTTCAAATACCGATACCTAGCAACTCGATGAAGGTACTAAAACAATTCAGACCCCCACTACACAATTGAGTTAACAATTGGGAGTGACAATTCCGTTTAGTGCAATTCCACGGAAGCCATTCCTTGTAATTTATGGAAATGTTCAAATTCTTCGTTATAATTGAACGAAGAATGTACGGGCTTTCAAGTTGAGGGAAAAGGGGGAGGGAGTGGGGAGTTTAAATGGAATTAAGTCATTTACAATTTGTGTCAACTTAATTAATTTATTGCTAATTAGATTAGAGAATGGTGAAACTAAAATGTACGAGTTTACTATTAAATGAAGGGTGTTGGAAGTAATCAAACTGACTGAATTTACTTATGTACCTTTGTAATAAATGTCAGGCAAAATTTTGGAAAACAACAATTTGTTCATTTGAACTATTGTTCTCATTTATTGTCATCACTTTATACTGAATATAAATAAATAAATAAACAAACATATACTTATTAAATTTAAATAAAAACATTTATTTTAATAACAACATTAAAAATATAAGATGAATTTTCCGATTAAAAGTTAACTAATAATGAATTCTAAAGATCTTATGAGCCTAATTGTGAATTTTAGCTAAATTGATTGAAAATGACCTTTCATCTTAAAATCAAATTGTTCTGACAATATAGTTTATTTAATAGATCAATTGCACAAACACTGAAAATAAATATGAACTGATATTATTAAAAGACAAAATGTATGAAAGAGATATTTTATGTAATGGTGTATATACTATAAGGTATACTATACTTATATGCTATAAGAATAGAAGGGTGTATGGGTAACGACGATGAGGGTCCAGTGGTTTTTGAAATCGATATATCATTGTCATATGTTAGTTACGGGGCTTTATTAATATTTCATTGTAAAAGCTTGTTAAACGCAACAAACGATGATAGTCTTTAAGAAGACAATAGTCTGTTAAGATAATAGATTGCTGTCTATTTCTGCAATACATACTTTTGTTTTACAAATACATATTTCAATTTACCTGCATATTTATGAACAAAACATTATGTTACTTTTAAAACGGATTTTTATAGACAACGAAACTAAAGTTTGGGAGCGTTGAATTTGATTTAATAAACTTCTAATCACGAGTTCCTTATCGTATCGAGTTATTATCAGTTTAATTTTGGATTATCTCCAAAGGGTGGATATCGTCATATTACATATTTAATTATCACCCATGCTAGGTTTCCTTGACTAAAAAGGTCAAAATTACAAAAAAAAACGTCTTTTGTCCTTATCTTTCTTTTCCAAATGTACACACGAAAATCACATATAACATTTCAAATGCTTTATAAATATATCTTAATACTGAATTAGAGCCAGATCGACAGATTCAAATTTCGAGAAAAAATTAATCAAATGTTTGAAAACACATTAATCGAATTTAAAAAAAAACTGGTAAAATATAAAAGAAATAGTCAAATTTTAGAGAAAAAAAATTAGTTAAATTTCAGAGAAAAATAAAGTCAAATTTTAAAGAAAAGGATCAGAATTGAAGCAAAGGGTACACTGTACAAAGTCAAAAATAAGTAAAATGTACAAATTTTTGAGTACTTTCGATGTTTATCAAGGCACCTAATATATGTTTTAATTTTTAAAAAGACTTGTACTCAAAAATTAGAAAAAAAAGAACATTCTAGCCTATCTAGGTTGCCATAATACATAATTACCAATAAATATAGACAATTACAACCAATACTTACTGGGAATCAAACCCAGATCCTCAGGCACCGCAGTCCAGAGCCTTATTCGCTAAACTACCAGGATGACTTGAAGTTATAAACAGAAGACATATTAAAAAGGTGTACTAAAAGAATTGGCAGTAAGATATTTGAGTTGTAATAACTCAGTTTCTATTTAAGCAATCGACATCAAATAATGTGGAAAACCATCTTTCGAACAACTATGTTAAGTTTGTCAGGCCGCTTTGTTAAGAAGGTTTGAGCAGAAGCTGAGATTAGCGATATTAAATCACACTGCTCATTTTTTGAGAAAGTACGGTTACTTAAATTTGAGTACGCCAACGTTCATTTACGATGCAATTTTCTCAAATAAAACGAGCAGGTTTAGGTAATCATTTTTAAGTTTATTTTTTTACAGTGTAACGTTTTTTAATCAAAATTGCGTAAAATTACACCATATTTTTATAAGAAAATTCTCATTTTATCGTGAACTCAATCCATTTTGTCTTTTCTTTCATCCCTTCGACAAAATCCCAGCAAGTAATGAATGTAAATCAACACGGCAAAGAAATATTGACACATTGCATAAGTCCATCGGAACACAAACACGCGTCCTAGAAATGTCCTCCATTGCGTGCCGTGTCCCAACCTAAATATAATTCCGAGAAATATTGAAGTAGGTGACTTTCTTGGTAATGCCATTCGTAATAAAATACACAACGGGTTACCCACTCATGCCTCGTAATTCTCGAGACATGTTCTAATGCAATGGTGAAGATGCAATATATTCACACAATGCAGTCATGTCCAACTCACCGAAATTATTGGAATGGTAAGCCATTCCAATTGATGAATGGTCCGTAATTTCGGGTTCAACTGGATATTAATATTGGGGGTGAGATAATAAGTAATTCTCTACTAAACACATTTGTCTATGGGTTTGGTTGGTTGTATGTTGTGTTATGGAGCGCGATTTCGAGTAATTTTTTCTGAAAATTTCTTAGATTTTGTATAAAGTTGTTTTTGAATATGAAGTTTAATAATATATATAATAATATAAAACCTTAAAATAAGAATCCAATATTGAAATATTTCATTAATGTTAAATTTGAGGTGAAGTTAAATTTGTATTGAATATTTAAAAACATTAATAAAATTGTTTTTATTTTCGTTGTATACGAAAAAATTTTACGTTATTTTAGAAACCTTCATTTAAAATATTTAAAGGAAAGTCGCATTTTTGAATATTTTTTTAATATAAACATGGGTGGTCACTAATATTGGTCGATGGTCATTGTTGGGCTGTATCACATTTAACTGTATAATAAATAATTATATTTTCCCAACTACTTCGTTTATATTTTAAACAAGTCGCTTAGTTTTAGTAGCGCCAAGCAAAGTATTTAAAGTATAGTAAAAGGAATGATTTATTATATGTAGTTAAACAGCCAATCAATGATAATGACTCTAAAACTTGTGATCACCCTGAATATTTTTGAATAGAAATAAAAAAAATTAAGGGAATTAACTGAAACAATCATCTTCTAAACTTTTTCCATTAAAAAGAACAATTTTGTATTTAAGAGATTGCAAAATAGTTTATTGTAATTTTTTTACAAGAATTAAATATAACAGTAACGGTTCTATTATATGAACCTTTGTAAAATATTCAAGTCATATATTACTAATGAATTTAAGACCTAGTAGTCGTAGACTATATATGAAATATTAAACAAAGTAGTCAATAAATTTAAACATTGTAAAACGCAACATATTTGTTAGTAACAATTGCAATCGATAACTTCGAGCTATACAAGTCATAGCAACTTTTTAGTTCAACCAATTAACAACGCAATTATGAAATATAAGTCTTATGAGACGCAGCTTATAAATTAATTAGCAATAAAATCGATAAATGTAAAAGTTCTTAAAAATCATACATATATATTTACTAATATATAACCAAATAGATAAATTGAAATCTAGTAAGTTATAGAATATAATTAAAAACAACGTAGTCGATAAATTAAAACAAAGTAAATAATAAGATTTAAATTAATAAATAATATTAATAAATAATAAAATTAATAAAAAAAAAAGCAACCGATAAATTCAAACCATAGTAAGTAGCATTTAAGCAAAAAAAGCAACAGATACATTCAAACCTAGTAAGTCATAGCATATTAATTAATAAAAAAAGCAACCGATAAATTCAAGCCTTGTAATTCATAGTATATCAATTGAAAACAACGCAATCGATAAACTGAAACCATAAAAGTCTCAATACGATTCTCGTATTCTTCATGGTTTTCTTCCTTTGTAATGATTGTCATTGACGGCCACGTGGAACTCTATCGATTTGAACTCCCTCATTAGTAGGGCTGCATCGGAACTTTTGTTTCACTTACGTAATGAATTTCGTCATTCTCAAGAGAGGTATTTTCTGACTTGGTAGATGTCACGTTTGCATAAATAATAACCTGCTTCAGCTAGGAGCTTCACCTTTCTAAACAATATCCTTTTGCCAAGACCACACCTTGATGGCCAACGCTTAGGCTTAAGGGATTTGTTTGTAGTCACTTATTGATAATGGGTGTTTAAATAAAGTTAATTTAGATATACATTTCAGGTACAAGTAGTTAGTTTAGAAATTTTTTATAAAATAGTTAAATGTCGGTGTCATTCACAAATATGTTAAATACATGTCCTTTATGATATTTAAGAAATTTATTAGGAAATTAAAATCTACAAATGAATCTCCTTTTGCAAAATGTTCTTCAAATACAAGAATGATTTTTTGAAAATTAAATTTTTTTTTTAAATATCGTTATACAAATAAAATTCATTGTGATAAAATATATATTTTTTTATGATTTAATTGCCTATATTACATTAAGTGGTAGTAACAAACATTATTATAGTTACTAGATATATAGAAAAATGTATTGCTGTTATTTTAACAAACTGCCGTCATATTAATCAATAAGGAACGCAATTTATAATTTCAAACATTCAGAAGAAAAGTTGTTTATATTTTAGATAATTGGATTAGATTGTGTGTAATAAAACTTAAAAATTACCAATATTTTTTTTATCTCAAAATTTAGACCTATTATCTAGATATGCATGTTAAATTGATTATTATTTGTAAAACAGCATAGTTAAATTAATAAAAGAGTATACAAATCATGCGGTTTACATTTCAACTTGTTGATATACATTATAAAGAAAAGTCGTAGATTATTTAAAAACTGTTTGTTAACATATAGCTAATAAACCCTCCAGTACCTAATACTATAAAATCTAAATAAATTATCTCATCTTAATAACAGACGCAAAGCAAGAACTCTTCATAAGAGTTTTTCCATGCACTTGACCGGGTTTTTCCACAACGGCGTTTTACGCGTGTATTGGATATGATTTCACAATTCAAAGCTGCTGGATCGTAATCTTTTCGAATTCAATCAGCTGTTGGCCTCAATTCCAGATTAAGTCTGCAGATGCCAGCCTTTTTTCTGCCAAGGTCACTTACATACCTGTGATGTATTGGTACGTGTGAGAATTAAACTATACCTTCGAATGCGAAAATGGCATTAAAAGAATATATACTTTTTATTATGAAGTTTAAGAATGGGCGCAATCAATACAAGGAAAATAAAATTAAAGCATTTGAATTATTGTATAAAATTATGGATTTTTTGAGGCACGTATTTTAAATATCTAAATTTTTGGAATTGCAAGTATTAGAATATTATTCCTTGTGTGCTTTCCCTTCAAGTAAAAATACGTATTATTTTTTAGTAGTATTACAAATTTAAATTGACAATGTTCCAACATACTTAAAATAACATTAAAAATTTGCATTCAGCCTTTTAAAGTATACTTAATAAATTATAAAAAAAAATTGTATTATCTACCCTGAATCTAAATATTTAATTGTTCATACACACATTGGTAAAATAACACTTTTCAAAGAGCCGCCGAACTTGAAAGTTTTTCGAAATTTGTTATTTTAGCACTTAAATTTTTTAAATATAACGTGCATGCTATGTACTGCAAAAGCGGGTAAACAAAAATGAATAACAAACAATCTCTTGCCTAATTGTTATGCTCATAACATTCCTAAGTGCTTATATTAGATTTTAGCAAACGGCCGTCGTGTTTTAACATTACATAATTACCAAATGTAGGTCACAGGATACGTGTAAAATTTATTAATCACATAATTAGCTCTTATTACCAACAGTGACATAAATAAAACTAGTGTTTTTTCTTTAGCAAGTCATTACTATGCCACAACAAATAAATTGTAATGGTTTAAAATATTTTATTTGTGCGTTTGCATTTAGTTATTTATTGTATTATACATATACAATTGCTCTTAAAATAAAACAGGTACATATGCTAATTTTAAGTATATTATGAAAATAGTGAGTTTAGAAAATGTGTATGCTAGAAACTTACCCTTTTGAATGACGCTTCCTCCGAATTTCCTTGTAAACGTTGAAGTTACATTGGTGAGGACACCACTTTTATTTGGCTCAAGGAGGTGTGTATTAGAATCTGAACGAGAGCGCCCTCGAATTAAAGTCATCATCAAGTAGCTAACTGATATGTTTTTAAAGTCAACAATATTTCCGAGATAAAGTCATTATCACAAATGGAATCCAGTAGTATTTTTGATATAGTCACCCACAAATATACAACACCAATAATTCTTCAGATTGAAAAGTTACTCGTCATAAAGTCGTCACTAAATCATTGTACAATATTTCTTTAGAGTAAATACATTTTTTCTATATAAATTTATCAATGATTCAATTGGTAAATATTTAGGATGAAAAGTATTCCCAGGATAAAATCATCCTTAAATATCTAACGCTTAAATGTCTAACGTTATTCTTGCTCTGTATCTTAAGAGTAAGAAGCTTTTATTGTTCATATTATGAAATTCTGTTATTTTCACTTTTAGTCAAATTGTTAGTTATTATTATTTGTATATGTATTGTATTTCCCTTTGGTACTTTACTATCCACACCTTGCTAAGTTTTAAGTAATCGCAGTAGCATTGGCAAAACTCATCATCCAATTTAGGTATTTTTAGAAAGTAAATAATCACAATGATCTAAAATATTACGATGAATTATATTTGACCTAATAAAATATAATAATTCCCAGTAATATTTGAATGAAAATCTAAAATGTTTAATTATAAATTATTTGCATTAAAGCTGCGTTACATTGCAATAAAATTCAACTTCCACTGGTAACATGAAATGCTATAATTTTCGTTGTCTAATTTGAAAATAACAAAATACTGTTATTTGCACGTTACTAAATAATACTGAATTTCAATTAAAATTTTAAAATGCATTCAATAGGAAAAACAGTAGAGATGGCATAATCGTTGTCATAGATGTTGCATTGATCACGTCAATATACGCAATTTGATGTAACGCTGGATTACATGGAATTTTAACTTACAAGAAATCTATATCTTGTTTATTATCAATCAAACTAGAATAAATTTATATGTTTGTTACGAATTACCACTCTTTGAGACACTAAATATCTCCTATGCACCAGTACCATGAGATACATTTTGATTTCGATATATCCATTTAACCATAGCTTGCAAAACCACCATTAATCCAACCTCTACCAAAAAAAAATCACAATTCAAATTCTCCAAACATGTGACACTTTCAACGAAACCCAATGAATGCTAATCCAAATCGATTCTTCGCCACTTTAAGCACCTCTGGCACCAGCAACACTTCAGCCTTCAGTTAGGATGAAAGTAAAGTCTTCCCCAGGTATTGCACACCTGTTGCCGAAGCCCCTGATCGTCCATGCAACTGGTGGTAGACTCCCGTGTGATTTGATAGCAAAGGATAGGGGAAATCTAGTTTGGGTGATTCAGGCATCTTCAACAGGTGGGTGTGACGTCACACCGATGATTGTTGCCATGGAGGATTACATTTTTTCTACGACTGGATGTTCACGCTGCTTATTTGCGAGAATTGTTTTTTCAGTGGGTAGTCGTAGACCGCTGGTGCACGCTATACTGCAATTCTTTCTGAAGGAATTTTGAATTGTGTTTGGTTTCCATTGGGATTGAATATAAAAATGTTTTCAAATTGTGTTGTTTTTTATAAGTATTGATGCTATAATAGCAAATATTATGAGTACTATTATAGTAGACTCTTGATATAATGACCTAATGTTATAACGAAAGGTTGCTATAACAAAAAAAAATCTAAAATATATTTTATAAAAAGAAAGGCAGACGTTCGTCTATCGAGACGGCCGCAGATTCTATAACTTCCAACTCAAGGGAGTAGCACCGTTTTGGATTCCGGACAAACCCCTCCACGCATTCTACATTGTGTCGTTTCTAGAACGACACTTGGGAGCGTTAGACGAGAGTAAAATAGAATTAATTACGTCAACCCTTGTTTCCCGGTTACCCGGCTCCCGGTAACCCTTGTTACCCGGCTCCCGGTAACCCTTGTTACCCGGCTCCCGGTAACCCTTGTTACCCGGCTCCCGGTAACCCTTGTTACCCGGCTCATGTTTACGTTATGGTCATGTTTTCAGTGGCGCCTTTAGAATATGTTCTAGGTGGTGCGTGATCTTATAGTTGCGTCCCCACACCATAAATTTTAGAGGGATTCCTATGCAGTCGGTTAACCCGAAATATGGGCTACATTTTGATTATTAGTAGGAATTATGATGTGCTTTGCTTAACAAAAATTTTATTCTGTAAGTTTTGGAAGCTTACAGATACGGTCACACTTCTCGCACCGTCCTCGGACTCTCTGCTGCATGTTTTCGTTACGATATTTTTTGCCTTACACGCAGTCCTTAGTTGGAATTGATTTTGAAGACGTTACACGTCAAAACTAATAAAACAATTGGGATTTTCGGTAGCGGTCGTTATACGATGAAGTCAATGTAAGGAAGATGTACTGCATTTATAACTAACAAAATTCCGATAGTTTTATAAGTCCCGACGTCTATTGAAGGCGTTGGGTGCCAGTTCAGGTGTTTCCTCGTCATCTGACCATGGTTCTAAAATAACGAGGTGCAAGTATGAATGAATGTGTGTGTGAATGTGTATGTGTTCCCGGGTCTTTCCTTCGAGATTGACCCCGAACCGTCGCCAATAGCCCACTGTGCAGCTCTAGTGCGACGTTAATTAACAAAACCAAACCAAACCAACCGATAGTTTTAAATTACAATTATTTGGTTAAATTAACGTTACACTAGAGCTACAGAGTGGGCTATTGGTGACGGTTCGGGGACTATCTCGCAGGTTTGGTTTGTTTAATTAACGTCGCACTAGAGCTGCACAGTGGGCTATTGGCGACGGTTCGGGGCCTATCTCGAAGGAAAGACCTGAGAACGATGCCTGGTATTTTTGAACCATGGTCAGATGACGAGAACAACACCTGAGCTGGCACCCGACGAAACCTCAATACGCGTCAGGACATTGGACCCCGATCAGATTTATCGTGCACCAGTCCCGTATACACGCCAGTATAATTTGCTGGATGTTCTGGACGACTTTCTAGTATTTTTGTAGCGAAGCTGGCAACCCTCCGATCGCAAGATCACTACTTTTTTACTTTTCTTTGTCAAGTCCATCGCACGGATTCGAACCACCAATCCTCTGATTAGTAGCTGAACGCCTTATCCACTGAGTAACTGGGGTTCGTCTATCTCACAGGAAAAACTTTCGAACACGGTCTCGTAATTTTGAATCATGGTCAAATGACATAGTCAACATCTGAGCTAGCATTCGATGCAACCTCAATTGGTGTCAGAACGTTAGACAACGATCAGATGTAACATGCACCTGTCCCTTATACACTAAGGAGTGCAAAAAATTACCCAAATTTTTTTTTCAAAATTGTTTTCCCAGTACTGGGAAAAATTGCATTACTTACGTAGAAAGGACACAAAAAAATCATGAAATAGTTTTAAAAAAACAAGCCGCGGCGATTTGACCTTGAAATAGTCAAAAAATGTTAATTAAAGCCATTTATGGTAAATTTTATTGTGAAAATTGTGTAAATGGAATTTTTGGAAATAGTACTAAAATTCAACTTCTTGATGTACTCAACAAACATACAAATTTTTATAAGTTTTCCTCACTATCCATACCCCTTTCTCTCTACCTTAAACTTATGAAATTTTCTCTAAAAATAGCTAATATTATATGTTATTAAGGGAATTTTTGTTTTTGAAATTATTGAGCACACATTTCTTGAAATAGTATGAAAATTAAAATTATTGCGATATATAAATATAATGAAATATTTAATTATTAGTTTTTTTAAATTTAGCTGCGTACCTCCGACGTTAAATAAAATAGCAAAAAATTTAAACAAAACAAATTGCAATTTTTTTTTTAATTATCAGTGATACACACAAAACAAAAAATTGGTCTATAGAGTTATTAAAACTCTAAAATCTCGTGAATTTTGGTTAATACCTAATAGTGCCAAGCTGCCATTAAAAAATCCAAAAAATGTTAATACTAATGATAATGACTTTTAAAAAAAAAATACTCATTTTTTAATTATTCCAAAATATTTTATCATTTTGATTTTGGAGAAATGTGGAAAAATAGTTCTGTGGAACAGTGAGAAATCATAAACTTTATTGGTAAGTGGGGACAAGAGTGCTGCTGTTAAGGCGTTAAATGTAGTACAAAATGGGGGGGGGGGGGGGGGGTTACCGTGACACTAAGCTTTTGTTCTTTTTGAAACGGGAAATAAAAGCTTAAAAAAGACTACTACTGGCCTTTTAAGTGAAATTACTCGTTGTAGCTCACGATTTCACTTAAAACGTGTGTACTAGTATGTATACCCCCTACTTGCCTATCTTTAAATGAACACCAACTTAGAGCATGGCAGGCCCTCCTTTTACTACCTTTAGTGCGTCAACAGCAGCGCTCTTGCGCTCATATACCCATAAAGCTTATGGCTTCTTACTGACTCATAGAAAAACTTTTGCACACTATTCTAAAATCAAAATGATAAAATATTTTGGAATAATATTTTTTTAAGAGTTGTCCATGCTATTTTAAGAAATATTCGTGAAAACAATTTTCCACAAAAGAATTCCCATAATGATATATGATATGGGCTATTTTTAAAGAAAGTTGGACAAGTTTAAGGTTAGGGTAGGGGTAATGAATATAGAGGAAATATTATGAAATTTCTAATGGTTTTTATATAGCCCAAGAAGTCATATATTCGTGCTATTTCAAGAAATTTTTATGAAATCAATTGTCACAAGAATATTTACAATAATAGTCAAACGCCGCGGCTAGAAATTGTTTAAATTTACTGAAATTGTTTGTTGTGTTCTTTCTGCTTAAGGAAGTAATTTTTCCGCATTATTGTGAAAGATATTTTGAAAAAACGTTTATTCGGCCCACCCTATTATATACGGTGGTTTTTTTTTATCGTGAAAGGAACAACTCTGACAACATTCTAATAGCCAAATGTTTACGCACATGCTGGGAAATCGAACCAGCACTCATCGGATGCTTATATTTCACATATTACATGCTTATATTAAATTTTGATGGGGGGTGACGAAGTATATATAGGTCATTGTCAGTTTTCCGGTGATACTCATTATCTTAAAAATAATAAAACTATTTTGTGTTAACAAAATTTTCTAATGTAAAGCATTGAACTATTTTTTTAAAGCTATCTCTAATAAAATAATTAAAATTGTAATTTAAAAATGAATGTATTTGAAAAAAAAATACTTAAGTACGTGGTAAACAATTTTATAACTTCGATGTTAATGTATTCGCTCAGATAGTTAATTATTATTAAGAATCGGCAGGTAAACATAAATAAAGTTATAAGAAAAATTACTTCAAAATAATATGACAAAAGCCCAAATAGCATAAATAAATACTAATATATTGCTTTATTTACAAGTATTTAATTGTAATATTAAATAAATGTATTTAATATATAGCAAAAAGAAGAGTTAAGTTTAGTCAGTGGAATTGTTTTATGTAGTAAGTTTATATAATGCTTAAGTGTTTAACGAAAATAAAAGTAATGGATATGCTACTATGCAAAAGTCATATAAAATATAGTATTTTAGATATTGGTTGCTAGTTTATTTGACGTAAAACAAAGAATTAAATTTTTTGTATAAAGCTATTGTTGAAACATTTTATGCCTTGTTTACTTCTTGTGTAGACAGATAAAAATAGTGATATATTTTTACGATGAGAATGGAAAGGGTCGGATGCATAAAAAATCCTTTGTTTTAGTATCCGAGAGAAAAGTACACCGGAGTAGTCACACATGGAAATGTGAGAATCGACGCAAATGTTTCAAAGATAAACAAAATGTATAAAACGACAATTTTTTTTTGAAGAAGAAAAGAAGGTAGATTGAGTTTGGTGGTAAATTGTTGTGTCTATTCGGTTTAAAATAAATATTTTGATCCAGAGTAGGCTTTTTCATAGTAGTTTATTCGAGGATCTCAGGAAAAAGGTTGGAAAAGTGTACTAACAGGCCGAGGACGCAGAGACGTTTTTTACAGGACTGCTGGTAAGTTACGTTAGACTGCTGGATCTGGCACGATTACCCAAGATATCATGGTCAAAGAAAGTTTCTGTTATCATTCACCACGCGTTCTCGTGACCATATCGTCGGGTTAGTGCTACAACTAGATAACTCCATTTTAAGATTAAGGTATTACATATAAGTTCCTAGTTAAAAAAAACTGATATCCACGATATATCTACGATTGAATACTACAACTAGGAATTATATGTAATACCTTAATCTTCTTATGGAGTTATATAGACCAATTATGGCCAAACTGCGCCAAACACAAGGTAATTCAAACAGTGCCAGCTCAGGTGTTGTCCTCGTCATCTGACCATGGTTCAAAAATACGAGGCATCGTTCCCGGGTCTTTCCTTCGAGATAGGCCCCGAACCGTCGCCAATAGCCCACTGTGCAGCTCTACTGCGACGTTAATTAAACAAACCAACCCAGCGCTGGTGGTTTTGTCGCAGCAGGATAATTATTTGTCCTTTTGATTTGAAAAAATCTCTATTCCAAGGGTTAAATCCCGATTATATTTTAGCAGGATAATTTTCTTAAATTTTTTTGTAAATAATATGTATAGTAAGAACCATGTTTTATTAATACTAAATTCAAATACAAAAGCTTACTGTGTTGTACAATCTATTACTATGTTGTAAAATAATATAAAATAGTACTAGATGTTGATCCTACCAGAGAACTATTTGGTTGTAACAAAGCTGGTTTATTGAAAATCTCTATAACTCATTAGGTAAAAGGAATTTTGCTAAAAGCGAGGGTACAAATTTTGTCGTTATTATATTCTTTAATATAAAATGAAAATCTTTATTATTTAGTATTAGTAATAGTTATTATAATTGTACAATACTTGTAGTGTACTATACTTATTACTATATTGTACTGTGATAGGAATTATGCACGTATGTAAAGTTTTAGATTGGTATGATATTTGTATAAGGGTTAAAATTGAGTTTCAAGATTTGGCGATACTTCACCAAACAGGGCTAGTTAAATAACGTGTAAAATAATAAAATAATTATAATATACGATTAAAAAATTAACCTAAATTTTAAATTATGCATATTGAGAAAAAAAATTTATAACTTTCGATGTCAAAATTTACATGTATATCATCATGGATATGTTCTCAAATTTAACCTTTTAACGCTCATAGACATGATATCACAGCCAGGGATCTCCAGTTTTTCCAGAAATACACCCAAATTTTAAATTCATAAAAATTCCCTATTTTACAATATTTGTTATATTTAAAGGTTTAAGATACAACATACAAGTTATATCTTTAAATTTATTTAAAAATTAAAATATATAAAAGAGCATGCTCAGGAAAAACTATTTAAATCCCAAAGCATGGAAAACAACTTTCCATTTGTAAAAATCGTGTGAGCGTTACTGAGCATTAATCTAAACTGAAAATTCCAAAAGTGTCTCCGAATGACTGTCAGTATAAGAAAGACTCCGTAACTACAAGACGTAGATCTTTAAAATTCACAAAAACAGTTTGTTTGAAAAATAAAATTTTAACGTGACTATTTGCAAATCTGTGCGATGTTCCATTGGAATCTTATATATTTTTTTTAATGTACTCCAGGAAAGTTTCTCAAAGTGGTAACAATTAGATTAGTTGAATTCAACGAAAAGACTAATACTATTTTCAGCTCTGTACAATATATCGTAATAAAAAGTATATAAATTTTTAATGTAGTATATTATTGAGTTACATGGAAGAAAATTCCGTGCGCTTATATTGTCTGCAATTTTAAAGTGATTGGTTAAAAAAATTCAAAGTAATTTTTTAGTGTTTTGTTTGATTTAATACTTTACGAATTAAATCCATAATTAACAGTATCTAAGTGAACTAACGCTGATATAAATTCTGCAAATATTGATTGAAAATTCCACAAATATTGATCGAAAATTTCTCGAATATTGATAGTTTGCTATATATATTGTTTTCGAAAGTTCAGTTAAAATTATTTTTTGGTGTTTTGGTAATATAAGTAATGAAACTTAATATTAGTAAAAAACGCCATTATTTAAATCAGCTTGTTGGTCTTTTGATTTAATCTGACTATATCCAGAATTTTGTCCATTATATTTTAGTAAACAATCCTAATTTATTAAAATAATGGATGGTAAAAGTTAAAAGGGACTTGGTTCTATCAAAATATTCAGAGCTTTGCTCCCTTCATTTTGAAGCCGATTCTTTTGTCATAAATAAATGTGTCGAAGAAGTTTGAAGGCCAACTCTATGAAAATAAAGCTCTTTTTCACTGATAAAAATAGAATAAAAAGAGAACGAACGGATTATTCTTTTGGGTCAGTAAAATTTATTACTTATTTTCTTATGTCAAAAGGTTTTTCTAGTAAAGTTATAAATTTCCATACACTTAAGGGATTTTGTGGAATTAATGATAGCAATTTTTGAGCATATATGGCATTCGCCTAAACTTTTACAATGTACCTCATATTGTTGCGTGTACCACACATTTGGTCACTACAAGTGTAAATATTTAATTCCCACTTTATGCAAATGTTAAAATCAAGAATATCGATGAGTACAACATATTTAGTGTTAAAACACTTTCACATTAAAGAAACAAAATTAAGGCTATATTTTATTATGATTTGTAATACATTTCATAACATAGAAACTTAATAGAAATTATTGGCACTTTTGTATGTGGTTTAAACTAATATACGACTCTAGAGACATACTATTACGACTACGATGCTTCGACAAAGCCTCACAAGCTTCAAGTAATTGCTTAGATAAGTCACAGAAGGATAGTTTCTGGCTGTAATAACAATTTACCTACAATTTCTGAAATTGTCTTAATTGATCTTAGCCTACTGAAAGCATAGAATTTAATTGTAGGTTTTTCAAATTACGAACACATCTTTAACGAATTTAATTTAAACTTTATATTGGATGCGTAAATAATTTATAATAAAAACTATATTTACACTTTGAAAATATTGTTGTGTACTTGAAGGAACCATAATTTGTAAACTGTATGATAACATTATTTGAATGGTTTGATTAAAATGTTACAAATTTTATTCAAATTTGTTTACCTCTCAAAAATATACACTTGTTTGGAAAAAGCAAGACTCAATGACGTTGCTTACAATTGCTTTATGTGCTTATCGGAAAACAGTTTCTATATTTTTTTACCATAATTTGCTTAGCTTTTGCACGTTAAATCTGATCGTGTTTCAATGTCCTGACGCTTATTGAGGTTTCATTGGGTGCTAGTTCAGGCATTGACTTCGTCATCTGATCATGGTTCCAAAATTACGAGGTGTTAACTTGACTGTGTTAAGTCTCTTAACCCTCAAGTGGAGACGTGCGGTAAATGCTATACTAGCGGAGACGTGCGGTCACTGCGACCGCGCTGCATCCCCCCCCCCCCCCCCCCGCTCCCCACAGAAGTTAAGAAAATCAGATTAATAATAAAAACGGACCTACGGAAACCACAACCAACAACGTCTAGTCGCACACTGGCCGTGGACCTGCTTGAAGATACATGGACAGGTATGGGTGTAACTGCAACGGTGGGGATGTTATAGTCATCTGAAATCACTGAGCTAGAATATAATATAACTTTAAGCACTGGACCGAGGACTAAGCATTGCCAAACACTTTTCTCCTTTTTGAGCGAATGTAAAAAAAAACCCAGTCCTTTCGCATAGGTTTTCGTAGATTTAAAAACGCATTTCTGGCATTCTAGCTCAGTGCCTGAAATATGCTGCTAGCTGTCTTTGAAACCGCACGTCTCAACATAAGGGTTAGATGAGGGCTGATATAATAGTAATATTATTAATGTACTATTATTAATAGTAATATTATTAATGTACTATTATTAATGATATGTACTATTATTAATGATATGTACTATTATTAATGATATGTACTATTATTAATGATATGTACTATTATTAATGATATGTACTATTATTAATGATATGTACTATTATTAATGATATGTACTATTATTAATGATATGTACTATTATTAATGATATGTACTATTATTAATGATGTGTACTATTATTAATGATATGTACTATTATTAATGATATGTACTATTATTAATGATATGTACTATTATTAATAGTCACGAGAAGATTGTTTCCCCTTCGTTCGATATTACGAGACAATGTATATATGATAAAGCAAAATTTAAATAGTTTTACTTTCCGTAATCAAATAAAAATCATAATATAGGTAAAGGCTAATTTCGACGAAAAGTGTAAGTATTGATAACGAGAAATTTATTCGTTTAAAACACATTCAACACAGAAAGAGTAAGTATCTTTAAATAAAAGAAAAATTTACTAGATTTTGTGTTTGCATTATAATTAAACAATTTTAACTATATTTAGTTCTGGCAACTCTGACACTAAATTTATTTAAGGAATTAGTACTGGTAAAACAGATGTTACAAAATGTAACTTTTGCAATCCCTATTTTTGCTTCTAACATCGTTTACCATTAAAAAATTAAATAAATTATCATGAAGAAATATTATCAGAATTTTAATGTATGTCCTTTTGTTCGACATTCCGTCTGAAATTTTTATAAAAGAACATTAATGACATTTTCTTTCTTTCTACGGAACAGTTATTCCCTTTCTTGTACTTTTCCCCAGATTTTTTTTTATGGTCATAGAGGGGGAAAATCTTAATCTGTTTTGTATCTGCAAGTGAACAAGTTACAAAAATATTGATCTTTTTTAAATACACGATCACGCTTATCTCGTTCATTTTAAAGAACAGGTAACCAAAAGAACGAGTCGTTATGTTGTCGCTTGAGAGAAGACAGCGGAGTGCAAAGGGTTTAAACATTGAATAATTTTGAACTGAATTAACATTTCGAATACAACTGAATGACTGCTGAATGATTATACTGAAAGGACAATATATTAAATTATATTATATAGAGTTTACTTATTCCCATGAGTCATTTAGGTAATTCAATCGCTCTGTTTTTATACAAAGAAAATGTTTCGGATTTATGTTTATCCAATCACTTTCTTGAATAAATAACCTTAGAATTTTCATTGACTACGTCAACAAGTGGAATTGAAATTTGGAGGAGAAATCCGAGTTTCTCTCGAAACGGCAAAGTGAAAAAGTAAATATTCAACATTTTTCTTATCACTCCTAGGTTAACACACGGTAAAGATTAGAGATTTATTTTGTTTTGTGCACATACACACACAGAAACTTCTTTCCGAAAGATTGAAATATAAAATATTATTTTTATTTAATTAATTTGCATCTTTGCAGAGTAAGGGCCAATCTCCAAAGATATCGAATTAGTGTTGAGAGTAGTAATTACTTAAAAAATAGGATAATTATAATATAATAAGGAAAGTGTTAGCAAGAAATCCGTAGATAAACATTAAGATAATTAGGAAAGTTTTAGAAAGAAATTCATAGCCAAGGTTTACATTCGAATAAGTAGAGTTAGAAAATAATAAAGATATTTAGAAGATAATAATGAGAGTTGCAAATGAAAATACAGATTGCTGTATGACAATTAAAATTATAAAATAATAAAAGCAAATGTAAGAAAATTAAGATTTGCTTGTTCAATTACCATCGCACTACAGCTAGTACAATGGGCTATTGGAAACAATTCGAGAAGTTTCCCGATGGAAAGACCATGAAACATTTTTGAACCATGGTCAGATGACGGGGACAACACCTGAGCTAGCACTCCAAGCACTTATATATGCATGAGGACGTTTGGACCACGGCAGATTTAACGCGTTCCAGTTCCGTGTGCACGGTGTATGTTTGTTTTTGCAGACGACGAGGAAGGGAACCTTCAAACCTCCGATCACAAGCTCGCTGCACTTTCAAAATAAAAAAAAAATCTAGACTTAAAACCCCGATCCTCCAATTATGAGTCGAGTACTCTATTCAGGGACACTTGCTGGCTAAGAGTATAATATATATTTAATGGCAGTTACTAGAGAATACTAATAGTTATAAGATAAAATTTTAAAGTATAAGATCACAAGAGAAAAGTTAATAGAGATTAATGAGAAGAGAGCACGTTGTATAAAAATATTAGCTTGAGTTATAAAATAATAAATTACATTTTTAAAGTATATATAAAGTTACAACAAAGCAATGAATATTACAAAGTAATAAAGAAAATTACAATATAATAAGGACAGCCATAAGAGAAGAATAAAAAATATAACATAAATTGTAGCTATAAGCAAATAACTAAAAATGTAAAAGAATATTCACTCAAATGAGAAGAGAATAAGAATTTTTATAATAGAATAACTCAATAAAAGATATAAAAGAATAATAAAATTAAAAGACAAGAAAAAATTCTAACGGGAATTATTATTCATATTACCATAAAGATAATTACAAGATAATATGTATAATATTCATATGAGATTAATTAATAATGACAATTATTAGCAGTATAAGAGAGAAAAGAACATTATATATATAAGATATAAAGGACAGTTACAAAAATAGGTTTTATTACAATAGTAATGACTCGAATAAAATACTTTTAACATCATTAAAAAAAATATATATCTATGAATTAATACTTTTGATCGATAGATGGCGCCATGGTTTCTTCCATGACCTACATACTTGTCTGGACCAGAATAGACATGTCTCGACGGGGCATGACATAACACTTGCGCGCGCACATAAAAGGGGAGATTTGAATATAAATAACTCTTCTTGGCATCGTTTCAAATGTACAGCTGGGTTCTCTATCATTTCACACAGTGTCATGTTCTTCTTTTCATGTCCTTCTTTTCGAGTACTAGTATATATAATTTTTTTTATCTTAGATACTATATAGTAATGATATCATAAGAGATATTTACTACCAAAAAAATGAATAAGATGAAGAGAAAAAGAACAATTATTGCAAGTGGATGAGGAGAGTTATTAGAGGTAAAAGAAGACCGTACCTTCAATGGTGTCTTGTTAAATGAGATCATGTTAACAAAGTGGATACAGGTCGATATTCGACTACTGTCCTTCTTTTCGAGTATTTGGGGGACAATCAGCAAGATCAATTCTTTGGAGATTAGCCCGTTTTCAACCAATGCACAAAACTAAAGCTGTTTTTGACGAGAAACGTCTTTAAAATCTACTGTTTGA
This sequence comes from Troglohyphantes excavatus, assembly GCA_963932185.1. Taxonomy (NCBI): domain Eukaryota; kingdom Metazoa; phylum Arthropoda; class Arachnida; order Araneae; family Linyphiidae; genus Troglohyphantes; species Troglohyphantes excavatus. The sequence goes on along the minus strand of OZ010676.1, from coordinate 52,328,491 downwards.
GGTATCACGATGGGAACATCATGCATCATTTAGGGTGATCGACCGTGACAGTATAATTTCGTAATGAATAGTACTAATTTAAATAAATTTGAACTCTTTCTATATGAAAATAGGAGCCGATCTGTGTAAAAGCTTGAAATATAGCAAAGCAAATATCAGGCGAGTATAGAGGCCTGCGGCGTCAAATGGAACTTGGTTATCTTTCTTCTGTTGGAAAGGATTTTTGGTGGCGACCAATTCCTGTGTACTGAACTGAAAAGCTTCACGTAAAATCCTTTAGATTGTGCTCCTTCACAGCTAAACACAATTATTTACCATATTCCATTTCCTTTCCTTATCTCTCCCTTATAAAACGTACTATTAAAAGATTTCTGTATACAAAATTAGCTTTTGATGACTCAATTTATTTACATATCTAGGAATAGTAAGAATATCATATCTGCTTAAAAATTAAGCATGGCATTACAAAAGGTACTTACAGAAATATGTCATATTATTGTCATTTTTGAATTTTTGGTAAACTTATTGTGCATATGTGTTAAGTGTAGGTATATTTCCTAAGTAATTAACGTATATATGAACAATAAGGCTTTAATATTACAATCGGTTTTACAATGTTAAAAATATATACATTATTCTTTTTTCTAAGTTTAATTACAGGTTACTAATATTTGCTAAATACAGTTTAATAAAGAAACAGATATATAGTAGTATTCCTTTATTTACGAACTTACTTGAAATAAAGTAAGTTTCTTCACCATTATAAATTATTACTTAAATTTGACGAAATGTTCTTGAAATATGTTCAAATTAAACATTTAATCAAAAACGACGAATATTTTTTTAAAACTTCAAAATTTTGAAATATTTTGTAATTTTGACTTTAAAATTTAATAGAAGCATTAAACAAAATTTCCGTAAAATATTTTCCAACTCCCCCCTCCCCCTCTCTTTCCCCCATGATGCGTTTTTGAGACTTCTGAATTGAGAATTTTTAAAAGAGAATTAAAATTTGAATTGAGAATTTTTAGAGAATAAAGAGTTTTTCAAGTTTACAGCACGATGGAATATTTTGTGTGCTTTTTACTTAAAAAATTAATAAAATATTAAACTATATTCCATCAATATTGAGTATTAATCTTTTAAAATGTAAATTTGAATAAGAACTTTTATAAGATCCTCACATAAAACATTTTTCTAAACCCTCCCACTCCCATGATCCATTTTTGAGAATTTTAATTGCGAATTTTTAGAAATTTTTAAAAAGAGAAATAAAGTTGAATTGCATTGAGAATTTTTAGAGAATATTAAGTTTTTTAAATTTACAAAACGATGAAATATTTTATGATTTTATAATTAAAATTTAATTGAAACATAAAAAAAAAACTTTTTCCTAAAATACCCCCATAATTTATTTTTCTGTATGAAAAAAAAAGAGTTTTTACTTCTTAAATTTTTAGCTGCAATTGCATAAAATAGCCGAAAACTAAAAACACTTTCTAATTCCGAAACCAAATCCGACGTCATCGCAATTCGTAGATTACTTTACAGTCCTTTTAACTGATTGTCTTTCCAAATTTCCGGGTTAACACGTGTAATTCCAGCAAGGAATTTGTCTTTGTCATTCTATTTACACCATTCAGTTCAACGACATCTTTTCTTGTATGACAGATGCGGAAGAGCTGCAGCTGGTGAAAGGGTCATTCCACTATACATACTTTTTTGCGGAAGAACGTCAAAGTTTTAACAATAACAATATATAGTGATACTTTTTTATCAATTTATTAATTTGAGATTAAACAATTTTAAAATTTTGCGTGAAAAAATATAAATAAAGCTTTAATGCATGATTCTAAAATTTACTAATAAAAAGAACATTTACACATAAAATGAACATTTTTTAGTACAGGGGAAGTTCATTGAAGGTTTAATTCTAATGATTCTTAAAAAGTGGAAACTCCATGTCCCACCCCTCTTAATCAACAATCCGACATTAAAAAAAACTTACGGATTCTCATCTTTCTTCCCATTTCATAACTTAGTAAAATAAAATTAACAGCCTGCAGCTAACGTAAGGCGTTAAAATATGTCCACGATTAAAGTGGATTCTCATCGTTTTTTATATATACCTTTTAATTTAAGGATTTTTTTTAAGGAAAGGCCTGAGAACATTGCCTTGTATTTTTGGACCATGATCAGATGACAAGGGCAACACCCAGCTAGCACCCGACGCGCCAGGACAATGGACCACGATCAGATTTTACGTGTACCAGTCCCGTATACACACTGGTGGTAATTTAAGATATTTTTGAACGACTTTTGTAATTTAGGAACGACTTTGGCAACCCTCCGATTGAAAGATCGCTACACCTGAACTTTTATCAAGTCCGCTTTGATTCGAATTATCCTGATAATGTTCCCCTCAGGGCTACCGGGCCCCTTTTTTAAGGAAACAGCACGCGGTGTTCCCATGTGGTCACCCTCCCTCATGGAGGTAAGAATAGAAAGGAGACGGCATCTACTCGCGAAATTGAAGCTTTCACTGTAACCGCGCCGCCATCTTGCTTTGATCAGTACATTCCTCCTCCCTGTTACTGCTTGTCCGCTTCTATCGTAGTTTCATATGTGTGAGCAGAACGTCTGAATTATTTTCGTAGTGTTTATATGCATACATATTCCGACAATTTTCTTTGTAGCAAATAAATTTGTTTTTATAATTTAGTTATATGCATATAATGCAAAATATAAATATTTTTATTAATGCGAGTTTATGTAAGTCTGACCTCCATGCCCTCCCTAGTACTGATCATGCCCGATAATGCGTGATTTCGGTGGTCCGACGAGAACAGGTATGTTCATTATGCTATAGCCGATGATCCAGTTATGGAAGGAATATTGCTGTATTCTAAACTTTATGTACCATTAAAATTTAGGCCTGTGGTGGCCGAATGGTTAGGGGCTCGGACAAGCATCCGATAGGCGCGTGTCCGATTCCCAGCGTGTGTGTAGTGTTTTAGTAATTGAAAGATTGTCAAATTCTTTCCTTTTGCGCCCACAAAATATCCGCCGTGTAAAAGGGGACTGGTGCATGGTAAACGCGATCATAGTTCAATGCCCTGATGACTATTGTGGTTGCATCAGGTGCCAGCTCAAGTGTTGACATCATCATATGACCATGGTTCAAAAATACAAGGCAGTGTTATCTGGTCTTTCCTTCGAGACACACCCCGACGTCGCCAATAACCCATTGTACAGCTCTAGAGCGGCGTTATTTCAACCAACTAACTTTAAAATTTTAAGACATTGGTTTTCAGATTTCTTTCGAGGTATATCTCAAACCATAGCCAATTGTCCATTATGTAGCTCTAGTGCGGATTTAAGTAAACCAACAAACCTTTAAAATGGTTATAACACAACTTTATAAATTCTCAAAAGAGTTTCCGAATTCCAAGAAAGGAATAGAGCGAATTGAAATTCTCAAATAACCTAGTCGCAGAAAAAATTCAGAACTCTTTTTATATAGAAATAGTCGTTTTACAGGTTATTATGCCCACAAAACTTGAGCTCTCTTTCAAAATTCTTTTCGAACCATTACTCTAAAAATACGTACTTCAAAAGAATACTTCAGGTTATAATTTTCCATTGCAAAAAGAAACCTGATATTTGTTTGCCATTTTTTCCTCCATGTACCCTTAAAACTAGTTAGTTTGTCCACAAGCAAAGATTTAGGGTGACATAATCTTTTTTGTAGGAAGAAGTCAGTCTATCTAATTGGACGTGTTTGAGATACAACTCTTCCCTTTCATGAGGGATATTGGCTATCTCGTTATTTTTAACAGTCGGTGGCAAGTCCGATTATTAGGGGGAAAATGCCAATGCTTTATATAGGACGCGTAATATATTTGGTATTGTCTTATTGGAGTCAATAAATATTATACTCTATAGTATTTTATAACTTTTATAAAATATGATTTTGTTTTCTGAAATATTTTTTTAAAATTTATATCTGAGACTGCAGCACAATTAGTCTCGCTTTGATATTATGCCATTTGTCATTAGGTCATTTTATTCGTTTGTTGGAGCCGTTTCACTTGTAATAAAAGTAAAATACAATTTAGAACATTTGTATGCATTAATTTAATATAAAATAGAAAATGGCGTAATTTAAAAAAAAAAAATTATAAAAATGTTAATTTTTAAATAGACATACTGAATTTTATGTATAAAAACAAAAGTTTCTTAATTATCGAACCTATTTCCATAAAGGAAATGCATCTTTATAAATTGTTGGTTACTCAACAAAAGTTATTTTATAAACAAAAGTTTATTTTACTTATTTTTGTACTATAAGTTTTTACAACGAAATGTCTATATTAACACTTTAGACTCAAGTGGCGACTCTCAGTCACAAAAATAACAACCTGTTCTTTTGTTCCCTGTTCTTCAACTTGAACGAGAACTACATGTTCTTGAACATTGAATTTTATTTTGCTAGCTTTTTCTTTACCTAACTCCACTTAAAAGTATGGCATCACTTGTGTCTTTAATATAAATAATTATTGTCATCTAGAAGCACCAAGTATGTTGATTATCAAAAACTTTCTTAAGATGGAATGATTGAAGAAACTTTCTTCAGATTCTTCACAAAACCTCGATTATTTTAAACATTTGCCAAATGTCATAAACAAATAAACGTATGTTTGGTATACTCAGCTTGACGCATAACTTTTTTTTTATAATTATCCACCCTAAACATAAAAGAACACGCTAAATAAATACATCATGAAAATTAACAGAAACATCAAACATGTTCTTCGAGTGCAAAGGGTTCATTTTAGCTAAATAATTAGTTCACAAATTTACCGAAAGGTCAAAAATTGTGTTTTTTTGTCTTCTCACAAAGTGTGGTATTATTTAGCAACTATAATCATAAGTAAAGTAGAAGCATGTGGAATAACTTGATTGCTACAACACATGAAAAGTAATTCAATAGGAAATATAATAAAATAAAATTTATGCAATAACTTTTTCTTTTAGAATAAAAATAGCATTACACATACGTTTATGATAACGAAATCAAAAAGAATTGAAGGCGATAATTTTATTACAGTACTATGTAAAAATAAAAGTAAAGCAATATTGCAAAAGTTGTGTAACTATAATAAAGTTATTGCAATACAACTATTTCCTTTACAAAAGTTTTTTGGTAACCAATTATGTGATAATAGTGTGGTTTCTCAGGAAAAGAAAAAAATATTGCTCATATATATTTTTATAACTTTTGAAAACAAAAAGGCATGTAAATTCTTTTCTGACCAATACTTGTTAATGGCCAGTTCAATAATTTGCAAAATGTGTAGATAGCAGCGCCAATTTCTCTTCAAGTGGAGATAACTTGAATCATTTGTTTCTTCAGATTTGTAAAATTGCCTATTTAGGGAGGTAATGTTGATCTATTATTGATAGCAATTAGCACAGATGTCTATCTACAGCGATGTCTGACCCCCCCCCCCTCAACTGAACTGTTGTCCAGGAATTTTCCAACAAGGAATCTCCTCTAGTCTTTTCATCAATGAATTCAATTTATATTTTCAATAAGAATCTGAAATACAACATTTTGAGAAAAAAAAATTGCAGTTATGATCTGAATAATATGTAAAGATAACTTTATATTTTTAAAAACGAAATTAAAGTCAATATATTTGAAATGCTCTATAAGTGAAAACAACTAAACAGTTTACTTATTAAGTTCAAAGGGCTATTTATATTTTTTCCCAATATAACGAAATATATATTTATTTGTTAATTTCTTGAGTATTGTAGGTTTACATCTAACTTTTGAGTATCTTCTTTTAAAAAATTCATTCCATACTTACTCGATTATATCAAATTCCTTATCAATTAACCACCAATGCCGCCTAACGAGCTGTATATAATTTGTGTATACAGATTTCTAAGAAGATAAAAATATATTGATAATATTTATTTCAAATTAAAATTACTAAAATAATATGGGGATTGGATTTAATGATTTTAAACAATGTTCCTTACAGCTTTATTAAAATTATTTCTTACGTTAAGAGGTCTAATATAAATCCTCTATGTCACAAATAATTCTGTATTCAGCCAATAAATAACAGCGCAAATACTGTTTTTGTCTTAATAATAAATTACAGAAAATTAAAAACCTTGACACACGTTAACTCTCAAGGGTAGAGTGCAAATTATGTTTTTTTAAATTTCGATTTAAATAATTTTGTATTTACTTCTGCTATTAGAATGGACATATATGATGGTATTATTATTGTTACATTACTATTGTTAAGATTGTATTCTATAATCTAGCTAATTTTTTTTAATAAAATTACTATCTCATATATTGTCAAAGTTTTGATATTTTTTATTGTTTTGAATATTAAACTTTTTAATTTTAATAAAATTTTTAGGGTACTTCAAAATCAAATTTACTATAAACATAAATATTTGTTATGAGCTGTTTATCATTATTTACTATGCTGTACTGTTAACTATAATTACCATTATTTTATATTTACTTATTTACTATAAACATTATTATTAATTATGTGTTAATTTTCACTATTTACTATAAACATTATTATTATGTATTATTTTTCATTATTTGTTATGTTACTATTAACTATTTACTATTATTTTGATATTCACTATTTTTACTATAAACGTTATTTACTATGTGTATAACTATTCACTTATTTTTTACTATTTACTTTTTTAAACTATTATCCACAACTTACTATTTACTTTTTTAAACTATTATCCACAACTTACTATTTATACAAAACAGTAGCATCAAACAATCTTGCTAAGGATATATTACATAACTTCTCTAGAGAATATATTACATAACTTTTCTAGAGAATATATTATATAACTTCTCTAGAGAATATATTACATAACTTCTTTAGAGAATATATTACATAACTTCTTTAGAGAATATATAAAATAACTTCTCTAGGGAATATATTAAATAACTTCTCTAGAGAATATATTACATAACTTCTTTAGATTATATATCTGCTCCCATGTAAACGTATCAAATGAATAAAGCTAGTTTTTATGAACTTGCTGAACATATAACAAGATTCCCCCCCAGAAAGCTCTGAAATTCGGCCTCTTATTTTGGGGAAAAATTTTATTAGAGCCCGTCACTTCGCCTTTTACTACCCACTCCTATCCAGTTTCTATCACATTTTTTGTGTCCTCTGCGGTGGGATTTCGTTCTTATGCTTCCATTTTTATGGACTTTTATAGAAGTTCTTACAGGTTTCATTTGGTTGACAGGTTTCCAAAAGACGCAAATTTGTCAATATTTCTTTAGAGTTAAATAAGAAATGTGATTTTCTTAAAGTGTTTGATTTTATTTATTATATTACTGATTAATGTTCATGTGCTGTAAAAATTTACGAACCGGGAGTTCGTAATGTGTATTTATTTGCATTTTTATTATCTATCTATAAATTTTTATTATTTGATTTAAAAAATTTATGAGTTTTATTTTTCGGAAAGTCTCAAGTGATACAAATTTATCACTTTTTCTTTTCTTATTATTTACCCAAGTGAAATGATTTTTGAATCTTAGAGTTGTTTTCACTTTCTAAAGTGTCTTAGGAATTTTCCAAGAACACGCATTTTTAACAACTTAAAACAATTAATGTTTTTAAATATATTTGCTTTTAAAATTAATCTATAAAAGATTTATGAAATAGAGGGCTTGAATGAATTTAAAATTTGGTTGTATTTCTGAAAACACTGGAGATTCGAAGATTCCAGCATGTGAGATTAAGTCCATGAGTATCAGTGCGTTAATAGTTTTACAAACTGGAAATTTAATATTGATTAGCAAATATATTCAGCAAATTCGACCCAAATCTTTAACTGCAAGTTATCGCATCCGAAGAATATTAATGATCTGTTATTTAAAACTCAACAGAAATTTATATTGCAAAGGGGGAATAAATAGAGTATTTTAATAGCACGTATAAACCTATATTTTAAATATCATTATAATAAGTTTTCGCTTCTGATATACCAGAGGAAAATAACAGTTAAACCGACAGGGAATATAGTAGACATGGTTGCAAAAAGGCCAAAACCACAAAAAAACATATAAAAAATTATAACATTTTGAAAAAATAGTACAAATTTTTGTGTTTGGCCTTTAAACAATTTTACCTTTATACAATGTATGTACTAATAATGTTATTCCCTTTCAGTATTTATTAATACGAGCTCATTGGTCAGCCTCTGAAACCCCCTTTATAACTTAATATTAACTTCAATAGTTTAATTCATAAGTTTATTAACTTCAATAGTTTAATTCATAAGTTTATTAACTTCAATAGTTTAATTCATAAGTTTATTAACTTCAATAGTTTAATTCATAAGTTTATTAACTTCAATAGTTTAATTCATAAGTTTATTAACTTCAATAGTTTAATTCATAAGTTTATTAACTTCAATAGTTTAATTCATAAGTTTATTAACTTCAATAGTTTAATTCATAAGTTTATTAACTTCAATAGTTTAATTCATAAGTTTATTAACTTCAATAGTTTAATTCATAAGTTTATTAACTTCAATAGTTTAATTCATAAGTTTATTAACTTCAATAGTTTAATTCATAAGTTTATTAACTTCAATAGTTTAATTCATAAGTTTATTAACTTCAATAGTTTAATTCATAAGTTTATTAACTTCAATAGTTTAATTCATAAGTTTATTAACTTCAATAGTTTAATTCATAAGTTTATTAACTTCAATAGTTTAATTCATAAGTTTATTAACTTCAATAGTTTAATTCATAAGTTTATTAACTTCAATAGTTTAATTCATAAGTTTATTAACTTCAATAGTTTAATTCATAAGTTTATTAACTTCAATAGTTTAATTCATAAGTTTATTAACTTCAATAGTTTAATTCATAAGTTTATTAACTTCAATAGTTTAATTCATAAGTTTATTAACTTCAATAGTTTAATTCATAAGTTTATTAACTTCAATAGTTTAATTCATAAGTTTATTAACTTCAATAGTTTAATTCATAAGTTTATTAACTTCAATAGTTTAATTCATAAGTTTATTAACTTCAATAGTTTAATTCATAAGTTTATTAACTTACAATTAAACTACAACAAGAGTACAAGATTATAAAATAGAAATTTGTACTGCTCGTAAAAATATATAAATAGTTAAAAATTGTAGATCTTACATTTGAGTATTATTCATACATCAACATAAAAAGCAATTCAGCCGCTTCAACAAGTACTATATGTACATTCTTTATGACAGAGTATATTGTGAAAGAAGTAGTCATATGAATAAATCCTTTCTTGTTTAGTCATATTTTCCCAAGTATAAGGGAAAAAAGTGTCATAAAATGGCATTTTTAAAACAACATTCAGAGATTAATATGTTGAATGTATGTTTCGTACATAGTTCTTACTTAAAGTATTAAGAGTTGAAATCACGTAGAGATGGTGGGACAGCAAAACAGCCATCTTGTCATGTTGTGTGTACTTATTTCTAAATCCATTTGGTGTTTAGTGCATGGTACTTGCGCCAAATCAGCAAACATTTTTGCCATGCGGACTTTGGAATAAACTACCATATCCTCCAACACATAAGTTTTGTAATCGCTAACTAGAATAAAGAAACGCTCATTTTTAAACCACTCTATATATTATTTAAATACCTTACGCGTAGATTTAAACACTATTTACATATTAATTCAGCTTTCATTTCGATATATCAACAAATACAAAAATCCTCCCTAAATAACAAACATTTTCACAACTGTATTAAAAGCGCTGATTTCCTGCCAAATCTGGCATTAACTCTTTAACTCGCAACTTTTTTTGTCGTAGGAAAAAAATTATTTTAATTTGTGTTTTTTAGTCATCAGTTTTTAATATCCCCTTATTCTTGAATCACTCATTTAGAAAATTTAAAACATCAATAGAGCATCATCAAGGTTCAATATTGCAATCTCTCACGCAATATTTCCAATTGCTTGGAACTTTACATAATTTGTCCTGTGCATGCTATTTTATATATATTTTAAATAAACTGTAAAAATATAGCTTGTAAGTTGCATCTCAAACCTTTAACTTAAAATAATGTACAATGGTGTATTTTTATAAATTTAATAGCTGGGTGATTATTACTCTAAAAAACTGGAAATCCCTGGACGTGATATCACGCCAATGAGCGTCAAGGGGTAAAAGCATCCGATTTATATTTTGAACTATCAGATTTAAAATATTTATCAAGTTAAGGCTAAAAATATTTACTTTATTAGCAAAAAAATAGTCAAATTTTGACAAATTTTAACAAACCACAAAATACCAACAAAAAAAACTGATTTAATCGCATAATTCTCTGTGAGTTGAATTTGTCACTGTTATTTACAAACCTAAAATTTCCCCTATGCGCCAATAGATTGCGCTCTACGCTTCCGATTCACGCATGTGTTATCATAGGAACTACTGGGTATCGTCCTACACATTTGAAAATAGGTGGTTTTTATTGTGAAACCAGTGAAAGCAAAAGGGCTAAATAAGGTCGAAATGTAACCACATGTGTTCTAACGCCTCATTTTAAATATCAATAGAAGTTTCCGTGTTTAAACTCTAATACTTTATGTTAGAACAGTGTGTGTGTAGTAGGAATAAATGGCTGACCTCCCGCCGGCTTCAACACCAAGTATCCCGCGATGACGCGTCTGGCTGCCATCAGAGAACGAACGACCGGCCACGTTCTTCTAGCCTCAGCATGCTTCACTTCACCGCCATGTCTGGAATAAAAATACTTTCCAATAGAATCACAGAATGTAAGGGCACACGGTACCACTAAACTTTTTTTATTTTTAACTTTTTGAATCACAGTTTTTATGTATATTATTTTAATTTATATAAGAGATAACAATATTTCATACAAAAACTCCACAGTTGTTTGTATTTTTTTCAAAATTTAAACTATTTAAAGTATGTTTTGAAAAGCTAAAGCTTTTTAAATATTTATTTTTTTCCTACCAAATTTTTTTATCAAATTCTTTAAACTACAATACATAAAAATTGCAATAAAATTTTGTTTTCTATATGTATTTGATTTTTATATAAATATTTATTCACAATAACACAAAATATTCTTATAAAAACACTTTTTTTACTTTAATAATTATAAAAATACTATTACTTATAGAGTTAATTCGCAAGCCAATTTATAATATACACATATTTTACAATTTGCTTAAAAATTATTCATACCACCATTATTAATAAAAAAAAGCCTTGGCGTTTCAAAAAAATTAATATAAAAAAACCAAACAATGATAAAAAAATATTTAAAGTTTTCGTTCTTTGAATAACATGACATCATCCAGCATAAAATCTCATATATATCATTAAAAACATGGATACAGTTCTAGAATTTTGATTTTGCAAGCATATTTAGAAGAATCCAAACAAGATATAATTTTAGCAAATAAAAATATATCGATAATTTTACACCGGTTTGGTACTGTTTCCCATTAAAAACTTTCCTACAATCAATACTGTTGGAAAAGCACGTGGACAAAACTCCCACGCATGAGACACGTCCAATGAGATGGCCGGAGAATACTACGCAGTAAAGTTCTGATGACGCTAAAGAGTCGCCATCTTGTTAGAGAGACTAGAGAACTATACCACGAGATGCACGCATAGGAGGTGCCAATCCCGTAGGCGCACTTTCCTTTAATTGTAATTAATATAAAATGTAAACTCTCTTAAGCTTAATTAAACTTAAAATAGATATACCTGAAGAGTTGGTTTCTTTGCGTATGCTTGAATTTGATTAATCGAGTCTTATTAGAGTCCGTGTTGTGTAAGGATAGCAGCAACTACAATACCCGAGGATAAACCCTTCTTTGGATTATCTTCAAATACATTTGGAACTTCAATAAGAATTTAATCATTTTTATTCAAACCACTCATTTGGTAGGCTCATAATCACAGGGTTTTGGGTTCGGTACCCGTCGTCCACAAAAACGTATACCGTATAGAGAGGAGGTGTGCACGTTAAATCGGTCGTGTTTCAAATATCCTCATGACGAGCGTGGTGTGAAATTTTGGGGATAAAGTCCCAATTCAATTCTTATCTTCGTCATCTGATCATGAATCATAATTATTATGCAGAGTTCCCGGGTCTTTACTTCGGAATAGATCCAGAACCGTCACCAACAAAGCTAGCTGCGCACGAGCAATAACTGCATTGCAACTTGTAATCAACTGAACAACTAACAAATCCCACACCAACATAATGCACCCAAAATCTCAACCAAGCGAGCGGTTATTTAATTGAATCCAACTCAAGGCTGCCAAGTCTCAGATTTCGTAATCGGCAAAGTGAAGACGAAAAGTCGCCAAACTCGGAGTACCACAATCCAAACAAAATTGTCAAATTATAAATTATTTCGCAAAAGCTGGAATCGCTGTAGCGAGCAAAAGGATATTTGGTGCAATTAAAAGTTGCTCAGTGAGCGAATACAATTTAAGTTTCCCAGTAATATGTAACTAAACAGTTTAGTTTCATGTCCGATAGTTGCCAGCAGCCTCACCGTTTATGTAGATCTAGTTTAACATTAATTCAACCAACTTATCAAAGATTTTGTTACTTTAAATCTTTTCTTGTTGACAAATCAGCTAGTGTTAAGCGAGACAAAAAAAAATTCCCTAAATGTATCGGTTTTCTTTTTTAAGTGTAAAATTATAGCCCGAATTATTCTTTCAAAGCACGTATTTTTAGCTTATCGATCTCAAAAGAATTATGAAAGATATTTAAAGTTTTTGTATTATTCAAACTTATCTCCTGTTCACATTTTTATATTTCCTCCGGACGTAGCTGTTAAATGAGGGTACCTATTTGGCATTTTTTATTTTTTATTGAAAGGGAGTAATGCTATGGTTGTCGCATTTCATAAATTTTCATAAAAATCAAGAATTGTTCCATTTGCTAGTTTACACACAATAAACACAAAACATTACATTAATAAACACAAAATGCAATTAGTAACATATGGACTTTGTATAAACGTACATTTACTGAATATCGTCTGCTTAATTCACAAATCACGTAACTCCAAACTTCAGATTCACCAACCGTAGAGAAAGCTGCTTGGCGGCGAAATTCAAGCTCTGTAATCACATGACTCTTGAAGCCGATCTCTCCCATACAATAAAATCTCAGGTATTCATTTCTTGTTTTAAAAAATTCCACATTTAGAAGTGAATAGCTTGAATTCGTTGCAAAACAGCTTTCACTATGGCTACTGAAACCGTAGTTTGGAGTTACAATGTTTGTGGATTAAATCAACGATATATTAGTTCCATTAGTTGACTCATATATTAAATATTATTTATAACGATAACTACTTATTTCATAACTAATATCTTTTTTAAAGTACTATTGTCAGTATAGATAAAATCTAAAATCAATGGGAATGAAAATCTATGTTAAAAATCTATTATCAATGGGTCCCAGGCAACGAAGAGCCAAACAGACAGAGAAAGAAAAAGTGAATATTTTCAATATTTGTGGCAATCATACATTCGTTGACACATAAAAAAACTGCAATGTTCTTATTTATTGCTAATATATTTTACGACTGCCCTTTTAAGTACATGGCATTTGAGATCACGATGGAAATAACAGTACAGCGCGTAGTTTGCTATTGTGTAGAAACAACTGGATTCTCCATGTTTTAAAGTATAAAGTATAGCATTCGTTAAATTTTAAAGTTTTTATAACGAAGATGTTTAAAAATAAATGCGTTTTACGTTTATTTTGCGATGTGTAGAAAATAAACTATGTTATCAAATTCACAAGACTATGCTTTTTCAAAAATGTTAAATGTGTTGTTAATTTGTGAAGGTTTTTTAGATAAAAAGAGATCCGTCACATACAACGTTGTAAAAATGTTGAAAACTGGATGGAAATGTGAATTTTTTTTTCAAATTTCCAAAAATTTCCAGCTTTTCTATGAAAGAGTCGATTTTCAAAGCATTGTTATAATTCTGGAGGCTTTGAAACTTTTAAAGAAAGGTATTACGCCCAAATAATATTATATACCGTATAAATTCAAATAAACAATTGAATTTTATGATAAAAACTACTTTATAGGTAATAATAAATGATAAATTGTTTAATATTTAAAAATATATTATTTATTTTCAGAACTAATAAAAATAACCGTTCTTTGCACGAAGTTGATTAATAAAATAAATAAATCCATGCACTAATTAAACTAAAAGGAGACAAAAAAAACATCTAATGATATATTTAATTAGTGCAGTGAAATTATTTAAATATTTAAACTATGTTTAAAAAATGAAAGGAAGTGAAAACCACTTTATATTCTCCAAAAATATCTTAAACTTTGGTGAGTTAAATATGATTGCCTAAAGAATATATAAATATGTCTATAAATTTACATAATATGTCTTTACATAAATATCCTATAAAATCAACCATCCAAATTTACATAAATATGTCTATAAAATACACATAACATATGGATTTAGAATTAATTACAAAAATATGACTGTTCTTTTGAGCAGAATATACTTTGTGTCTGGTTTAGGTTTATGTTCTCTTATAGTATTCTCCCTTAGAAACAAACTCATATGATTGCTTTGTAAATCAAGTTTCCTAACAATATGAAATAAACAGAAATACTCGTAAAAATTGTTGTAAAATAAGGTTAACATAGATGAGTAAGACCATTACATAAAAAAAATTCCGGGACTCTTTCAGTTGGTGAAGTTTACAAATGGACAGGTGTATATACTTTTTCTCTCTACCCTTCGAAAATGACAGGTAAGCTGAACAAGCTGAAATTGCTAACTTTCAGACTCGCCTCATTTGTTTTTTGTATTTAGTTGGGTTTAGGATTCCGTATCTCTATTCCAAGAAAAGACACGTATTGGAAATGCGCATAATTGAATAAAATATAGGTTTATTTAGGCAAAGATGTAAAACTAAAATAGATAAAAAATCTCATTTACTCTTTTATTCACTTAATCACTCACTCAATTAACCACAATTACTAAATCATTTACTTACAGTCACTCATTTACAAATATTCACTTAAACATTTCCCCACACTTTATCGCTTTTTTACTACATCATTTACTTATATTTTCTTTATTCACACTCAATCATTTACTCACACTCTCTTAACCATTTAATAATCTTTCAATTACTTACACATTTACTCATATTTCGTTTACTTACACTCAGTTAGTCATTTACGCATACTAACTGACTTACTCTTTTCTTTACTCACTAGTGTTTAATTTTTTAAAAATTGTATTTATTTTTTAGTTTTTGTTTATTTAATATAATTTATTCTATTTTTAATTATATATTTTATTTTTAATTTAATATTTCATTTTATTTTAATTTTGATATTTAATTTATTTTAAATTTAATATTTTACTTTGTTTTTAATTTAATATTTTACTTTGTTTTTAATTTAATATTTTACTTTGTTTTTAATTTAATATTTTACTTTGTTTTCAATTTAATATTTTACATTGTTTTTAATTTAATACTTTATTTTCAATTTAGTATATTTTATTTTTAATTTTATATTTTATTTTCAATTTAATATTTTATTTTCAATTTAATAGTTTACTTTTTTATATAATAATTTTTTAATTTGTATTGTTTTTGCTATGATTCTTTATTTGTTTTTTAATTTTTAATATCCAAACTTAACATTCAAAAGCTGGAGTTGCTCTTGCTCACATTAACATTTTTATTCGTATTTTTTATAGAGTTTCGAAAAAAAAAATTCTGAATATTTTAATAGCGATAATTTTGTAAGAAATTGTTTGGAAGATGTAAAATTGAAAAAAAAATGTATTTCTTTCGTAAGCTACCTCGTAGTAGATTCGTTTCTTATACTAAATTTTAAAATATGCAAAAAATATCTACCGTATATACTCGCGTATAAGCCGAGAAATTTAAGTCAAAATCTTCATCAAAGAGTAGGGGGGGTCGGCTTATACGCGGGTCAGTAAAATTTATAAAATAATTTGCCTAAAATGAGAAAAGAAGAAAAGTTGAAATTAAGGGATTCTTGTAAATCGCCCCGACAGATGTCCCCGATCCGAGAATGTGCGTCACATGTGCCGAACCACGATGATTTTAACCACGATGATCGTCGCGAACTTCGAGAAAGGCCGTTTCCCCAACCACTTTTTTTTAATTTTTGATTTCTCAGCTTAAATATTTATTTTAAGAATAAAAATTTCACTCTATTTTCGATGATTTTCCGATTTTAATCGGAATTTTTCATGTACGAAAATACAACTCGGCTTATACGCGAGTTTTCAATTTTGGACAAAAAATCGCCCTAAAATTAGGGGGTCGGCTTATACGCGGATCGGCTTATACGCGAGTATATACGGTAAGTACTACATTTGAGATAAATCGATACATGTGTTTTAGAAGTACAAGCTCGCACTTTAAGCCTTAGATTTAATTTAAATTTAATTTTAAAATGAAATCGCAAAGAAGTCTTAATTCTTAACGAAGGGAAATAAAAAATTCATGAAGTTGTATTCGAAACAATTTTTCTTGGTGTACAAAACCAACAAAAAAAAAATACATGCAAAACTTAATAATTTATTTTTTTAAAAATTCACAACGCTACTAAAAAAATTTATTTAGTGACATTAAATTTCTTGAAAAGAAATGTAGTTAAATAAACATAACTACAGAGTAGAAAAAGAGTACAACAAATACTTTAAAATATGCATATAGTCATTTTCTTACAGGTGACAAATGCATTATCTAAACGAGGGAATTACAACAGGACGCACTTCTTTATGGTACGTAGGCGCACTTTTTATGACTGTAGCAAACTAAGTATCTCTTTGGTGCAAGTCCCCAGAGATCACGAACAAATCAAATAAAGAGTACGTGTTCAGCACGAGCCATTTCCATTTAAGTTGATACATTTGAAATGCAAGTGTTCTGTTCGTGCGTTACGTTGCAATATGTTTTTATTTCATAAATGAGAGATGTAACTCGTTTTTAAAAATTTAAGAGATCCGCAAATGCAAAGTAATAACTTCTTAACAAACATTTCAATTTTAATTTTTAATGTATATGGACTCATTTTTCTCACAATTGATTTAAATGGAAATTAGAAGATTAATATTAAATACAAATAACAAAAGCGAGTAATTTAAAGTGGTTTTGCTTCAGGTATGGGATACATTTGACTTTTTTAAAAAACATTTGCAAATATCTTTATTATTATTTTTCACATATGTGTGCAAAGCATATTAACATAACACGCGATCAAACATTAATTTTTGTATTTTAAAAAAATTACAAAAAAGTTAATTTATTTTTGTCTTATTTTAGGTAAGTCAAGAATTTTTTTTTGAAAATTATAATTTTGCATTTTTATAAACAAAAGATTGTGCTTAACTGTCTTTATTTCATTGATTATACAATTTTTTAAAAATGTAATTAAAAGCCGAAATAGTAAATGTAATGTAATTAATGTATTGTAATTAATGTATTGTAATTAATGTATTGTAATTAATGTATTGTAATTAATGTATTGTAATTAATGTATTGTAATTAATGTATTGTAATTAATGTATTGTAATTAATGTATTGTAATTAATGTATTGTAATTAATGTATTGTAATTAATGTATTGTAATTAATGTATTGTAATTAATGTATTGTAATTAATGTATTGTAATTAATGTATTGTAATTAATGTATTGTAATTAATGTATTGTAATTAATGTATTGTAATTAATGTATTGTAATTAATGTATTGTAATTAATGTATTGTAATTAATGTATTGTAATTAATGTATTGTAATTAATGTATTGTAATTAATGTAATGTAATTAATGTAATGTAATTAATGTAATGTAATTAATGTAATGTAATTAATGTAATGTAATTAATGTAATGTAATGTAATTAATGTAATGTAATGTAATTAATGTAATGTAATGTAATTAATGTAATGTAATTAATGTAATGTAATGTAATTAATGTAATGTAATTAATGTAATGTAATTAATGTAATGTAATTAATGTAATGTAATTAATGTAATGTAATTAATGTAATGAAATTAAAGCCTAAAAATTAGCCAATTTAAGCCTAAAAACAAATTAAAATAATATATTTGAGAATAGCACTGTAGCAAATTTGGAGTATTTTTTTTAAATAGATCAAAACTTATATCAGTTTAAACTTAATCAACATAATTAAAATCATCACTGAGAAAAATAAGTTCAAAAATACATATTCAGGCAATATTGTTCCAAAGCTTAATATTGATTCACAAAAAGTAATTAGTGTACTTAAAAGTAGAGATATAACTTGGATGTTGTTAGATTCAAAATAAAATTGACTATTTTTTAAATAAATTAATTATTTTGGGATATTTTTGATGATTTTGTGTTTATGCTCATGATGAAACACACTTATAATGAAAACACAGTACAAAACAGGTATTTTTATTCCATTTGGGGATATGCAAGTTTGTATATGGATACTTTATCCTTGCATATATCTCCAAATAGTTAATCGATTTTGATAAGAGAGATATTTAATGCATCAGTCAACATTTTATTTATTCGAAACATAAAATTAATATGAAAATACTGAACTTTCAGGAGATACTTTCAATTAATCGAGATTTTTATTACGACAGATTTTTTTTTAATATTAATATAGTATAGTGTATTAAAATTTAGCTCAATTTCTTATAGTTTATAGATTATAGCTAGTTTTAGTTTTAATTTATTATTTACATGTTATTGATGCGTTTTTCTCCAACTTCAAGAATATTTGTTCATTTGCAGGGTTTTTCAGGATGTGTATAATAAAGTGTAATCTCGTAAATCGATTCAAATAAAAAAAAAATCTACTTTGTTAAATATCTCATAGTTCTTTAATAACAACTAAAACCTCTTAAAAATTCCCAAAATATTTCATTGATTTTAAACATTTGTATATAAACCAGATAAGAATCGTATGTTTTGTTTCACTTAAAACTTATTTTACGAACAAATGTATTTGTGGGGTGTCGTGATATATACTTAAATAGCAGTTATTTAAAATTAAAGTAACCTTTTGCAATAATATCTAAGTAATAAAATTTAAATGTGTCAGAGAAATATTAATTATAAAGATTTTTTATTAAATGCATTTAAACAGAATTATAAATCCTAATTTTTAACAAATAATTTGGGCTTTTATAAAAAAAAATTCATATTTAAGAAAAAGAGTTTAAGAAAACTGTACATACTTAACACCATTAAAACGTAAAAGAAAACCTAACTCTTTTATTTATTTCCCCCCGTATTTGCTATTCTACACAAGTTTGAAAATTTTCAAATATTTAATTAATTATTTTATGAGATGTTATACACTTAACTAAAAATCCAAGTTATTACATTCTTTTTTTACATTGTAAGCACACTGACTTATTAAATTAAACCATCT
Organism: Troglohyphantes excavatus; assembly: GCA_963932185.1. Taxonomy (NCBI): domain Eukaryota; kingdom Metazoa; phylum Arthropoda; class Arachnida; order Araneae; family Linyphiidae; genus Troglohyphantes; species Troglohyphantes excavatus. Next base: position 52,308,926 of record OZ010676.1, on the reverse strand, counting down.
AATAAAAAATTATATTTTTAAATAGAAATCAAAGAAAAAAAATGTCAGAATGTGTTAGTACATATTCAATAAAATATCATGTATTTTGCCTTAGAGGGAAAAAATGAAGGAATACATTGGGGGAGGGGAAATCTAGGGTAATTGTTTACATATTATATCTACATTACTTATACATTCACCATTGAAAAGTTATCTAAAAACATTCTTTGAAATTTTAGGAATTAAAAGAACGGTTTGCGTTCAAATAGACTAGGTGCGTTCAAGTTAAACTAGTTGAAATAAACAGCTTTTTAATTAATTTATTTTGAATACCCACTATTAGATCTAAGAGAAAAATGTGGCTTAATCTAAAAATTTAAAAAAGTTTAAAATAGACATTTTTATTTAAACTAAAACTTTGTAAGGTTATTTTTGAATAATTAGCCACATTTGAACGAAAACTCTTATAATATTAATTTTTTTTAAGAAAAGTGATTGTTTACAAATTAAACAAAAATATTATGCTCAAATTAAAACTTTTTTTTAAAATTTACGAAATTAACATATTATATTTATCTTCCAAAAATTATAAAAAATTTATAATTTTTGACAAATTCATTTCGTTATTGATAATCCTTAAACAAAGAAATTTGACAATTTCCAACAAGTATTTTCTCGTAATATATTCAAAAATTTTTAACCAAATTTAAATAAAAATTTAATAATGTAAAACCATTTGACAACGGAATTCAATGTGAAAAAATAAGTACAAATACAAAATCTTAGTAAAGTCTCTAACCAAACACTTGCTAATAAAACTATACTAAAGTACATACTCATTTAAGCGTCGTCCTATCCATTTTTCTAGACTAGCAAACATGAGGAACGCTTCTACACCTTTGAAAAAAAAAACATTTATTTTACAAGTCTCTCTCTCTCTTCCACTGTGTTATCTGGAAACAAAAGTTTCAAGGTTTCCTCTCACACAGGAAAACAGAAGCCCTTATCTTCAAGTTCAGTAGAAGAACCGTCTCCTCATTGTAGAGTATCAAGAAAGGATGAACGGCGCCTGATTTAAAGCCTTGTCTTTTATTTTAGGTGTTAAACATTTGGATAAGATCACGGCAGACTTTCCAAGTTTCAGAGGGGATAGGGCATTGTTTAGGCTATAGTCTTCAAATACTTATTGTGCCGTATTGAACTTGTATAACCAAATTTCTGGGGGGTTTGAATTCTATGCTTAAATTTATTTAACTTTCAAAAATACTTTGTATAATTATTAAATGTGTATAACAAATATCTATGTAAAATATTATTATAAAATGCTATTTAAATGTTTTAATTAAAATATTTAAAAATATTGAGGTATTTTTAAAAAAATATATTAAAACAAATTATTGTTTTTTGTGGTTAGTAAGTTGAAAGGATTACTTATATAATGCAGAAATTATTTTTTCTGCATCCCAAAAACTGGACGTCAGGCATTAATGTGTTAAAATACTAAAAAGGAAATCTATAATAATAAAAAAAGTGTCCTTTGGGGGATCGCAAAACACCAATTTCCTCTGCGTATAAAAGGCTAAAAATGTATATATAGGTACTATTCATCTCACTTGAGACTCGGTATTTTTTTGATACTACCTCACGCGGTAATATAATTTTTTTTATATAAGCAACTTTCTAGAAGGTGAAACTGTTTTATATCATAACACGCTTAATTAATGTATTTACAAAAGCAATATCTGCAAAAGAGATCGGTAAAATAATACTTTAAAAGTAATACTTTTAAAGTAAAGCTGTCTCATGATGATGCAAGAGACATGCATCCCACATTTAGAAGTAAATCACCATGAAAAAAATTCCACGAATTAAAATAAATCCCAGACAATACTAACCCCATATTATTATTTCAAAAATATTTATTATAAATCTAAGAGTTTAGTGATAAAACTTTAAAAAAAATTACTGTAATGTTTATTTTTATTTGAAAATTCTTTATGGTAGTCATCATGATAAACTTGCCAAAGTTTAGTATTTTAGTATCATAATCTCGCCATAAATACGACTACATAAATATTAGTTCTAATACATTATTTCTATGGAAGCTACCCATATTTGACCCTATACATTATATGTGTTCGGATGATCTTTATCAACAAGCTGCAAAACACATATTTTAATGGTAAAATATCTTCCGAAACACATTATTTACGAAACTCCTATTAACTTATAGCGTATTCTCGAATTATAAGTGTGTTAGCAACTAAATATTGAAAAATAATATTGTACACTTATTTTTGTGTCATAATTCATTACATATCAAGGCTGATTAAATATTAATATTAAAATAATTAATGAAATTTCAAAGATGAAAATATAAGTTAATATACAAATTGCTAGACGTTGATTTAGAGAATATTTTTATTTCTATAGTACAGCGGTTCTCAACCTGCGGTACGTGTACCCCCGGGGGTGCGTGGCAGTCTAGTTGGGGGTACGCGAAAATATTAGTAATGGCGGAAAATACCGAAATTAAAAAATGAATACATGTTACAAGTAAAATCAAAAATAAAAGTATATAAGTGTGATTAGTTTGAGTCGTTTGATTAATATGCCAGCTAACCGAAGAAAATTAGTGTCTAACAAAAAAAAGACTTTTGTGTAGAGGAATGGATGAGAAATGTTACGAGCGAATGCGGAATATAAATGAAGATTTATCAAGGGGTACGTGACCGAAAAAAGTCTGAGAACCACTTCTACAGTACATTGTTTTGTTTCACCATTTGCGCAGAACGGGTATTTCTTTTAGAATATGATTAATAGTAAAAATTAATCTACTGATGCTCAGGACCGCATATAAGATTATCCAAGAATGCACCAAATTTTTAAATTAATAAAAATATTTCATTTTACAATATTTTTCAAATGTAATGCTTTTAGGCAAAACTTATCAAGCTACCTCTTAGCATTCAGATTTACCACAAAAAAAATACAAACAAAGGATTATAAAAAATTATTTAAACCTCCAAACAGTGAAAACAATTTTACAGTATGAATCCTAGTTTTAAATATGAATCATGGAAAAATTGTCCAGTCACTATTTGGCATGGTTTGCTGTACTCAAAAATTATTTCTCAATATGTTTTCCTAGATGTTTATTTAGAAAAATATTTTTGGAGAACACATGCACTAACAACAGTAATTTCGCGAAAAAACGGAAAATGGAAAGAAGCCAGTACATTATTTCCTGTCTTTCAATAGTTTCCGCTTAGGGTGGCTGCAATTTCCTTAATTTCGAAAAGTCACACTCATTTGTCGGCCGCACGAGCAAAAAATTACAAATACAGCGATTTTTGTATTCTATGAAATAAAGTTTCATTTAATATTATTACAAAAATTAATGTGGACCTATGACGATGTCTCACTATTGTAAAAAATAAAATATAATTATCTCAACCTTCTGACGTTCAAGGCCGTATATTTACGTCCAGGAATCTCCAGTTTTTCTAGTGATACACCCATATTTTAAATTCATAAAAATATTTTATTTTACAATACTTTTTTAATTCAGAGGTAGATTTGAAGTACAACTTACAAGATATATGTCAACAATTAATTAAAAAAAAAATATGAAATAGCATGTCAAGGAACATTTATTTAAATGTCCAAATAATAAAAAAAAACTTTACAACTGCAAAAATCGCTTGAGCAACAGTGGGTTAAAATGAGAAATTATTTTTAAAAATAAGAAAGTTTCTGAATTTAGTGAACTGCTTCATATACTCATTTGAGTTGGAAAACGAATTCACAATAGTTTTGCACTCGTAAATATATTGAGTAAATAAAATAAGACAGTAGTCCAGAAAATAACTTTTTTTTGCATCTTAATTCAGTGGCGCCATCTGTTACATATTTACGATGACGTGAATTAAGAAAATGTTACGCAGTGTCTTTAATAATTTAATATTTAGATTTGTTTGTATAACTAATCTCATAATACTATAGACATTAATAAAAATGCTTTAAATCAATGTAAATGTTAAAACTGATATGAAAAATTTAGCCAAATAATATGACATACTGTTCTGAAAAATAAACACTTCTAAAGTTGTACAATTAAAAAAAGGCACATAAAAATGAGTATCTAAATCTACTCGTTTTTCTTTAAATATAATTGCATCGTACACGGGCAGATAAACTCAAATGCAAGTAATCGTAATTCTCAAAAAAAATAGCAATGCGATTTAATATTTCTAATCTCGGCTTCTGTTCAAGCAATCTTAAGGAAAGCTGATAAACTTAAAATAGTAGTTCAGAAGATGGTTTTCCATATTATTTAATGTCGATTGCTTAAGTAGAAACCGAGTTTTTACTACTCAATTATGTTACTTCTCCTTTTGGCAAAGAAAAGTTTTTTAAGTTCTCCGAAATTTTTTTAATATTTCTTATGTTTATAACTTTTTAATGTCACCCTGGTAGTATAACGGATTAGACACTGAACTGCAGTGCTGAGCATCTGGGTTTTATTTCCTATAAGACATTTTTGTAATTGTCGATGTTTATTGAAAGTGATTTAGGAAGGCAGCCGATGTAAGCAAGCATCTAAGCATAGAGTATATTTCTTTTTCAAAATTGAAACTCATGTATTCGAAGCCATAACAAGCATCAAATGCAATAAAATGAGTATATTTTATTTTTTTCCAAGTACCTATTTTAACAGTGTGCATAGAACAGAAATGGTGTATATTCTCCGTATACAAGAATTGATTTCATTTGAGATTTTTCCGATTAAAAAACTAATATGTTTCTGAAAAAAATTTAACTTTTTCTAAATATCAAATGAATTTCGATTTAATATGAATTAAATATTCAGTTGATATATTTTTTATATACATAGTATATGGGACGGTTAAAGTAATAGTGGTGTTAGTAACTTTTTTTTTAATATTGTGTTAATTTCATATCTGCATTCTTTACATTCAAATACATAAGGTGTAAAAATATCGCAAGTCATAACTTTAAACAACACTTGTTTGAAGGAAATCACAATAACGAGTGTCCGTAAAAACTCTATTTAAAAAAATTATATAAAATTGACTTAATCCACTATTACTTTCAATGCCTCATATGTATGATAATTATTCTTTTGATACAAGTTTATCGATATCATAACTTGTATTAATTATTACACAGTAATGAGTTTTTTAATATGTATATAGAAATCACTTCACTGAAATAAGTTTTTATTCATTCTGTTCACTTAAATAATAAAATAAGATTCCCGAATATAATTTCCTGTTAAAATTATTAACTCACTAAAAATTTGAATAAATTGATTATTTTTTTTCATCGTTAAAATAAATTGTGTTTGTGAACAAACATTAATATAAAGCCAATTATTTTTTCTTTTATAACTCGTTTTTCTCAAGCGACTAAATTAACTAAAATTTATTTCTCCGAAAATATGAACTCAAACAACAATAGTCTCTCATAATAAAGCTTTAATTAAGTTTCACAAAGTATTTCCCTCAAATAAGTTGAGTTTCTTTTTAATTTCAAAGTGAATAATGTTTCTCTTTTTTTTGCAACTATGAATAAAAAATATTTCTTTATAAACATATATTTCTCTCTGTTTTTCGTTTAAATTCATGAGGAATAAAAATAAGCTGGATTGAAAAGTAATTACATTAACACAACAAAGTAGAAAGCAATTGAATTATAAGAAGAATAACAGGAAATAAGTTCATTTCGGGGCTCTTTCATTATTAAATTATGATGAAAAATATGGAAGCTGACAATTTCTTCAGGCTATAATTACATTCATGGTGGTCGTCAATTCTAGAAAATGTTGAAATATTGAAAGAAATGAAAATTTAATATAGCTCTTAGTGATAGAAACCTTAAAATTGAAAGTGATAATGCACACAACTTCAATATTAATGTTTTCCCAGAAATGAATGCATTTTAATAAGATTTCTTGGCATTTGTAAGGTTTTTATTGCGTTTCAAAAATTATTTTTACCAAAGTGAGAGAGTTAATTTTTTAAGCTATTGTGAAAATAAAGATGGATAGTCAAATTGTTTACATTGATTTATGGCAACTAATTTCAGGACTATAATGAGAGTTAAGAAAAAGAACAGGTTGTGTAAATTATTCATATATCGTATAAAGTATTGTTTATATGTTCTATAATTATATGGATATTAAAATTAAATAAGTGTTCACGTGTATTAACTCTCTGACGGAACATTACCTAACTATGTATGTCCAGTTTCAAATAATTTTCTTGCATAACACTTTATATTAAAATATTGGCACAACAGTCCAGTAATGCACAAAACAGAAGAATAAAAGAGATAAAATCGAGTTACTATTTTGAATTCAAAAACTATTTTTTGTACTCAATTGTGTGAGGCCTAGTTTAGCTAAGTGTCGCCGATTGACTAGGCAATGGGTCATTGACTAGGATAATTCAATCAGTATCAATTTTCTATATAACTTTATATAGCTGTATTTTGAAATATTTAATGGAATATTTAAATAATTTAGTATAACAAACGCGAAATATTTTATTTTATTTTTAAAGCGAACTTTTTAAACGTTTATTTTGAACATTGGTAGTTTTTTCATGAAACGAATTATTTCTCCAAAATTTCCAATTTCGAAAAGTTCTCTAATTTTAAGATTGAACTACTGTAATATGAGAAAAGATAACTGATATACGATTATACATAGATACTTTAAAAACCTTGTTGATGCAATATCTTAAAATGCCATGAACTGCTATTACGCGAACATTAAAATGGGATTTCCAGAATTGGTGTTGACATTACATTATATCTTTCGAAATTTGTAATTGTTTATATATTGCTGTTATATCATATTAGATTTATTTTTAATACCTTAGACTCAAATAAACGGTTTAAATTAAACTATATAAATAAAAGATTTCAGTGTACAAAAAAAAATCATATTTTTAAAATATGAAAGTTTTGAGTTATGAAGGTGGGTAAAATAATAATAAAAAATACAAAAGAGATGAAGAAGGTGAGTTTGAACTAAGGAAAATTCTTTACGGATAAAAACTATAATTTCTTAATATTTTAAAACGAGTTATTTCTCAAACTTTGATAAGAATTAAAACTGTGAATTCATAATCCAATATGAATTTTAACAAAACATGATTTTTTCAGCTATTTATCATGAGTGAATCTAGTTCACATTAATCTCAAACGCTTTATATGTGAATATTTTGATCAATTAATTTTTTTTTTCAAAATAATTTTTTATCAAATTTATATTTTTTTTATAGAAAGCTATATACTTTCTATTATTCTTATATTTTCTAATCTTATATTTTCAAAATAACAATCTCCAAAAATACTAATTAATAACTTTCGAAAATAACATTGGTATGACAATTTCCCTAAAATACTAATTCCCAAGAATAATAATTCCCAAGAATAATAATTCCCAAGAATAATAATTTCCAAAAATAACAACTTCCAAATATAACAAAATCCACAATTACATTTTCCAAAATTAACGATTTCCAAAAATAAACAATTTCCATATAAAATTTTAATACTTAGCGCAAATTAAATCATAAAATAGATCTGTTGAAATTCAAACGGTAAAATAAGGTTAACTAACGAAAGGCAAAACGAGTACACAACAAGTCTTTAACAGATATTTTTAAAATCTTATTTGGGTAACTGTAATAAAACTTAGAAATAAAACTTTTATAGCAGCCTTTACAGCATAATCTCCGTCACAAAATTTTAAAATGTGTAGGCACCTTTTATTGTGAAAAGTGTTTTAGAATCAATTAAAAACTTGAACAACGAGCAAAATCCATTAAACAAAATTTTATAGCAGCCTTTACAGCATAATCTCCGTCACAAATCATTTGCGCTAAGTATTCCCAAGAATAATAATTCCCAAGAATAATAATTTCCAAAAATAACAACTTCCAAATATAACAAAATCCACAATTACATTTTCCAAAATTAACGATTTCCAAAAATAAACAATTTCCATATAAAATTTTAATACTTAGCGCAAATTAAATCATAAAATAGATCTGTTGAAATTCAAACGGTAAAATAAGGTTAACTAACGAAAGGCAAAACGAGTACACAACAAGTCTTTAACAGATATTTTTAAAATCTTATTTGGGTAACTGTAATAAAACTTAGAAATAAAACTTTTATAGCAGCCTTTACAGCATAATCTCCGTCACAAAATTTTAAAATGTGTGGGCACCTTTTATTGTGAAAAGTGTTTTAGAATCAATTAAAAACTTGAACAACGAGCAAAATCCATTAAACAAAATTTTATAGCAGCCTTTACAGCATAATCTCCGTCACAAATCATTTGCGCTAAGTATTCCCAAGAATAATAATTCCCAAGAATAATAATTTCCAAAAATAACAACTTCCAAATATAACAAAATCCACAATTACATTTTCCAAAATTAACGATTTCCAAAAATAAACAATTTCCATATAAAATTTTAATACTTAGCGCAAATTAAATCATAAAATAGATCTGTTGAAATTCAAACGGTAAAATAAGGTTAACTAACGAAAGGCAAAACGAGTACACAACAAGTCTTTAACAGATATTTTTAAAATCTTATTTGGGTAACTGTAATAAAACTTAGAAATAAAACTTTTATAGCAGCCTTTACAGCATAATCTCCGTCACAAAATTTTAAAATGTGTAGGCACCTTTTATTGTGAAAAGTGTTTTAGAATCAATTAAAAACTTGAACAACGAGCAAAATCCATTAAACAAATCACTAAATAAAACGAAAGAAATATAACTTACTTCTTTTATCAGAAAAGCAAAAAATCAGTTATTTTTTAAAATTTCTTATAATTGACAACAACCTTTTAGTGATCCTTATTTTTAGCGAACCTCTATACGGAGAGCTTTATAAACACGCCTTTTAACAATTTAAGTTTCTTAAATTTAAAGCTCAATGTCTTTCTTTGACGTTTGGTTAAATAATTGAAAGCAGATTACAGTTAGAAATGGGTATTCCCTTATAATTAAAGGGAAAGAATTAAAAAAAAGATTGAAAACATATCTTAACCTCCCATTGTGAACGCGCTCTAATTTTAATCCTCTTTAATTCAGTTTTGCCTACGTGAGAGGAAAGCAAATATATTTCCCTTTGCTATCTTCTATCTTTCAAGAACCCAGGTGGTTTAGAAACAAAGATAACTCATTCTTTAGGCTTAAAAGAAACAATACTTTTAACGCTGACTTTTTTTTCTATTTTGAAATAAAAGGGACTTAAGCCTTTAAGCCTTAGAAACCGTTAACTCCGGTTGAGAAGTTAATTATTGAAACTGTTTTATATGGTTGGCGCAAACTGAAATAGTTAATGTTGTGGTTTATAGCAGTGTTAATACTTTAGAAACGATATATTTCAATGAAATACCAGTTATTTATTAATTTTATGTTTCAGAAATTTAATTAGTATTCAATTCTTCTCGTCTTATAAACACTTCGAGTATTAACATTATAATATTAAAAAGTATCATTATATTAAAAAGTACCATTATATTAAAAAGTACAATAATATTAAAAAGTACAATGATATTAAATATTATAGTGCAGTTATTTTATTATTATTTTTTAAATACTTTTCCATAAAGTAATTCTGCCGTAAATAGTGACAAAAATGACAGCTCTTGCAATTTGGGTACGTAATAAAATGTGTTTAATAATTCTGTTAATAAATATAAAATAAATCGCTTAAAATTTTTAAATTATATTATTGTATCAAGATTCAACATCGTTCATTGATACCTCTCACAATATATAAAATAATATTTTTTTAAAAGTCAATCTGGCCACCAATGTATTTAAATTTTCTATTTATATGACTACAATAGAACTAGAGTAATTATGTTTAACTTGTAGTTTCTGAGATTCTTTATCCTCGAACGTATGTTTAAAACTAGGTTATACAATAAATCATTATAATTTTAGGATTGTTATAGATTATATATCTAGCATGCATCTAGAAAACAAATTTCTAGCATGTTTTCTCTGAAAACATTTTTAAACATGTATTCAATTTCACAAATTATGTTATGTGTTTTTATTATTCAAAAATTGAAGTTTTAGAATTTAATCATTTTTCCAATAATTCATAAATATTTAAAAAAAAATTAAGTGATTTCAATGAAAAAGAATAGGCAATATATACTGAAAATTACTTGTTTTACACAATATTTCTTTAATATTAAACAATATTATTTTTTTAATAATTCATTTGTATCCTATAAAATTTCTAGATATTGTACAATGAAGCAGGCTTCCGAAAATGATTTTTTATACAATCTCTTAGGTACAAAAATGGAGTGTTTTTACAATAATATAAACGTAATATAAATATAATAAATAAAGAATGATATAAAACAAAATATACTCGACTAGAAATAATATATAAAGAGTAGTATTAAAAAATAACCTTACCTGTGCAAACATTCAAAGTCATAATAATTTTCTTCACTTGAGCGAATTGAAAATTGGTTTTTAAAGAAAGTACGTTTGAATACTCAGAGGAATAAAAGAGATTTCCTTTTCAATTCAGTTTTTATGGGAATTATTTTATTTTATTTTAAAAGGCGAGAAATTGACAAGCAAAAAACTATTCAGATATTTTAATTTCAGGTGATAAATAACTTTTTTATGCGTTGGCACACACGACAAAGTCGATTTTCAAATTTGGAATTTTTTGTATGAATAAATTTCATTATAAATTAAACGTAAATTTATGTTTATTGAAAAGCATTGAATATTTTCAAAGAAACGCATTTTTTTGCATTAGATTTATTTAAAAAAATACATATAAAAGAGTAAGCAGAAAAAACTTTTACTTATTCATATAAAAAAGTATTATCGTATATTTATCACAAAGTATTTTATCAAAACCTGTTATCCACATTTTTTAATTTAAATGTCAAATCCATTTCAGACACTTTTAAATCTAATTACGATTTTACTTCAACTCTTACTATTTAAATATACACACATTAGATTTTGCAAAAAGGAATCAATAAATGTACTTACAAGTTATATTTCAAATACACATGAAAATTGCACATTTTTATTACAACTATGAAATAATTCAATCTAATATAGGGTGGTAAATGCGACAGGGTTTATTTATTTCCATTTTTTAACCCTTTCCACTCCAAGAACATTTTGACATTTGCGTTCTTTCTAAAGAACAGTTATACCTATTTCTGTTTTTACCCCAGAATTTTTTATACTCATAGAAGGAAAATATCATAACCTGTTTTGGATCTGCAAGAGAACAAGTTGAAAAAAAATATCGATGTGTTTTACTATTACTGTGATATACCTATGAGAAATATATAAACAAAACTCAGCACATGTCATTTGGGGTTATTTAGCGACAAGAACTTGCAATTAGATTTGTTCTATCATCTACCATTGATTTTCTACAATTTTTTATTTGTTTTTTAATGTCCGCTATTTGCATTTTCTCCAGTTATCCAGTCCTTTTAATAGTAAATATGTCAGATATGTCCAAAGCGAAGTATTATGTCAATAGTAAAATCCAAGTGGGGAAAAAAGAGCTTTAAACAATAGTTTTGTAGTTTTGTGTCTGCGTCAAGTCAGACAAGAAAAGTTGTTCATTTCTTGGGAATATTTTGTTGCGGTCTTTTACTAAAAATAACAACTTTAGGGGGGGGGGGGGGCATAGAATCTATTTTCATGTTATAAAGATGTTATTTGTTTGTGATATTTTTAATGGATTAGCGATATATTGGCGAGATAAGTTTAGTAAAATCGAAGCTACATGTTATTTTTCAAAAAGATCCCGGATATTGTAACCAAATTTAACATCTAACTTAAAATATTTTATATATTCGCGTATAATGGGTTTGGTACTTATTATTACACTATTTTCGATTACTAGATTTTGTCCGTGAATTAGCAGTTGCTTTTTGTAAATGTTAGGTAAAAAAATATTTTTTCATGAAAAATGAAGATTTAATAAAAAATTAATGAAGTTAACTGCAATATCTCGGCTAATTAGCTATTCTAAAAACCCCTGTTTTTGTTAATGTACTAAAACAAAATTAAACTTCAAGGACTTTTGAAGTGTTTTGAAATGTAAAATTGGGCGATATGCACTAATGAATTTTTATTCAGTTATAAACATTACTTGTTAAATTAATTGCCAATTTATACTTAATTTACTATATTATATCCCATCAAGCAAAAACAAAAAGTACAAAAATCCGTCATTTGAAAGATTTGGCTAATTAGGTATTAAAACTGTGAGAAAAAAGTCTAATAAGTTAAGGATAATTATAAGAGAAATCAGCGTGTGGATTTTTTTTTAATGAAATGATTTTGAGACAAATGGGGATAAGCAGGCATGTGGTTTTCATGAAAACATGCTCTTCTTTTCAGAATAAAGCGACCAATACAAAAAGAAACATTTGAAGCAAGAGTAATCCGAGTTGTATGTTCATGTACCTTAAATTTTTTTCATAGAGTGTTTTTTAAATAGTTCCATATTCTTACGAAAACGCAAGATAGAATGATACATCAAGAGCATTAATAAAGAGACTATTTATAATTTAGATGACACTTTTGAATTTCAACTTCAATCAGTTCACATAAAATATAAATGAATCCATTAACATTACCTAGTTTCCAATCCGATGATCCAGCTGAAGAGTATAACAATAAAAGATGCTCAAAATTTAAACATCACGAGTGTACATGAATAATGCCGTTTTTAAGCCACTATTTTTTTGGGGGGGAGAGAGGGTTAAACAGTACCCGACTTAAAGAATACGAAGTGTAAGACAATCACAGACTTTAAATATCCAGCGAAATAAGCTAGTAGAACAATCCATTGATCACCCTTGAAAAATAAAACATGAAACGACACGGATTTTAATATCCAACTTTGCATTTTATTAGTAGAAGTTGTCTGTTGACATACATGTCATTTAAAATATTGACTTTCAGAAAAGTAATGAACTAGATTCTAAGATTAAATTTGAGGAAAGTTATCATTCACATTTTGAGAAACTCATGTTTCTAAATGAGTTCATTTTAAATTATTCGTCTGAAGCAGTTCTTTAATAAAATTATATTGGCTTTAAATTTATAGTCTCGATTCAATATTTAATTAAAGTTTTATTTGTTAATTTAATAATATGAAGGAATAATACGTAGATAGTTATATTTTGTTAGATAACTAAATAAACATCGACAATAGCCCATTGTTCAGCGCTAGTTCGACTAATTTATCGTCCAGAATATCCAACAAATTATACTGGCATGTATACGGGACTGGTGCACGATAAATCTGATCGGGGTCCAAAGTCCCGACGTCTATTGAAGGCGTTGGGTGCCAGTTCAGGTGTTTCCTCGTCATCTGACCATGATTCTAAAATAACGAGGTGTATGTATGAATGTGTGTATAAATGTGTGTGTGTGTGTGAATGTGTTCCCGGGTCTTTCTCTTCGAGATTTACCCCCGAACCGTCACCAAAAGCCCATTGTGCAGCTCTAGTGCGACGTTAATTAACAAAACCAAACCAAAACCAAACCAATCGACTTTAATTTAACCAACTAACCGTATTTCGGTTAGTTGGTTGAACTAACGTCGTACTGGGGCTATGCCAATGGCATCTATCCTGAAATAAAAATCCGGAAATGCTGCCCCTTAGTTTTGAGCCATGATCAGTTAACGAGCACAACACCTGATACGTCTTCCGATGCACCTGATGTTCGAGGATTACGTTTTACCTACGACAGATTAACATATCCCGTATCCCTTCTGTACTTCGGATTATCTTTCGAGGTTGACTGGAACGAATCGGTCAACCCTTCGATTCCAATAACGCTAAACACATGCTGCAAAATCGAAACTCCCTCCGGTTCCTGATGCTGTACCACCTAGGCAACGATGGCCTCACAGCCCATTTAGGTAACTCCAGTACGACTATAAAGCAACCATTTATCTAACATGAATAAATTATTAATAATGAACCTCCATTTCGAAATTTCTGGCTTAACTCTTTTCTGTATAACTCCACCCAAATATGTCTGCTCTTTCATATGCCGCACATTAAAGTTAATTAATGCCAGTTCAAATTTCTAAGAAGCTTACGTTCCCTCTAACGTTGACATTTGAATAACGAGGTTCGGCTATATTGTAAAAACTAATCTGTTGAAATTCAAAGTTATTTAATTTCACGCATCAACAATGTTTCAAATTATTAATTATTTAGTTTCAAAATTATTTCTGTGTTTATTAAAATATAATTTATTTTGGATAACAATTTGAGTTTTTTTATGTATATAATGAATGGTTAGTTAGTTTTAATACCGTCGCACTAGAGCTGCAGAGTGGACTATTGGTTATAGTTCGGGGTAATCTCCAAAGAATGGCCCGTCTACCATTGTTCTCATTGTTAAGCAAAAAGTATTTCCAACCAACATATAAAGATTGGTAACAAATGAAATTAGTAATAAAAAGCCTTATACACGAAAAAATATTTTAATTACCTGATTTTTAGAAAATTTTCTTTATTTGGGTTATCGGTATATATTAGTGAAAAACTAATTTGTTGCTAATGTTTTATATATATTATAGATATTTGAGTCAAATCTATATAAAAATAGTTTCAAGTATTAGTTTTTCCAACTACTAAGAAAGTCTATTCGTGGGATGTTTTTTTTTGACATTTCAAAAATAATTTTATTTTAATATTTTATGTTTATATATTAGTTTTAAATTTCTATTTTCATTGCAAACCCATGACAACGTGCAATAAAAAACCAATTATATTTACATTTACACTTGAAAGCCAATATATTTTTGGATTTAACCCATTCTTAATGTAATCGTCTCATTTAATATTGTCATATATTGCAACTGTATTGTGAGAAGTACATTGTGTTTTCATAAGTAAAACACAATTGTTACAATAATTAAAACATGTTACTTCAAGTTAAATAAGCAAATAATTACATTTTAATATAGTAAATATAATTTTTCTTACTGTTTAATTTCGATGTCATAATAAATTACAAAATGATCAAATCAAAAGTACTTTAAATTAATTTTAAAATACCCTTTCCTAAAGAACGTCGTTTGAAGATATACAAATTTGCAATTATACGACACATTTGTAGTTTTTTTTTATATATATTATGCTATCAATAAATTTAATCAAAATATGTAAAAAAATTCTCAATTTTTAAATTCCTTAACCCTCCAGAACTCGCGCCGTGATCGAAATACTCACACCAAGAAGAAAAATAGTGTATCTGGTATTCTACGTCCAAAAGGAACATTTTATTTCCCAGAAATAAAAATAATATTATTTTGTATAACATTTGGTTTTTAGAATAAATAAAAATGTTTTTTAGTTGAAAATATTTCATTTACTAAAATTTTGTTAAGGGAAATAGGCGGTGTAAGAAAAAATCTCACGCCCGAGTTCTAAGGTCACTCATTTTGACGCGAGTTCTGGAGGTTTAAAAGTGTCAAATATGTGGTTGATGAAAATTGAAAACCAATTTTTAAATTCGTTAAAAGTGTAACATAGTTAATGGAAACACACAAAACAAACTTTTTTTATTAAAACACATAAACATATGGCAATAAAAAATCGTCAAGATGTTCGCGCGGTTTTTGTTATTTTCATATTTTTCAACAATTTATTTTAGATTTAAGGCTTCCAAACAAGAATTTTTTTTATATTCACTTAATATTTCTCAATATATTTTCATACATATATCATAATGCATTACCATATAAAATTGCGCAGACCAAAAAAATTACGAAAACGTTTGTTTGTTTAGCTTTAAAATGTTTTTCCTTTCTTTCCCCCTTTAATTTCTATTTTTTAAGTAGATGCATGCACAACATTCTATGTAGATTGTCTAATGGCTGTAAAATTATCAATATTTTATATTTTGAAAGAACGAAAAACAAGTTTGAAAGTAATAACATTTTTTTGCTTTTAGAATTGGCAAAGAAAAAAGTGAAAAAGAAAAAGTGAAAAAAATATACCCACTTAGAAGTAAAAGTACAGGAAAGGATAGTAGACAAATCCTTAAAAATGAAGGTTACAAATTTAATTAAATAGAATTAAACTTGATATCCCCAAAGGAGTATATTATTATTATTCAAATATGGAAAACAAATTTTTTACTGCAAATTAATATTTTGATTCTTATTTCTATTGCAAAATAATTTCATTTATGTGAAAATTACTAAGATGCAAGACAATAATGCAGTACAAAGAAATATCAATTAAATTGTTATAATTTGTGTTGTTACTTATTCCATTAGTATGTTTTTAGTAACTTGTTAATTTTTTAACAAATATGAAAAAAGAGTTTTCCAATAGTAAAAATAAATGTTCTTTATCATTTAAAAATATGTTGTATTTATATCTTCCTTTCAACTATAATTATATTTCAAATTTATGTTTCTTTATGAAAACAAAAATTAAATATTTACTACATTAAAAAAATAATGCTATGAGCTTTTAATTAAAGTTTTTAATAAAGTACTTACGCGAAATTCTTCCATTGAATACAACAAAACCAATACTTTTCATTGCATGTAATTTATAAAGCTAAATTTTTATATTCTGTCTAAACTATATCTAATGCTGCAATTTTAATAAACGTTTTACCAGAGGAAGTCTATTTCCTGCAACACATTCGAAAGTAGAAATGATTTCTTCCAACATAGGTCTACGAACTTCCTAACCTTACCCGCATACAACTTAGCAAAACAATAAACGGGGTTTTGGGGTTTTAAGGCTGCTGGTTTCATTTAGTAGCTAGCAGGACAATAAAAGGCTAACGTGGAAAAACACATGGATTAATCGATAGCAATGACAATCTCACCACATTTGATTGGGGCAATAGTTGAAAAGTTTGTCAAATGTTCTCTTTGCAATACTTAAACTTTATTATTTTTGTGCTGATAGATTTTTTTTTTGGTCTACTCGCATATTTTAAAATTCAAGAGAAATTTTAGAAGATATAGTTACAAAAATAAAATATGTAATATTTTATTAATAATTTAAATTATAATTCGGGGATATGAGGCCTCCGTGGCCGAGTGGATTAAGGCGTCAGCTGGGAATCCAAGGGGTCCCGGGTTCAAGCCTTTGCGCGGACAAGACTAAAGAATAGTGAAAAGTAGTGATATTGTGATAGGAGGGTTGCCAACTTCGCTACCAAAATACTAGAATGTCGTCCAGAACATCCACAAAAATTAACGGTGTGTATACGGGACTGGTGCACGATAAATCTGATCGGTGTCCAAAGTGCCGACGTCTATTGAAGGCGTTGGGTTCAGGTGTTGTCCTAATCATCTGACAATGGTTCAAAAATACGAGGCATCTTTCCCGGGTCCTTCCTTCGAGATAGACACCGAACCGTCGCCAATAGCCCATTGTGCAGCTCTAGTGCGGCATTAATTAAGTAAACCAAACCAACTATTTCGGAGATATGAGCCATTTAGGGGACACAATGCCCAAAAACGCAATGTAGTGTTCTTACTTGCTGAAATTATAGTTTGGAATTTTCTTAATATGCTTGCAAAATTGTTTTATGCAACTATGTGATGACCTATTTGAGATTTTATGCTTGATGACAGGTATGCTGGATGACTGGTATGCAGTATTTGAAATAACAAAAAGTTTCAATCTTTTTGTCTGATAGTTCGGTTTTCCTTGATATTAGTCTCTTCATTATACCTCCCACAAAACAATTTGCAATGGGCCCTCAAGTTCAAAAGTCCGACAACAAGTCTAATATATTTACAATGATTAAACATTTATTGTATTCTAAGATGAATATTAATATATAATCCCAATTACAAATGTTTAATTACCCCCAAGACACAAAATGAAATTCAAAATTAATGTATTCTATAATATAAGAACTATGATATTTCGTAGCTAGAAGAACAGGCATTATTTACTTACTAAAAAAAGACTAATCGTATTTTGAGTAGGTCAAATAATAAAAAATACAAAATTAATATTCATAATTGAAATTACAATTAAAAATAGAGAACTTAATCACACACAACTAGAAAAACAAAATTAAGTGTATGAAACGTATTTTATAGATTGAAAATAATTGTATTAAAATATTATTAATATCAAATAGAGATTGGTCATTATAGAAAATTGAGAACTTTCATTTTACCTAACTACAGTTATAAATCTTAAATTAATGCAACATTATTTTTCCAGTTTAACTGATCTCAAATAAATTCCCCCCATTGCCAAAGAATAATTCTTTACCCAATAACCAGACCTATGTATCGACCTGCCGTCCCTTTGTAAATTCTATCCAACTCGGTCAATAGACTTCATATATTTTATTCTTCTGTCCCTAATCATATATTCATCTGGGAGTATGATTTCTCGCTTTATCAGAGTGCCGCATATTTGAATACATCTTCCGAACGAAGCGTATATTTACCTGCTCTTTCTCTCTCTCCAACTCTATCTTTTTCTCTTTGAGTTAACTCCGTTACTCTATCCATAAAATACCTAACCATTGCTTTTCCGTTATCTTAGGGTTCAAATTTATGAATTATTCTTGAGAGTAATGAATTTCACAGAGTGCAGCTTTTCACTGATGAATCCAATAAGTTGCATTAGGTAATCGGGAATTTGCAATTCCTTTTCACGAATACCTCCGGTTAAAAAAGATCATCTTTTCGTCGGATTAAGAATGCAGTGGAAGGAAAACATAGAAAGACTCATTTGCATTGGAAAGATGGGAATAAAATCTGTGTTGAATAACTAAGTTGTGATTAGCAATTATAATTCTATAAAACTTATTTAGAAAAGGGGATTTTGTGTTTCCGAGATTTTGAGTTATATTCCCCAATTGTTTTAAAAGTAGGTTGATATCAAACGTCAAAACCCAAATTAAGATGTTCAGAATAATATTAGGAAAATTGTGTATTTAATGATATAAATATCTAACTTTAATTAACGGCTGCCAGGTTGAATTAAATTCGCACTAGAACTATATAAGGGGTTGTTGGCGTCGATCCAGTGGTTTAGGGGTATGATTCTCGCTTCGGGTGCAGGAGATCTCGGGTTAAAATCCCGACTGAGCCTTGCCCTTATTTTTTTCATTCATTTTAACTCCAATAGTTAAAGTTGGGCTCCATTAAAATGACCGTAATTTTTAACCGCGGTCTCATGGCGAGTACAACAATTGATTTAGCACTTCACTCTCCAAACTTACTCACCCATGATCAACGTGGCGACATTTGTATGTGGCATATTTAACATACAGAAATTCTTTTTACATAAGGGACCACGGTAACCCAGTGGATAAGCGTTCAACTAGCAGCAGAGGATTGCGAGTTCGAACTCGACTGAGTGAACTTGACAAAAAGTAAAAATGTAGTCAACTTGTGAGCGGATGATTGCCAGATTCTCTACTAAAATACTAAGAGTCGTCTAGGTTTGGTTTGATTAATTAACGTCGCACTAGAGCTGCACAGTGGGCTATTGGCGACGGTTCGGGGCCTATCTCGAAGGAAAGACCCGGGAACGATGCCTCGTATGTTTAAACCATGGTCAGATGACAAGGACAACACCTGAGCTGGCACCCAACGCCTTCAATTGACGTCGGGACTTTGGACCCCGATGAGATTTATCGTGCACCAGTCCCGTATGCACGCCGTTAATTTTTGTGGATGTTCTGGACGACATTCTAGTATTTTGGTAGCGAAGTTGGCAACCCTCCGATCGCAATATCACTACTTTTTACTATTCTTTAGTCTAGTCCGCGCAAAGGTTCGAACCGGGGACCCTTTGGATTCCCAGCTGACGCCTTAATCCACTCGGCCACGGAGGCCTCCTAAAAGTCATCTAAAATATCCAATAATATATACCGGCGTATATACGGAAATGATGCACGGCAAAACTGATACAGGTCCAATGTCTTACGCTTATTATGGTTAAATCGGATACCAGTTCAGGTGTTTTCGTCATCTGACCCTATGCAGCTCTAGTGCGACGTTTTTTAACAAAACCAAACCAAACAGTTGCCAAAATTCCAGTGTGCAGCTCTAGTGCGGCGTTTTTTCAATCAACCTCTTTCGTTTGGCATTATCGGTTAATTGAACTAACGACGCACAAGAACTGCACAGGGGACTATTGGCGACGGTTCGTTTTGGTTAAACAGCTGAACAGGCACCCGACGCAACCTCAATAAGCTTCAGGACATCGGATCCGGGACCAGTATAATTTTTTGGATGTTATGGAATAGTAGTATTTTTGTAGCGGAGCTGGCAACCCTCCGATCGCAAGATCACTGCTTTTGTACTTTTCTTTGGCAAGTCCATCGCATGGGTTACTAACAATCCTCTGATTATTAGCTAAACGCATTTATCCACTGGGAAAATGGAGGCCCGGCGACGGTTCGGAGTCTATCTCGGGATCTCAAGGGATAAACCCTGTTGGCATCAGACAGTATCTGGTTTTTTGCAAATATTTTACTTATGATTTCTGTGTATAGATGGCGCTGTTTATTTCTTATATATACTTGTGGTTTTACAAATAAAGTTCTTGTTCAGCTAATGTCTGCGTTATTAATCGATCCACATACAACATTATGGTAGCAGAGCGTGGTTTCGATCACTGAACTCTAACTGTAACTGCTGGAAGGCTCAAACTTTGTTTCCTCTACGGGCGCGTTGAAACCAATTGAAAGCTGCCATACGGTGCCCCAACATTTAAAAAAAAATGATTTAATGGTGTTTTTTATTACCAAAGCATTGTAGAAGTATTAAATATATATAAATATTATATTTTCTTCTTGTAGAATTAATTTTTATATTGCCAAACAGATAGTTTTTGCTCTTGCTTTTTAACTACTTCTACTTTGACTTGCAAATGACTTCCTATTTTAATAACAGATTACATTTAAAATGGGTTTAAAAAGAAAAAAAATTACCCAAAAATAATATATGTCGGCGTATTTTAACATGAAAAATATAGGAAATATTGCGGTATCAAGAAAAGTGTGCCCCTAATGGCGGCCTCCATATCGGCTTCAAGTCAATAAAATGTCTTGCCCTATCCAGAAGTTACAGTTAGAGATCAGTGGTTTCGATCCACGGACCCGAGAACAATGCCTCGTATTTTTTAACCATGATCAGAAGAACAACACTTGAGCTGACACCCGACGCAATCTCAATAGGCATTAGGATATCGGACCCCGACCAGATTTAACGTCCACTAGTCCCGTATACACGCCGCTGGCAGTGGATAGTTCAGACGACTTTTTGTTATTTCGTAACGAAACTGGCAACCCTCCGATCGCAAGATCGAAGCATTTTAACATTTAAGGTTAAGTCTCTTTTAGGCGTATTGAACTCAAATTCCTCTGATAGCTATCCGAAAACATTACCCCTGAATAAATCGTCCCCACTAAGAATTCGAATGTGTAGTTCAAATTTAAGTACCGTTTTGGATATGTTTAGGCTCTGATGAAGCTAGAAATAACCACTTGAAAGTCTTACCCGTAACCTTACCAAAAAACAATATAGCGCCGTCGTATTGGCGGGAAAGGTTTTATCAAAATACTAAAAAAAGGTAAAATATTTTACAAACTTTTACTTAAAAATTCAAAATATTAAGTCCCCCTAGATAATAAATAATTTTAAATTTTATGAACTATCTAAGCAAATTTCTATGCAAAAAAAATTACTAAAAGCTCTTCTAATAAACCCACCAATTTATTTTGACAATAATTTTATATTTCAATGGCAATACTAAGATTTTTTATTTAAAAAGTAATCGTTCTTTCCCAATATTATAATCCTCTGAACGAATAGTTAGAATGAATTTTCGAAAATTGTTAAGACTTTCTAAATCAAAATAATTCCACAATTCCGAACTCATCAAAATTAACAATGTGTGAACACGTATCAAATCATCAATACATTATTTTAACATATTAATAGTTATATTTTGTCATTAAAACATAGCGCTCGGGCGAAAAGAAGAAACCCTTTGAGTCGAAATTGAAATAACTGTGCCACCTGTTAGTTATCTTCTAAAATTACTAATTGGAAGTAGGATAAGGAGGAAATTAAATTAGTCTGCATTGTTAAAAACAATATACTAAGAAAACGACTGTAACTTGTTCAATAAAATTGTAGTGCAAACAAATAAATGTATGCTCAAAAATAACTAACCATATTTATAAAAATTTAATCCCAATTATAAGATTGAACTACATAACATATCTTGAACTTCAATTATAAGAAAATTACTATATTTATAATAATTTAACCATAGTTATAAAAATGTACCATAGTTATAAAAATGTAACCATAGTTATAAAAATGTAACCATAGTTATAAAAATGTAACCATAATCAAGAAGATAACCATAATTATAAGAATTTTACCACATTTATAAGAATTTAACAAGTTATAAGAATTAAACCAGTTATTAGAATTTAACCACAGTTATAAGAATTTAACCACAGTTATAAGAATTTAACCACAGTTATAAGAATTTAACCACAGTTATAAAATTTTAAGAACTATGATTAGAATGTAACAACAATAGTAAAACCTATCTGCAAATAAGAATAAAACCACGATATAAAGAAATAATTACAATTATGAGAATTTAGCCACAATTACAAGAAATTTAACGTTATTATATTTACAGTTGTTCTTTACGTACTCAAACATGATCGGATAAAAATACATATAGTCACAGTATTAAACAGATGCCGTTATACAAACTCTCTGGATTCATTTGGAAAAACACTAATTTCCATTACAAACCAATTGGGTTCTATTCCGGTTGGGGTTATTTTAAAGAAACCAAAAACGTTCTCTGTTTTTTACTCCTAGCTGAGATGAAATTTATTTGCTTTCTTAAGTTTCTGCTTAAAAATTATATTTTGCCTTTTTAAAGAAACATGTGTGTGCTTGGAGCTAAAAACCATTATTTAATTGGCAATTTTAAGTCTTATATTTGCTTTTCATCTACCCATTTTTCTGGTTTATTTTTAAATATTATTAAATGAATATTTTTCTTAAGTTAATATTATTAATATGTTAATATATTTAATGTTAATATATTTAATGTTAATATATTTAATGTTAATATATTTAATGTTAATATATTTAATGTTAATATATTTAATCTTTAAAATATAGTTTTAAAAAAATTGTTGTAACATTTTCTAATTTTTTTTGTGGGAAAAAAATTGTTTTTCAAACGATTTCTTTAAAAGAGGTATACAAAAAACCTCTTCGTATTGGAATTTTAAACTGTACACGTGCTTTTTCGTATAACGAAAAACGATTAAAAAAATATATAAAATACAGTTAATTTCTTTAATTATTATTTATTTTATAAGTCCTTGAAATTAATTTGTCCTCTAAAATAAATTAATTTCAAAACTTAAAATTATAAGTCCATTTAAAATTATAAACACATAGTGCGCGCATTTTTCTAACTTTTTAGCCTAAGGAAAAAAAATCACCACAAAATATTCCAAATTAATTATTTTTCCACACCTTTCCCAAATACTACACCATATGGACCTATCACTCCTGTTTATCATAACCCCCTCTCCGGAAACCTTTCGGGAAAAATCTCCCGAAGCGAACCGTAAAACAAAATCGAAAACGTGAAAATGAAAGCGCGCAATCCTGTTTTTGTTTTGCCTCTCCTGTAACCTTCCATTAGAAGTAGTAATCCGCTTACCGGGAAAACAGCTGTCACCCCTTGCCGCTGTCCAGGAAAAACTAGGAGCTGCTGTCCGGACACACCACGCCGGGCCTTTCCTAGAACTCTCCGGCCTGCTCTCCGGGACTCGCGTTCGATTCCGGAGAAATATTTAACCTGTAGAGGCCTGGGAAGCTCGGAGTCTTCTGATCAAACAGCCGCATCGGAGATGAGGCGACGTCACTTCCCCCCACCGCCCACGTGACCCCTACGTCACTTCCGGAGTGCGTCCTGTGTTAAGATTGTCACGTTGAGAGGGAAAGAGTGGATCGAGCTTTAGAAGAACTAATTGGGATTTAGGATTATTTCATTTGTGGATATGCTGTCACAAGTGGCCTTATTTTAGTGAAGTGATGCGGTTTTGTTATTGGGCGTTCGATGGCTCTTTTTCCGGTTTTTATATTTTTGGATGTACAAATATTTAATTTCGGCTATTCAGAATTAAAAGATTTATTTTTGTTTAATATTTTTTTTTTGTGGCTTTAGCAATTTTCATTGCTATTTAGATGTTTTTTTTTTCACAAATCCGGATGGTTTAACTTTTTTTTATTTTATTTTTAATTTTTAAATTATATAAATTCGAGATAGTATTAATTCGTAATATTGTATTTTATTCTTATACTTTTTAGAGTTTTGCGTATTTCTCTCAATTTGAATAACTTTTTTTAAATTGTCATTGCTTTACTTTTAGCCGACTGAGCCGTTAATACGGCATATATAGTTTGCTATATGTCCCTATGAGTAGCATTATTTTTGCTTATAGCTTAAACAACTTACGAATTCAGCATTCGAACTAGCAAGTGATCCGATGGGTGTTATAAGCTATATATTTTTAACGTAAATCCAAAATTGAGATGCTAGGCACCATTTTGTTTAGGAAAAAAAGTAAATATTTTCAAAATTTCAAAACATCCGATGAGTTCTATAATTTAAATATTAGTTTTTAAATAATGTAAATTTAGTTTTGCACTTTAATGCGAGTTCAATAGTCACATGTTTGGCACTGGTCATTAATTGGTACATTCACCCTTGACTCATCTAAAAAAATTGATAATGAATCTAAACAGACATACGTATAAAGTTGTTAGTTACTAAAAGTTATTAAAAACTAAAAACAAAAGATATATAAAATAATTATTAAAGAGGAAAAAAACACGATTTTAGACTTTAGACATCAGTCGTAAATCTATTTCATATAAATACAAATAAGTAGTTTAAAATAGTATTTTTTAAATAACGTTCCATATTATCACTTCTCTAAAATCTGAATATCTGGAATTTTTTTTTAATAATTTAATTTTATTAAGTCAGATTGTTATATTTTTTAATACATATTTTTTTACGTTTCCTTTCTTTTACAATTTGATATGCGGAGTTTTGTTTATATTTGTGTTTATTTTAATATTACATGTTTTTATTAATTTCAGAATATTATGAATGTGTTTTTATTGTATTTCTATGAAGGTATTTTGTTACTTCACCCCTTACGTTTTAAAAACCTTTCAAAATTATTTCTCAATAAAAATTTTAATTACGAATATTACAAAAAACATTAAATGCAGAAAAAGACACAAAAATGCAAAACAAGAAACTTAGAAGTTCGATTTGAAAATTGTGAAATTAAAAAAATCTACATCGAAGTTTCTCAGGAGAGACAAAATAAAATACAGAAATATTAATAAGTAGATATTATTTATTGTTCCAAAAACGATGATTTTATTGTATAATAATCTTTTATACAGTTACAGAAAATAAGAATAGAGTCAAAATCAAATAATTTAAAAAGGCTGTAGTACTTTTATGATCGATAAAAATCATAGGGTAATAAGTTGCTTGGTCTTCAACTATTTATTTAACGCTTGAATTATTTTAATATTTTATTTAAAATAGCCGAATTGTACTTATAACTTGGAAATAAAAAAAAGAGAAATAAAGTCAATTAAAAAATTTTATTATAGAACCGGTAAAATAGATTAATTTAATTTTATGACATAAATAAAACGTTTTTACGTTTTTAATTACATAATTGACAATTTAGAAGTTGCAATTTTCCGGTATCCCATAGTCTGTAGATAAAAAATAAAAAAGTTGATTGATTTGTGATTGAACAATTACTAAATATACATAGTGTTAATAAAATCGCACGAAAATGCAAAGGATTACTCAAATGTGAAGTTTCCTAAAATATGCAATTCTTTGTCGTTTCGGCGATATATATCTAAGTAACTCCATACCTTTAATTGGAGTTAGAAAAAGAACAAGCTAACGGAATAAAAGCGTGTTTTTTACGTCCAAGAACATGCAGTTCTCGTTCAATTTGAAGAACAGCGAACAAAAGAACAGGTCGTTATTTTGGTGACTGAAAGTCACAACTCAAATTCAAAGGATTATTTTTTTTATATTTTATTTGTTTGTATTGTATTATAAAAAAAAATTGAATTCTAGATCGTCCTTGTAACATTTAAGCAAGTCTATTTGAATATTTGAATTTCTATGCTTATTATAGTTGCCGCAATTGGCTAAGCTTACTTTGGAATGAAATGAAAACACTATTCTGATAAATTTGACATATTCTAATGCGCCGTTGCTTTACTATTTATGAAAACGAAATTTGTTGTTTATATCCATCAATTTAATATTCAATCTTCCTTATAATCTGAGACTTTCAATCGCAATTCTTCTACCCGATGTCTAAGCTGTTCATTAAATGTCTTTATTATTTTAAGTTTTAGTTCCCCTTGCATTTCATTTTAATGGTACCAAAAATAAACTATAATGATGTGAAGGAAAATGACCTTTTTATTGTAAGTTTTATTATACTCAGTCACTGGGACCCTTGACTTTTACTAAGCACGAAAAAAGTAAATCAGGCAATTATTAGATATATGCATTGTCATATTAACTTCGTTTTTCACTAGGTTTAAATTCAAGCTTTTAAGGAACCAATAAAGTTAAGTATTTTTTTTATTGAAAAAGGTTTATGTAAGATTTTTTTGGATATGTTTATTATTTATTATTAAAATACAAAATGTAATCAAATGTACAATGTGATCAAAAAGTAACAAAAATAGTAAATATAAATAGTTTTAAAAGTATAGGCAGTAGGGCGGTGAACTGTTACAGAAATCCACATTAATACATCGGTATTTTTAATTAAAAAAATATTACGTTTGTTGCTGACATGTGGCGCTTTAGTTGTCTCAAATCCGATTCCTGTCGCTATACCGCCAGCATTTAAAGTTTATTAATGAAATTAAATGTCCTGCAAAGAAGAACAATGTTATCTTTACGAGATAAAGTTTACTTCAAAGTGCAAAACTTATTGAAGTCACAATAGATATAAACACAATTAAAACGCCACCTATCGGTGAAATATGTAACTATATTCTTTATTATAATCAATCCCATGGGGTTTCTGAGAATACATATTGAACAAAACGCATGCTAAGTTTCAAAATTATACGAGTATAAAATACGATTATTTTTTGCACTTTAATAAAACTCATCTTAAAATAGATCTGTTGAGCAATTACTTTTTTTTTCTTATACAAGTATAAAACTTTTTATACAATTAAAATATTCTTACATTAGCAATATTCTGTAAAAAATTGTCTTTATTGGTAATATTTTTTAAAAATGTAATTAAAAAATTAAAAGGCTTACTTTAAAAAAAATTAAGTTACAGTTTTGATTTTTTTTGTTTAGAAACAGTACATTGTTGACAAAAAAGCATAGTGAGGTTATAAAAAAATAGGTAAAACTTTTGGGGAAAAACATATGTGTGACATTAGCAACATTTTGCAAAAACATATGCATTTTTTACTTAAAAGTATTTTTTTTAAATACTAGACAAGTTAATTATAATTTTTTTAAAAAATTATTTGTAAGAGTGTGTCACAAAAGAAATTTAACTTTAATTCTATTTTTAAAATAGTCTTATGCTTTTACCTTTTGAAATAATTCGAAAAATAGATTTTAAGAAAAGTGCAATTGCAGAAAACCAAACAACAAAAATTATACAAAAAAAACTTAAACATTTAAATTAAACTTGTTGCATATGCGTAATACACTACTTATTCATTGTTAATATTTTAATTATAGCATTTTATGATATTTTGCGAATTTTCCTTAATATTAAAAATGCTGTAAAAGTTTTTTAAAAAAATTGCTAAATTTTATAATTAAATTAATAAAAAATGAATAAGTAGTGTAGTATAGATATTTAAAAAAGTTTTAATTTAAATGTTTAACATTTTTCATTTGGTTTTTGACATATTTTATCTTTAAACACATATATCTCAAAATCTATTTTTTCAAATTCTTCACAAAGGAAAAGCCCCAGTTTTTTTTAAAAATAGACTTGAAATTAAAATTTTTTTGTAATACACTTATAGAATTCTGCTGAACAATAGAGCGTCGGGTTTTTCAAATAACTAGTCTTTTTTTTTTCAATATGTGTAAGTAGAAAAAGCACACATCCATATATTTTTTTTCTCAAAAAGTTTTAACTATATAAAAACACGATGCTATTTTTTTGTCAATAATATACTCTTACTAAGTAAAAATTTTCAAAGCTGTAACTTATAATTTTAAAAAGAAGTAGTCTTTTTAATACCTTCAATATTTTTTTGTAATTACCAATTTTTTTTAAATATTCCTAAATTTAGTGTATTTTTTCTGTAAAATAAGTTTTATATTTGTAACATAATAAATAAAAAAAAGTAGAAATTGCCCTACAATGTCACCTTAATATTCGGTAAATTGGTATAAATAGATTGTGAACCATGAATCCATGGTCATTACGAAATCTATATCGGAGACACATAAACACGAAAGCGCATTAAAAAAATATTTTTAAACTTTGATTTATGTCAATATATTTTTTTAAATATTATTTTGATTTTCTCAGATAACGTTAAGGTCCGGTGTGGCCCATGCGTCAGAGCATATGAAAAAAAATTGGGTTGGTCAGTCTCCAAAACACCGAAACTAAAATCTGGTTGTGTCATCGATTTAGTACAAGTATTAAAACTATTTTTTAACGCTAAACCTTGTTTTATTTTTGTAGAAGAATATTATTTCTAGCATTGTATTTGTTAATTAACGTTATTGCGTTATTAACAAAAATATCTGTTTGTGTCAAAAGTTCAATTGAAAGTACTACTATAAAAACCAACAAATTAATAATCATCGTTATTTAACTTTACACTCATATTAGTAATCATGTCTAAGATTTACATTAACCCGCCATAAATGATACGATTCCATATAAATTAGGATATGATGAATTATTTGTTGTCATAATATCACGTTAAGATTATTTTTGCCATACATATTAAAATTATATAAGCCAATATTTATATTAATTTTATAAAATATTTTCTTACGTACGTATTTAGATAAGATATTTAAAATTTTAAATAAGTAAAGCAGTTTGCGTAATTTAAATTACAAAATAATTATAACTTTTAATTTATGCAGTAGTTACTCATTAGTGATATAATATACTATTATCATTTGGCATAGAAAGCAATAAACATATATTTATTGAAAATAACTCATTTCCCAGTAATAGGTATTTGTTAAAATTGATAGAATTGAATGCCACAAGGTTTTAAAAAATATATAAAATATAACTTAATTATCTTAAATTTTTTTAAAAAATTAAAATTTTAAGTGTTAATTTCCTTACTGGATAGATTGTTTGAAATTATAAAGTTAAAATAGTAAAAAATAAGAGTTATAAAAATTCAAGATTTATTTTGTCGGAATGGAATGAAAACCAGCTATATTTAAACCGCAGATATAGCTTCTGAATCGGAAACTTCTTGGCGACGAAATCCAAGGTCATGTATTCCGATCACTTTTTGTTTAAACAATTCCACATTTGAAAATTAATCATTTGGATTTTTTCGCCAAGCAGCTTCCAATTGGGATGCTAAATATGTGGTTTAAATATAGTTGGTTTTCATTCTAAGCCGACGGTTTATTATATATTAATATAATTATCTAAAATTATATATAAATATAATATAAAATAGAAAATTATAAATTTAATATAAAATAGAAAATTATAAATTTAATATAAAATAGATAATTATAAATATAATATAAAATAGATAATTATAAATATAATATAAAATAGATAATTATAAATATAATATAATTATCTAAAATTATAAATATAATATAATTTTCTAAAATTATAAATATAATATAATTATCTAAAATTATATATAAATATAATAAACTAAAATTATATATAAATATAATTATCTAAAATTTTATATAAATATTATTATCTAAAATTAAATACAAATATAATTATCTAAAATTAAATACAAATATAATTATCTAAAATTAAATATAAATATAATTATCTAAAATTACATATAAATATAATTAACTAAAATTATATATAAATATAATTATCTAAAATTTTATATAAATATTATCTAAAATAATATATAAATATAATTATCTAAAAGTATATATATTGGGTTGGAGGGAAAGTTCTGTCGTATTTTAAAGAAAATATTTGAATTCATTTATAAAAATATGTGTTTAATATTAATCAATTATATATGCTCCGTTATTTGTTACAACCTGTTGCCATCTTTCAGGTAACCTGTGAATTCCTGTTTTGTAGAAGTTCTCATCCTTGGAGTTAAAATAGTCAGCAACTGCCTTAGAAACACTTTCAGAAGACGTGAATTTTTTTTCCCGTTAGATAATTTTGCAGTAAGATTTTTTTCTCTTAATATTCTCGTAAAGAATCCACTTTTCATCTCCAGTAACCAGCCTGTCCAAAAACGGCTCCACATTGTGTCTAATCAGATGTGATGAACACATTCTTACACGATCAGACAAATTCTTTTCCGTTAATTCATGTGGAACCCAAACACTTTGCTTTAACACAAACCCAACAGATTTAATGTGATCTCCAACAGTTGTATGATGAATGCCAAACACTTCTGCAATTTCTCGACTTGTTAAATGTGGATTATTTTCCAATATGGATCGCAAAACATCATTATCGATCTTGGATGGTCGTCCAGATCGATCACTTTCTTTGAGGCTCAGATCCCCGGAACGAAATTTGCTAAACCATCTTTGACAAGTACGAACATTTACAATATCTTTTACAAATACCGCACATAAATTTTTACATGCAACCGATGCATTGCTTCCTTTCTGGAATTCATATAAAATGCAGTGTCGTAAATGCACTTTATCTACTGACATGTTTTTCACTTTAAATATCACAAGTAAATGATGAACGGTAAAAAAGGGCACCTTTTATATTATACAGCAGTCTTAAAAAACAAAAAAAAAATCCGATTGACTCACTAGCCAGATGTTCTTTTTATTTACAAGAAAAATCTCCTGCCTATTTAAAATACGACAGAACTTTTCCTCCAACCCAATAAATATAAATATCTAAAATCATATGTATATATTATTTGAGTAGTAAAGATCCCTTTTGCGGGTTTTGCACACAACAATATAAAAAAAAATGAGAATTTCTCGGAGCAGTGACGAATCGTTCTTTTGTCTCATGAATATTAACGTATTTTTAAAAATGCATTTAAATATTATTATTGCTTCCAAGTATTTTTTGAATGAGCCGTTGGTAGTGTTGCCATCTATGGGTAGAATTCTTTGAACGGAGTGCCATCTAGGGGAAATTACCATGAATGTGTGCGTAGGGGGATGGTTGTTCATGCGATAATTATCCCATGAGCATGCTAGTTATATATTAGTATAATTATCTAAAATTATATATTCATGTAATTACCTAAAATTATATAATAATGTAATTATCTAAAATTATATATTAAAGTTATTATCTAAAATTATATATTATTGTAATTATCTAAAATTATATATTAAAATGATTATCTTTTAGAAACATAATCACATTTAATATCAACATAATCACCACAGTCAAAGATTTAACTATTATATTTCGCAAATCCCATAGAAATCCCGCAAGTTCTCAGTTACATCAATGCTATATGGTAATTATATTTTCAAAATAACTTCCCAAAGGGACGACCTACGATCATCCATGTATAATATATAACGTACATATAATATATAACGTCATCTATAGTATATAATGTTGCACTGCTATCACATGATCTGTTGGTAGCGTTACAATTCATTCGATAACCATCTAACGGCTGTTAGGTTTGTAATATGGTCTATAAATATTTAAGAAGTTCGCTTGAAATGGTAATTGAGGATCTTGCTTTGAACTATTTCCTTGTCCTAGACAACTATCGATTGATACTCTAGACCAATTTCCATAGAAATGGATATGGGGACATTCATTGTGCCATAAGACACAAAGGCTTTAGCCGTAACTTAATATGCAACTAGTTGGACTGCCGCGACCAGCTGGGAACCTTGGACTACTAGGCATCTGTCTACAGTAAATAAAAACTACTGCTGCTGTCGGGAAATGCTATCGTATTTCTGCTTCCATATTTGAATTTGCATCTTAAAATATAGTTTTCAGATAATTATGAAATTTACTGAGTTTATTTATAAACGTTTGGAGAATACAATGAAGGTAGTTTGCTTTTTATTTAGGGCATTTATGTTAGAAGTTAATTTATGTTGAAGCTACAGGTTGGTCATAAAATAAGTTTACATGTTTACAGGCATCTATATCTAAAACTAATGAACGGAATTACATCATATTTCATATTAAGGATATTAAAGGCACAATAAGAAAATTTCCGTAAAAAATATACTAAAAATTACTGATAGGGGGGATTTTGACACTGTTCGAGCAACAAACAGGTATAATATACGCAAAAAAAAAGTTGCGATAGACGCATTAATTAATATAGTGATTAACTTCAAAGAAAATAATCCTTTATTCATCAGAAGCAGAACGCACATCGGATGCAATTTGTTGTACACAAAAAAAGGCAGCAGATTGAAAGTACACTGTTAAAAAATTCAGTTCAACGTTGCACCATATCTTGGTGCAAAATGCAAGTTTTCAACTTGTTGCACCATATCATGGTTCAACCTAGGTTGAACCAAAAAATTTTGAACGGTAAAAATCGCAGATATCACCAAATAATGGTTCAACCACCTCTAGTAACTGCGATCGAATATTTCTATATACAAATAGGAAACCGCCATTTTTTCCAAAAAGCGTATTGGCATTGCAGTTCACTATTCGACTATCAAAGTAAGTAAAGTGTGTTTTTTTATGTTCATTGTCTAATAAT
This sequence comes from Troglohyphantes excavatus, assembly GCA_963932185.1. Lineage (NCBI taxonomy): Eukaryota > Metazoa > Arthropoda > Arachnida > Araneae > Linyphiidae > Troglohyphantes > Troglohyphantes excavatus. Next base: position 52,275,858 of record OZ010676.1, on the reverse strand, counting down.
TTCCCTTTTTTTATTGATACTTAATAAAATGTTTAAATGAAACGATTCAGAGCGCATTCGTTATTCTCATTTTGTCGCTGCGACAAAATGCAACCATGCGCCCGTTAATACATGCATTCTTTTATTTATGTGATATATCTATTTCTGCAAAAGTAAACAACTTTAAAATATTCCATCATAGAAAAAAAATTACAGACGAATTAATTTAAAGCCACTTGATTTTCCTTTTTATTCTTCATTTCATTGCATCATTGCAGTCTTCAAAGACCTTCGAATGGAGTCGTTGTTTTGAATCTTATATATTTTTACACATCTGGTGTTTATGATACTTTGACTTGGAAACAGGGATATTTAATACATAACTTTGAAACTATACAACCAATAGTTATCAAACTCATAGATTTGGTGGGAAAAGGTCAACCGTCTTTTGACTGTGTTGTAATAAAGTCTCTGATTACAAATTGTTTAGCACCAGTAAATGCGAAAGAGATTTTATATTTCGATCGTAAATATACAGAAAAGAAAATGACTAGACATGATAACTCTGTATCTTACAACCTTCACATCAAATTATTAATTCTGCCTTTATTATTTTTTTTATTATTTCTTGATTTCCAAATAGATTTGCCATCCTACTCGACGGTAACCAATCAGAGATTTTTGCGGGAAACGATCATATTTGTTCAGAATCTAATAAAACTGTGGAATCATTAGTGTGTCAAACTTTGGAGGAAGTCATTTTTGTGTATTTAAATATATTTGTTAATGTTGAATAAAATACATTGCACCAAAGATTGAGTATTTCTTTTTTCCTGAACATACAGGTACCTGTATTCATATGTTAGTTTTGCTGTGAAAAATGTATTTTTTTGGAATGAATGCAATTAAAAAAATTGGATTTTGCCTAATTTAATACATATATTTTAAAAATTGTACAGTCGCATTAATTGTTAAGTTTTGATGTCACGGAATCGAAAATAATTATCTTATTTTAATACTTATTAGAATATATTTCAGGAAATGTGTAACTAAAAAAATCATGTATATGTATAATTTAAACCCCTTATTAAATAAGCTATAGAATGTTACAGACAAGCCTTTTAAGAATTAAAAATTTATATATAACATAACTGCACTTATAATAATTCAGCTAAACATGCTTAAAGGTTATAAATATATGTTGGTTTATATAGCTTTATATATATGAGGAGATAAAACTTAAAAAAGTTTTACTTCAGTGTACAGAAATGTTAATTTTGGTTCACCCTTTCGCCAGAAAATTGTATAAATCAAATGAATAGCATGGTTCAACGTTTCACCATAAAATCGGGAAGGGAAACGTGAAACTTCGTGCAACGTTTCACCATAAAATGGTGTATGAAAAACCCGAATTTTGGTGCAACCTTTCCCCATAAAATGGTGTATGAAAAACGTGAATTTTGGTGCAACGTTTCACCATAAAATGGTGAAGAGGAAACGTGATTTTTAGTGCAGCGTTTCACCATTAAATGGTATATGTGGAAGAACCAAAAACTGGTAGAACTAAGCACCAGACGTTGGTTGCAGCTAAACGGGTACCAAATTTTGGTGCAAGGTCGCACTAAATTTTTAACAGTGTAATCAATGTGGTTCTGAAGACCTTATTCTGATGAAAAAAGGATTATATTTTTTGAGTTTAATCGCTAAATTAATTTGTGTGTCTATCACAACTTTTTTTTAAGTTGTATCTCTTTTCTGTTCGGACAGCACCAAAATTCCCCTATCGGTGATTTTTGATATAATTTATTAACACTTAAAAAATTGTCTCCTCACGCCTTCAATATCCTTAATATAAAATTTGGTATAATTATGTTCATTAGTTTTTAGGTAAATATGCCTCTAAACAGGTGAACTTATTGTATGGCCACCCTGTATTATAGTAGAGAAATGAAACTTTTTTTGATGGCGGAGGCAAAACGCATTAAAACACATCTTAATTATAATTTTTGTGAACATAATTGCCATCTATATACCTGAATTTGTACCTTTCACTTTTTTTTTTTTTTTTAATACCCAAGACATGACTGTTTACTTTATTTCTTTAAATAATTTTTTAAAATACTAATTACTATAATGAATACTAATACTAATTAATTTTAAAGTAATAGAATTTTTAATACGCGTGACATTTTCAACCACTTTCCTCTCAATAGCAGTAAATGCATAAGTATATGTATTTCTTTATTTTAATAACTACTATAGTATGGACTAGTATTCAAGCTGCATAGTGATCCATAATTAAACTATAAATCCTAATATATATCGGATTTTAGCTAAAATGGACCGTCCTAAGTCAAATTTTTTTCTTAGAAATCGAAAAAAATAAAATAAAGGTGTTTCGAACCTATTTGCGTGCATTTGCGTTTCGACCCTATTTGCATATTCATGGTTTCTTTGAGTAAAGGATTTTAGCAAGCGATCGTAAAGTAATAGTGGCTTGCTTACCAAAGCCAGGGGTTAGACGAGTGTTAAGCCAATGGGTTCTAGAGTTCTCTAGTGATTAAAAAAAAAACAGTGCCCAGTTTAAAAAAATAACGAATCCGTTATAGGACGATTTTAAGATGGAAATATATATATAAATGAACTCATCACCTACAGCAAACCGTTTCGAATTTGTTTTCGTGTAATTATTTGGAGTGGTACTTAGCCATCGTTAAGAGCCCGTCTGTGCAGCTTTAGTGCAACGTTAATCACAAACAAATCAGATAAAAGGTTTGGTCTGAGATGATATATCGTGCAAGAATAAAAATAACTATTTTTTTAAGTACCGAGATTAAAAAGAAATTAGATGATTTGTTTAAACATATGTGTTATTGCGGAATCTACGCTTTCTCATGATAACTATTTATTTTTAACATATTAACGGACCACCAGAAAGGTGATTACTTCAGAATTTTTTAATGGGATGAAGATGAATAAAAATATTAATTGCAAAAATATTCACAAATTTTCAGCTTCCAAATAAACTTGATATTCACCCCCTTGGAAATCTCTAAAAGTAATAGTCTATGTTTTGAGTAAATAAAACAAGTATTATTCTTTACTCCTTTATTTAATTTCTGTAAAAAACGGAAAGTACCGTTTATGAAAAATATGGTTCTAATAAAGCCTATAATTTATAAAGCTTGTGTGTATTTGTGTGGTACATATTTGATATTTTACATAAGCTGATATGATTTTGCAATCTGTTTTTATTTACCTGTAAGTGTTTCGTCCGTATTAAAAATAAACTTATTTCTCATTAAAATAAATTTCTAAATAGAGTCATAAATTTTTTTTATCACATTTGATTTGTTGTTTTACGCACATTGAACTAAATGTTTTGCACTTTGGAATTTTTCTCATAATTTAATATTAATACAAAAATATTTTTGTACTTAGAATACTATGTACAACACTAAATGTACATTTAATAAATATTTGAACAAACATATTTGAAGATGTGAACATTTAAAAAAATTTAAAAGAATTTCTCAGTATATTTCATTCAAATATTCTTTCTTTGAATGTTTCAATAAGTCATTACTGTTAAACATTTATTTTCAGAAATGAATTTTTTAAAATGAAAGAGCAATAACATTTTAAATTTTCAATACATTTTAACATACATAAATGGAGAAACGTTAGATGTATGTATCGCTTAGCCCCTTCATTTAAATTGTACCATACAGTAAATAAAAAAATTAAATGATTTTCTTGGATTTTACTTATAAAGCCAATTATTAAAATTAAAATTGAACAATTGTTGTCTAATTTGTTGACAAAACACACATAAAAATGAGCGGCTAAGTCTTCCCATAAGGATAGAAAAACTATAAAATAATTGGAATTTTTATCATTCTTCATTGTTAAAATATTTTTTTACATTTCCTGATATTTAATCCTTATTTTCCCCATTATTAGGCTGTCTATATCTAAGCAAAATAACTCCATCCACATAATAAGCGTATAACAATGCAAAATGATGCACTTAATTCTTCTTCCATGTCATGTAAGGAGCTAAAATAAATAATGATGTGTATTTTTAAGATTAAAGTGTTTTTCTTGTCATTTTTGCGTTAAATTTCCAAGATAATGCTCTAAGAAAAGTGATAAATCATTATGTAGACACTCGATGTCTGGATCGACATCGTTTTTGATTAAGTGTCAAATAACCTTGTTATCCAAACTGTTCAAAATGAAAAATCAATGAAGAAAGTGATATCTTAATATTTTCAAAAGAATTTATAAACGTCCCCAAATTCTTCTATTACAGAACTTTCCATAGTTTGCTTATTTTATTTTGACTGAGAATCTTTGCAAAAAAATTTACGTTGAAGGCAAGTTCACACCGTGTTTTGTTTAAAATACGACAATGTAAACAAATTAAAAGCTCGTCACTTTTCAACAAACATTTCCTTTAATTTTAATTCTTATGGATTTAAAATTTTTAAATGAATAATGATTATTGTTATCTTAAATAAATAATCATATAATAAATAATCATATAATAAATAATCATATAATAAATAATCATATAATAAATAATCATATAATAAATAATCATATAATAAATAATCATATAATAAATAATCATATAATAAATAATCATATAATAAATAATCATATAATAATAATTCATAAATATAATCAAGTCAACTTACGTAAATGATGTATAAAAAAAAGTATGTCTGAAATATAAAAATACATGATTAACCGAGCCAAATTATGTTAAAGTATATATATATATATCTGTACCTCGGATATATTGGACACTATGCCCATTTTTTCGATTTTCGGGTTAAAATTGCGATATGATGTGTTTCTAACACTCTTTACAGAGGTATAAAATATTGTCTTCAATATGGATTACCAACGGATATATTATTTTTTACAGAACTATATGTCCATAGAAACCTACAGACATATAAAACTTTGATAAGCTCTCCTGACAACTTTGATAAGGTGCCAAAATCAACTGCTCAGAGGAGATGAAAAGATCGAAACAACTGCTATAAGATGGTATTACAAGTTGCTTTTGAATAGTTATTATGATGCGAGATTCTAGAAACTATGCCCAAAAGCGGGTTGAGTTTTCAAAACCGACTGCTTTTAGGGAATGAAATTCCCCGAACGACTTTTCCAAGTGGGTACCAGATTGGTGATTTTTTTTAAGCAGTTATTATCATACGAGATTGTAAAAGCGACTGAGATTCTAAAAAGTGCTGACAATTGTTGAAACATAATGTCATATTTATTTTTCGTCATCTAAAAAACTAACTTTCGCACTTTGACGATTCGGAGTACAACAATATGCACATTCCCTAGTAAAAGTGGAATTTCGTAGATTTTCCGTACTTTTACTGCACAAATCAGGGGTCTTGCAGATTGACGGCTTTCGCACTTTGACGGTATCATTTCGTCGGGTCAGCACTACAACTAGATAACTACCCATAAAAACCCATGCTGAGCCAAATTAGTAATTATTTAGTTGTAGTACTGACTCGACGATAAGTACTAATAAAATTAGAGGATTTTCTGTGTTTTTTATATATCGCAAATTAATGATTCGAAACTTGGCAAAATAATAGTTTATATTCGAAAGAAGGTTTTAACGTCTTCTTTTTTAAAATCTCTAATTAAAAGTTTAAATTAAAACACCTTTTGTATTTTTTCAATAGACGTAAAAATAAGGTTTACCTTATTTTCTATCGATATATTGAAAGGAAACTGGGTTATTGCAACTTTTCTCTAACTTCTCATTTTTTGACACACCTTTTTTTTATATTTGTCCAAACATAATTTTTCCCTTTTGAACATGTTTTAATAATTAAAAAAAAACAGAGGGCGATATATATCTCAATATTGTCTTTTTTCCTCAGATTTATGATAAAAATCCTGTTTTTTCCTAAAAACAATAATAATTGAAAAGCTTACTACTTTTAACTTTGTCTGGCTTATTTATTTATAATGTGCGTTGTTTTAAGTAACTCCTTACGAATAGCGAGTGATTTTGCTAGTATATTTGCTAGTTACTTTTATATTTTCCTTCAGAAATATTAACACATTGCATAATTCAAATGTGATGAATCTCACGCGTGAATTCTGCTTTTTTTTTTCAAGTTGTTGAACATCTGTTAAAGTAACTGGATCTTTGAAGCTAAAATTGATGGATATTACACTTTTCTTGTTTGCTTATTTCTCTAAATATGGTCAGATTTTTATCCTGATTTATTAATAGTTTTCTTATATATTTTACAATTTGCTACAAACTTTTTAATATAAACTTTTTATACTTTTATATGAATTTTGAACTTTGACATTGACAATTTGAACAAAGTGTGTTACGATGTAAAAAAGGTTATTTAATTAATCAACAAAGGATCATAACTTTTCCATATATTTATTTGATAACTTCAACAATGACAGTAATGCACACAGGACACACGTTGAGATATCTTTTTCAACAAAAAGTTAACCTTCATCGTTTTCACTCTGAACCCTTTATGTGTTATATTCAAATGATAAAAACAATATAAGAAAATTGGTCAAAAACAAAATATTTAATTTGCTACGTTCAAAATATCACCCTCGAAATATTTTAATTTAGCTGACAGGATAGGACAATTTAGTTTTTTTTCTACTTGAAATATTATTTTAAGTTCCAAGCGCAGAAAACAACTTCACAATTGCGATAATCACTTGCAGGTCAGTGGGCTAGTGAAGTTTTATGGAAAATTTAAAAGTCACAACTTTCAGTTAGTAACTAATTATCTATATTAATTTTACGTGAATTAATTTTATTTCTCAAAGTTAATTTTATTTTTGTGGAATATAAACGTCGTGTAATATCTAGCAATAAAAGAAGACATGAAAAAAATTTCATTATTAATAAAAAAGTAGATTGTAGTGTTTTTATTTAAGATTGCTTAGAAAGCACAAGCGCCATCTGTATGTAAGCCTTTGAACCAAAAACCAGGTTTTATTAAATTGAAGTAATACAAATGTGATGTGGCATTGCTTTTCGCTTGAATAAATATATTTTTAAAATTAGAAGTAAAATTTTGAAAGCAATTTTTAGAAATGAAAATTATCATTTTATTCTCTTTCTGCAGAAAAGAGAAGACAAATATTTCTTGTACGGCTAAGAAAACTCTTTGATGCAAACAAAGTTGAAAAAAGTCAATAGATGGCACCACGAGCAATTAAATTTTATTTTGGTTGGGAAAAATAAAATACTTTTATCTATTTTGTTCATCGGAAGATAAGAACTACTTTATCTTGTGTTAATGTAAATATTTTTTCAAATTGTATATATTTAAAACTATTTATTGTCAATATATCGATTTTTTATGAAAGTTCTTTCAGGTTCTCAATATTGAACTCAGTTGTATTACAATTTTTGTGTTTTTTAATTACAAATATTTATTGTAAATCTTAAAAAAAAACATTGAAATCTTGTTAATTAAAACATTTACAAAAAAAACATTCTGAAACATTTATTATTTGAGTTATTACCTACAAAGTAATAAACAGGTATGCTTTAGGAACATAATTAACCGTTTAAATTTTTTTTAACTGAAGCAAACAAATTGGCGGGATTTAATTTATTAATAAAATATTTTATTTTTTTACATATAGAGTATACAAAAATAGCTTACTTATTTAATAGTCGAATTTGGTTATCTATAGTAAGAAATATTTTGAGTTTTTACGAAAACACTATAGAAGACAGGAGAAAAAGTAAGATTAATAAAATTCTTTTCCCTGAATGACAATAAAAAAAATATATAAATAAAATTGAAATATATTATTATAGTAATGAGTATTCCTAAAATTCTGTATGTTTTGATTTCTTTTCCAATATTCTGACAAATTTAACATATGTAGTAAGGTGTTTTTAGTAAAGTTTGTAATTAATGCATTTATTAAGGTAAATTTAGTAGCAATAAACCATGTTAGGGACGTGAAATATTTATATTAAATGTGAGATTTGAGAACCCTCAAAAATGTAAAGTGTAATGACTCTAGTTATGTGTCAAATTCAACGCTCCTTTGCACAGTGGAACATTATCACGCCATTATGAAATTCAATAGAAGGGTTTAACTAAATGTTTACCTTTTTTTATTGTCTCTGGACCAAAACGAGTGATCGTTATAACGAAAAGTCGTTGTACCAAATAAAAAAAAAATTAGGGTAACGTGGGTAATGGGTAAAATGGGTATTTTGTAATAAATATAAACTACACATTGTTAAACTTATGATTTGATCTCATTCTTATTTTTAAATTTTACTTCGTTTAATGGAGTACATTTCAATAAATAATTCAATTCCTGGGTGTCCATCAGTCGATTAGTTTGAGTATAAAAAAACTTGTGATAGTTTAATGCATATATCAGCTATAAAAGTCGAATTATTTATCGATTTGGTATAAAGAGAAACCTCTTAATACATTATAATAAAGAAAGTTGACATTTTTTTAATGTATTTAATTTTTTTTCAATGATTTGCAAAATGGACAAATGGCTAATCTAATTATTAATGCTAAAGAACTGAAAATTTGGAAAATTTTAAGATTCTACAAAATATTCTAAAAGTATATGAATTTTGAAACTTATAAATGGCAAGAATTAACTACAATATATTTAACACTGTTTATATGTTAATAAAATTAAGTCACACTAGTTTTTATTTTGTTTGTTTTTTAAACAAACTGTCAACAAAACATATTTTGATAACAAAATGTAAAATTCGATTTTTTTTTTATTTTCTAAAATTATAGTTTGTTATCTTTTAAATATGCTTACAAAATACTAGAACTGCATCCATGTTTTTTAATGAGTTATTTGAGATTTAATGCCGGGTGACAGCTATATATTTTAGGGCACAAATGAATAAATTGTTTTTTTTTCATTTGTTTTCATTGATATCAAGTTTCTCGACTTTTTTTCGGCTTTTTTTATTATTAATCGAGAAATATATAATTTTTTAAGAAAATTGTAAAATATGTGTATGTTATAAATTGACAAGCGAATTAGCTCTGTGAATAGTATTTTTTTAATTAGTAAATTTAAAAAAGAAATTGAGTTTTAAGGGAAGATTTTGTATTACTATGAATTACTATTTATATAAAAGTCAAATACATATGAATCGGTTATTGTTAAAAGGTGCTCATACTTAATCTTGTTTTCAGAAAATGAACAAAAACTACCTATATTTTTTAAAATATCAACTTTTATATATAAACTGTCTAATTAAAGTTAACATTTCCATACTCTTAAAAAATAAACATTAATTTTTTTTTTTTTTGCTCTTTAAAATTTTTTGAAATGCCTGGACTGATTCTATTTTAGCATATAACGGTGAAATAAAAATATCTAAAGCATGCTTTATATCTTTATGTATATTTAAGCATTAAAAGTTACAAAAAATTGCCCGGAACAAAAAAAAAATGTGTACATATATCAACATTTAAGTCATATACATTGATTACAAATCAATTTATTACTCAATCATCCTCAGATTCATTTTCAGTGGTTGGTCGTCATTGTAAAACTCCTGAAGTTGAACCGGAAAGTAAGAAAAAGTTGTTTTTAATCGATTTATATATTAATATATCGATTTTTTTTGGCTACTTTCAGCGGCACTTTATCTGCATTATAAGCTCTTTCTGAAGTCAGTTGAAATGTTGATCTACTGCTGATGGGGAACTTGAATGCATGTGTTATGATGACGGAATCAATGAATCGACGTGCTAATACAGTTCCTGGGAATCATGGGAACAATTCCGTTTTAACGTAAATTTGTGAAAGAGTATCAAAACCAATGTTAACTCGATATTCATTTTTTTTTACTTAGCCCGTTTTAGCATCAACCTCTGTATGTAGTCTGCAAAATTTCGATGCCAATTTTTATGTCCAAATGATAAATTATATTGAAGAAAACGGCGAGTTATTCTATACTATTTCCATGAAGAATTCATCTATTTGTCAGAAAATTGTGTGGAGTAGAAGGGACGATGTCGAAAATTTCACTGCGAAGATAAAATATCCTTTCAAAAATCAATTACATTATATAAAAACTTAACCCCTGAAGCTCATAGAATTGATATCGCGTCCAGAGATCGCCACTTTTTACATCAAAGCACTCAATTCTTAAATTCATAAAAGATACTGTATTTTCCATTTTTTTTAAATCAAATTCTTTGAGGTATAACCTAAAACCTATCTCTTTACAATTAATTAAAATTTAGGTAAAAAATAAAAGTGCAACCCGTAACAAAATTGATCCAATCAAGGTGTACCTTGAACAAGTTTACACCATACCCCAATGTAGGTCCAATTATCTCCTTAAAACCATTTACTACAGTAAAATCGACAATATTCACTGTCTAGTTTTTTTTTCGACTATCCTATTATCGTACCCTATATTACCTACCATTTAACTTATGACTAACACTAATATTAAATTGCAAACCTATATCCTTGAACCGTTGCGTTGAATCAAATCTCCTTCCAAAGTACACATACTTAAATACCTTCATTTACCTTCATCATTCATGTTTGAATTACCTTGAACAAGTTTAGTATCCCTACCCTGTACTATTTCTTAATAAATCAATGTCTTTTTTTTAAAGATACTTTAAGACATCTCAAGATGCAGTCGTACCAAACCTATATTCAATGGCACTTTATATCTTTAGATACGATTTTAAGTTTTACAACATCCAAAGTAATGTTTTCATAAATATGAAAATTGTACTGTAAAATAACTAAACACATACATATTTTTTTATTATGTTATGTTGCAGCACACGAATCTTAATTCTTAATAGAAAGGGTAAAAAAAAATCGACTCGCGAGTTTGATTGCTACATTGAACAATTCTTATTTTCCTTTTTGACTGTCAAGACAGAAAGAAAGTAAAATGATGGTCGTAAACAAACTGTGACCAGACACAAATCGATAACCTTGTCTTGAGAGAAAGCTATTTTCTCGATAAAGAACCAAAACAAAGAGAAAGGGTATTCTCCTTCTACATTTGTTGTCTCGGCTTTCTTTGTTGCTACTGAAAGACAGATAAAAATCGGATCTACAAGTCCATGTAGGTCAAATAGATAATGCATCCATGATTTTTTTTATATAAAAAAACAACTTTTTATTAGTATATACAATATTTGAGAAAACAAGTATTTGAAACATAGCCTATATATCTGTGTTATGATCAGTGGCGGATTTAGCAGGCGGCAAATGGACAGTTGCCGCCTGGGCCCCCTTGCCTTAAGTTCATTTGGGGGCCCCCTTGACTCCAGAAATGAAAAAAGAACAGGAAAATAAATAATTCTTCAATTTTTTTTGCATATTTTATTAAATATTTCACAGTTTTTTTCTGTATGGCTTCCCTTAACCTTTCTCATACGAATAGATAAGGGCCCTTCTTCAACTGACCGGGGCCCACTACTTTTTGCAGGACCCGGTTACCGAAAAGTCCTGTGGAGACAGCTCTTAACTTCATATTTCATAGAAGCCCTCACATCATATACAAGCAAACGCGGGGCCCTGCGTCTGGCGCCTTAGCAGACACAGGGCCCTGTAGCAGCGGGAGACCATGAACTATAATATAGATTTAACATTTATAATATTTTTACTAGATTTTAAGATCTAAATAAAAATTAAATAATAACAAATTATTTTAGAATTAAAAAAAAGGTAGTTTTTTCTTGTTGGAGCGTTGCTCCCACCCCTAATTGTGGTCATGATCCCATATATACTATAAAACCATTTAACTTCTCTAACGTGGTGTGCAAAAAATTTACATAAAACCTGTGTTAAAATCATCGCTTATGCCTTATTGCGTCGTTTAATCTGTTCGAAAGTTAGAAGGAGTTTACACATAGAGAAATAAAAAGTTGGAACATTCAGTTACTTTTTAATACTTTTCCAACACATTTTCTGTAATGCGGGTTTTTCTTCAAGTTATAAATTGGGCGCTGTCTCTTTAGATAATTTACAGCGCCTACAAAACCTAGGGAAGTATTTCCTTTAAAGCTCATATGTACATTAAATGAAATCCCAAAGAGCAAAAATACATAAAAGTTTGACTTAGAATTTAACATTTATTTTTAAATATTTCATTGAAGATTTCAGTTTAGTAAGAATAATTTTGGCGATCTTAAAATGTTTGGGACCCTAACAATGGGCTTTGTGGGCCTGTGTTGAAATTGTTTGTTTAAAAACTTAAGCTACAAACATTTTTTGGTTGTTTGTACTATATATTATATGTATGAAAACATTTCTTGTAAATAAATTTGTTCCTGTTAATACCTGTTCTTAAATGTCTAAGCTCAATTTTTTTAAAAAAAAAGGTAAGGGATTCTTTTTATAATATTTTTTATCATTTAGTGGTTGCGCGACCTTGTTCATTAAGTTAATCGCTCACGGGTAGGAAGATGGGGGGGGGGGGGGGGGGTGCGGTGGGGGCTTGAGCCCTCCCAAGAAATATTTTGAAGGGCCTCAGCCCCCATAATATTATACTATTTGCCTTTTCTTTTAAAAAACAAATAAACTTAATTAAAATAAAAATCGTAGAGAATTCCTACAAAGAGGCCTTCGAAAGGAAGCGCTCCTTATTTTTTCTATACGTGTTTTAAAGTGGAGAGGGGAGGGGGAGAGATTTTGCTTTGAAAGGTACAGGAGGACAAGGAGTTCCTTTCTCAACTGATTCCAATCGAAGACAACTTGTACATTATTCAAATGACCCCATTCTTCCTATAACAGCCGTGCGTCTTTTGAAAAATGCCTACACCAGGTGTTAGTCGATCAACCATATCGGTAGCTAGCGCATCAAGACATCATCTGGCAAGGGCCACCAAAGCACTGACCAAAGCTGGGAATTCGGCACCATTTGTTTGTAATTTACTGGCTCCCTTTGGATAGTCGATTTTAGGTGATTGATGATCCCCCCATTGTGAATGACCCATGTAAGGACCAGGGTAAGGACGGCTTAAAACTTGCCCCTATAGGGGCCGAAGTTGAAAGGAAAGTTAGCCTGCGGGGGTCGGGCGGAAGTAGATGTACGCAGGTATTCTTATCTTAAAGTATTAGCAAATCAGTGCTTCGAAAGTCCGAGGGGTGAAAAAAGGTGGGACGAGTGTCCACATCCACTGACAATTTTCCGACCCTCACCCATAACCAAAAGTAGCTCTTTATATGTTTGTAAAAACGATTTTTCATAAAGTTCTTCTTTTTTTAAAAAGGAACAAATTAATTATACTAATTAAGTAAGTAAACCTTTCTATTTTATTAAAACGTGAAAACAAATAAATAAACCGCAACGATTTGACATAAAAAAAGCTATGGCGACTTTTCTTTGTCAATTATAAAACTGTTATTTCTTCATTTTATTTATGATTTTAGCTAAATATATTTAAAATGTTTCTGTTTTTAAAATAGATTTTTAAGTTTTGTTTTTAATTAATAAAATTCTGTATTTCACGGCGATAAAGGGCACAGCATAATGCCACACATGTCGCAAAAAGATGGTTTGAAAAGGCTGAAAATAATCAATTAAATTATACATATATTCCTGTTGTTTTAAAAATGAAGTTGTGGAAAACTAGTAAGTAAATGCAATATTCATAAAAATATATATGTTTTGCTTAATTCCGAATGATTTTTCGTGGGAAGAATGAGGAAGGAATCCAATCTAAACCTTTTATAGTGAATATTATATTTTATGTATTTTAAATGCAATTAAATGTAACATGCTGCTGTAGAAATTTTACAATTTAATTCTTGTATTAAACTGATAAAAAAATCCATTTGAAAAATATGTTAATTCAATTAGTAAAACGTTTTTACAAATTGCGGCCCGAAATAATGGTATTATAAATAGAATAATTTTCTTTTGCGAAATTAACTTAATCATACTTTTTTATTATTCATTTCTCTTGGGAAAATATTATTTTAAACTAAGAGTTAAAGCTCAACCTTTAGGGTATGAGTTTACTAGATAAAACTGAAAAGGAGAATTTCTAATAAAATAAATAATTATTTTACTGAAGATGTATATTAGTTTCTTTTATTTCAAAATTTTGTTTATTCGTCGACAATTTTTAGAAATTTTTTCGTTTTATTATTAAGGAATACCGTCGTTCCACTATGGTTAACGATACTCGAAATAATTTTAGTATTCTAAATATTAAAAGATCATTTGCACATAAAATTAACCCCGAATCTACTACAATAGAAATTTTGCTGAACAAAAAGCAAGGCGAGGTATCAGTATTAATTGTTTAACAAATGCTGTAAATTTTGTGTATAAATATTAGCAAATATATTCTTAGAGAGAGTTTATTTATTGCGTACCACTATTTTTCCATTTTTTATACATCCCCTTTCCCCGTGTCGCATCACACTAATTTTTTACTTTTTTAAAAAAAAACTTTTATTCCGGGTATTTTACCAAATATCCCATGAAAAAGATAGTGATTTTTATTAAAAAAAATTAACTTATATCAAAGTTTTAAAAAATGTCTACAGTTTTTCTACGTCACATAAACACTGAGACCTCCATCCTCATGTTACAATACAATTCCACGATAGAACCCCCCTCAAGGATGCCTGAAGTAAATTGAAAACTGGGCCCCTCGAAAGTTTTGCCGCCTGGGCCCTTTCTCCTTAAATCCGCCACTGGTTATGATGTAATTAAAAATTTAATCTATTAAAAAACGCTTAAATTCAAGGTAAGAACTAATTAATATGTTACTCAATGCTGGGAAAATGTTATTGCAGTGTTTATTGTTGTTTAATTATTATTTTAGTCATTTTCTTGACGAGTATGATAACATATAAATACAAAAGCGCATTAGAATAATAAATTTAACCCTTAACACTCGTAAGGTGTCGCTATAGAAACATAGATATACATCTATAGAAACACTTTTTATAATGTAAAATTAATACGTACGTAAATTTACGACCCCCGCGATAAAACGTCAATGATAGTTGCAAATTACCACCAAACGACCGATGCTGCCACTCGATCTGTAGGTATATATAATAATAATAAATCTCAAGCGTTAAGGGTTAAAATGTAAAAATTCTGTACACGTGTCGTGAGATACATCTCCCTTCATCGGGAAAACAATGAAAACAAATTTTGAAATGAAAACCTTGCTAAAAAAAAATAATATTTCAATTGGTTGGAGTTAACTATTGTCTGCCAAGTAAATGGGAAAATTTGGAAAGGTGAAGTCTCGTTGAACAAAGAGTCCAGATTGCTAAAAATGTGAAACGCCTCCACGAAGTCACGTATTGTTATGACGGGATTTATCTTAAGGGAGACCTGAGCCCCAAATCCTAATTTATTTATTAACGATTTCAGAAATACCATTTTTTTTATATTATTAGAACATCTTTTTCTAAACAATAATCAAAAACAAAAATATATTTAAAAAAATTATTTTTTATATTTTTTGAGTTTTTTAAGTTTAAAAAGACTTTTTTTAAAAACACTACTCCTCTTTCAATTTTTAATGTTTTTAAATTTTTTTTAGTTGATTAAACGTCAATGTATATACTACAAACGTATGAATCGACTTTTGCAGATTTGTGTTTTAATTGTCTTCAAAACTTATTTTAAGTTCACAACCCAAAAAATATTCAAATTTTTAAGTTTAATAATTTGTAAAAAAATATTTTATAAAATAATTTAAAAAAGCTATACATACGCTTATTAAACAAACATTAGAGCTTCAAAAACTATTAACAGTTTAGTTTTAAGTTGATTATTTACAAAGCCTTAGCATTTCAAACGTGACCAAAATTTTAAAAAAATATTTCGAGTAAATGACGATTGTTGCAGACGAAAAGTCATCTAAAACAACATATGTTCTGTTTCTTTTACTGTTTTGAAATTTTGTACACACCTTCTTAAGGACGTTTAGCATCGTTTTATGAAGAAAAAAAAATTAGCAATTTTTCCGGATTTTGGGGCTTGGGTCCCCTTTATGATACTATGCATTTTTAAATAAAATTATCGAGTTGTCATTTATTTACTTTGCAAGGGTAGACCCTGAAATATAATTTACATAAAATGAATATATTAATTTTCCCTTTAAATTATATATCCCATCCCCTTTTACACGCTTTTGTTTAGATTGCTTTGTCTGGTGCTGTTGTGTCCTCAGACACAGTAACTCAATTTAAATCCCCTTCGACATGTAATATAATCCCGGGGAAAATACAAAAGGTACAGCAGCGAAAAAAAAACCCGAACCAACGATGATTATTTCGTTAAGTTTTATAGTAGAGCTAAACTTAATATACCACCATTTTTTAGGGAATAAAGTCTACTATACATTGATATACAAAAAATTTGCATACGGGACTATCTTCATACTCGAATCCGCACCAACTTTAAAATTTTCAATAGCAACACCTACTTTTGATAGCGCAGAAATGTTCCCATAAGTAATGAAAGTTAGTGTATTTTATTTGGGTTGTTTAGAAGTAACACAGATAAAAATATCAGCTTAATAAAATTATTATTTCGAAAGATATGATTAAAAGTTTAAGAAATTCATTTAACATTACGAGATATTTATAATTAATTTCATAATTATTCATAAGAAATTCATTTAACATTTGATATTCATAATTAAAAAACTACTTAACCAAATAACTTGCAAATTGATATTCGACGATAAATTTTGTCGTAGATTCTAAATAGTGAATCAAAATTGGGTGTTGCTCTTTTTTGTATAGCAATGTGTAGTAGACTTTATTCCCTACAAAATGGTTTATTAACTTTAGCTCTACTATAAAAACTAACGAAATAATCATTGGCGGTTCGTTTTTTTCCCCCGGCTGTACATAATAATAAGTACTTAATATTTAATTTTATTTAACATTAAAGAATTTCTGGATTGGCTTGGAACATAACTACATAACTAAGAATAGACAGCTTTAACCATGAGTCACTATCCGGATTAAAAAAAATCAAATAAAGTTATTGAGATAACGTTGAAGGCTTCACTGCAGTAAAGATAAAAGAAAACTAGTTTCGACTTATACTTCTGTTCCAACTCGTTTGATATGGGCCCATTAGCTCAGTTGGTTAGAGCGTCGTGCTAATAACGCGAAGGTCGTGGGTTCGATCCCCCCGTGGGCCATGTATATTTTGCAGCTTCTATATAAAAATTATTAATTTTTTAATTTTTGAATTAATATTAAAACTCAAACAAGTGTTAAAGAAGAACGTTACTTGATGCATGTGACTAAAGCACAAGGGTAACCGTGCAGCAATTGATCGACTACTTCTAGATATTCCAAAATTTTAGTATTTACAATATGACTTGTGTCATATTTGGGATTTCTTTAAGATAGCAAATATACCCGTTCTTCACACCGGATTAATTAATATGACGCACCATAGAAATAAATAGAAATTGAAGACTTTAATGCCAAAAGCACAAGTACATTTCCCGTACTTGTTTATGCGATTCGAGCGATTAAGACAAGTGAAAACCTTGCCAAGCAGACGTGTGCACCTAGTCCGCCGAATTTTTTTCAGTCGAAACCTACTCAGCCGAATTATCTCCGCGATCTATTCTTACCAAATTACTTTGGCGAAACAGTTTGGCATGTTTTTTGCTCTTCTCAAATCGCCAAGAAAGTAGCCGTCTTAAGAATTTCCCTCCCCCATAGTATAGAGTTGCCATTTTACTTATTTATCACTGTCCTAAGACGAAAGTTGAATGCAGATTGTCGCAGAAAAAACATGTATACTTTCCCCTAATTTAAAGGTGACATTTCGTTCACCGTCCAGGCAGGGGGTCGAAGTGGGACAAAAGCAGTATAGCGCTTGGAGGGAGGCCCATTTAAGTAGTTGGTTTGGGGCATACAATGATGACATTTTGTTTTAGAAGCTATTTTAGGTTAAGATGACAACATAAGGAAATTTCTACTTTCTTTATTATTATATTACAAATGTAAAACTTATTATGCAGATAAAGTAACCTATATTAGCAATATTCTGTAAAAAAAAATTGTTGTATTGGTATTTTTTTTTAAGTTAAAGGTTTATAATAAAAAACAAGAATAGCTATTTCAAAAACACGGTGCTATTTTATTTAGCAGAATATGGTAAGTGTATTATAAATAAATTATAAGCCCATTAAAAAAAAAAAACTTAAATGTTTTTTCCTTGCGAAAAATTCGAAAAAATAAGATTTTGAGATATATGTATTTAAAGATAAAATATGTCAAAAACCAAATGAAAAACATTAAACATTTAAATTTAAACTTTTTTACATATGCATGTTGCACTAGTTATTTATTTTTATTAATTTAATTATAAAACGTTACATATTTTTAAAAACTTTTACGGCATTTTTAATATTACGGAAAATTCTCAAACTATTATAACATGTTTTAATTAAATTATTAACAATGAATAAGTATTGTATTATGCATACGTAAAAAGTTTAATTTAAATGTTTAAAAAAATTTGTTTGGTTTTTGACATATTTAATCTGTTTGTCAAAAATATTGTTTCTAAACAAAAAAATTTCAAAGCTGTAACTTATTTTTTTTACAGTAAATTATTTAAAAACTTCATTTTTTTCTAAATATTAAATTAAAAAAAATACCAGTATAGACAAAATTATTTTTACAGAATATTGCTAATATAAGAGTACTTTAATTGTTTAATAAGTTTTATACTTGTAACACATGAAATAAAAAAAAATAGAAATTGCTCTACAGGTATGATAAAGTTTTTAAACTGCAAAAAAGAATCGTTTTTTATACTCGTAGAATCTTGAGAAATGTGTAAAACTTAGCATACGTTTTTTTTTTCAATATGTAATATATTATTTTGTGCAATAAAATAAATTCGCAATTAAAAAAATATTGAGTAAATTTTGGGGTACAGTGTCAAACTTAAAATAGATAAACACAAAAAGTTGCGTTAAGGAGGCTTATTACTAAAATAGATAAGTAGTTTTTTTCCTTTATTTTCATTTTCTTATTTTTAAATGGTTTTCACAATGGAGATCTCCATTGGAATTCATAAAGAAAAATATTATTAAAATTCACTGATTTTTAATAGTAGAAATATCAAGTTTTCAATCAGCCAAACTTAACGAAATTATAAATCAAAAAGAAAGATTTCGTTTATTCACAATTCGAATATCAGTACAGTAACTAACTTAAGTGACTCTTACAATGTTTTCATAAGCAGGAATTTATTTCAAAGTGGACAGGAAAAAAATTGACATTTTTACTATTTTACATTTTAGCATGTTTTGCGCGTTCGTTATTAAAAAATAGGTATGGCACCGCTTCTGACACAATATTTATGAGTTTAAATGAATATTAAATGTACAAGTAAGAGACTAAAATTAACTAAACTTCTGATGGTGGTGTTATATGTTCTATGTATTTGTTAAGCAAATTTGTATACATATTCTTAATAAAAGGTTTTTTAATTAAAATAAATTATAAAATGTATTTAAGAATTTTTTCCCCTTCATTTTCTGTCTATAATTCATTGCACTTGAAATACTTTCTGGGAATGTCGAAGCGATCAGCTTTAGAGTAACCTTATTTTCGACTTGATATTGAACAGCCAAATTTGAAACATCGAGTATTACTCCTCTGTGAAAAACCAATAGCATTTACAACAAAAAAAGTAATTTTTTGAGGACAGATTTAACTAGTATATTATCCAATCAATTAAATTTTTAATGAAGTGGTGTTTATATTCAATTAATTATAAATTTGAAAACATATTACGTTTTTTTTAATAGTTGTAATTACATTCTAATAAAAAAAAATTGTGTTACATGAAAAACAGTATAGAAAATTATAGTTTAAATTTTTGTTATTAAAAATTTCGTATTTTTAAAACTTTTATTTTGTTTAGTAGAATATTCTTTACACTCATTTTACGAATTTCACAATTTTCAATATTTACTTGTCTTCAAAGTTCAAAATTATCTATCTTTTTAAGAAACTGTGCAAGTTTATAAACATTATAATTTTCAACGAAGCCTCAAAAACATAAAATCTTAGTTTTTAAATATGTTGAAAATTATTCTACCTAATAAATGTCATCTTAGCTTCTACAATGTAAAAAAAATATATATAACACATTAACGATTATATTAAAAATCGTTGAATGGTTATCTTTTCAATTGATTTTTTTTTTAATTTAGGAGTTATGTATTCACGTTTAGTTATAAAATATTGTTATCCTTAAATACTAAAATATTTCCGCTGACTTGATGATTTTTACTAAAAAATAACATATAAATAAAAATTAAAGAAATATTATATAATTTTTCTTGACTATATATGCTTTTCGGGCCACAGAATAAAACTTTTCTTAATATTTTTTACCTTTCTATCTCTATAATAAAGTTATTTTAAATGCGAGGTGATCATTCAATTTCTCATATCACTACAATTCTCACTTCATATCAGTTTACTTATTCAGCAAACAACAGTCTAAAAGTTCAGCCTATACTTCAGAAAGAAATTTCAATCAGCCGATTAAATTGGAGTTTCATTATTTTGGTAAAAAGGTATTTGTTTTACATGCTTAAAGCTTCTATTCCCCAAAAAATGTCTAAATACAGTTAATAATTCATAACAAATTAACAACAAAAAAAACGATAAAAATATATAGTTACAGATTCTAATAGATATGAGTTTGGGTGAGGTCGAGCAAAATTTCAGAAATGTATTTGGAAAACTCGTATTGTAAATGGAGTCTTCTAATCAGTAATGCCGGTTGGTTGGTGTTTTATGGCGCAAGAGCCAGTTATGGCTAAGCTGCGCCATCAGTAATGCCGGGTAGACAT
Source organism: Troglohyphantes excavatus (assembly GCA_963932185.1). Lineage (NCBI taxonomy): Eukaryota > Metazoa > Arthropoda > Arachnida > Araneae > Linyphiidae > Troglohyphantes > Troglohyphantes excavatus. Next base: position 52,254,970 of record OZ010676.1, on the reverse strand, counting down.
TTTATCGTGGTTTACGTGTTACTACTTCCTCTGGCATTACAGTTAGCGCCATTTTAGGCCAATGAGAAATTTACTTGATCTTCGAATATCTGATATTAAATAGTATTATTTTCATAATTTTTGCATTCAACAGGGTAACGCTATACCCACAAAATATCTTTCAGCGAAACTGCTGTTATTCACTTGCCAGCCACCCGGTTCCATGGTATATGATATATAGTAATGTCGTAGTAACAAGTTAAAATAAGTATTCGTACTAACTTAACAATTGAGACTTTCGTTAGCGGTAGTTAAAAAAAAGTCACTATCTCGAGGTGTCTTTGTAAGGAGGCTCTACTCAATAAACATTTGTAGAAAATAACTTTTTTCGAACTCTGTGACATTCACAATTATATGGCATTATGTTTGAATTGAAAATTTCGTATAATAGCATTAAAAAATAATATTTAAACACTGCAAAGTAAGAAGCTTTTTATACATAATGAATATCCAAACTAATTTTAAAAAAACATTATTATTAAGAAATTTATAAAGTTATCATATATTTAAAAGAATAATTTTCTTTACAATTGAGCTAATTGTTAGAGTTTAAAAAAGGGTACAATAATTTACGTATCAAGTATAGAGATTGTATTGGTTTAAAAAGCTATTTTCGTACGTTTTATTGATTAAAATAGACAATTAAAAAAAATTGTAGCTGCATTAACATAGTTAGATTATTTTAAGTTATTAATTATATATGGATACAACTTGACAAGCTTTATCACAATACAAATAAACTTTGTGGCTATTGTACCCGAAGACAATTATAGACATCGCAATGCAAACAGGCCAATATATCAATCTATGGGAAATTCAAAACTTTGAGATCCTTTTTCAAAAATAATCGGGGTGATCCATTGTGAATTTGTATTCATAACCCGTAATTGAAATTATCAATGAAATTGCCATATTTTTTGTTTACAATGCAAACTAGTACAATTCATTTCTACCATAAACATTTCTACCATAAGTAATGGTTCATCAAATGTTTAAATTCAATGAGGCATCAAAGCGATGTTTTATAACTAATTATAAAACAATATTTTTTGCATATGAGAAATAACCTTATGATGAGTATGGGCAGAACAGAATTTTATATTTCTAAACGTGACGTTTTTTTGTTTTTTTTTTGATAAAGCGTAACAAAAATTGTGCTTATTTTAAAATATTTCTCTCATTAGCAGAAATATGCAAAAGTAAAATTAATGATATGCTGTCGTAAAACGGACAAGTGATTACTTTCAATATGAACCAGATACATCAGTAGTAAAAATGAGAATTTAGCAGTTTGGCAGGATATTAATTGTAATCTTCTTAATAAGATGATTTAAAAGTTTCTTAACATTTTCGAAATGATGTATTTCCGTTTTTTTATATAATATTCTAAAACTGGGAGCTGCAATGTAATAATAAAGAATTGAAATGGACATTTGTTATTTCATCTTTTTCTAACTGAGTGGATTTCACACACAGTGAATTTACTCTTCATTATTAAATATCTTCATGTATTTTCACATGAATTATTCACTGGACAACAAACATTTACAAATTCTAGAAGATAAAAAAAAGAATAATGACAAAGGATTTTTTGAATAACTATTTCTTTTAAATTCCTATTATTGCTCTTGAAATAGTATTTTTTAAGTGACCGTAAAACTACAGTATAAAATCGCAATTTTCTCAAACTCGTTCAAAGTCCTTCGCCAAAATTGTGATACAAGAATAGAATGTGGCTAATATAATTCGGCAAGAATATCTGTTACAAAGGCACGGTTGACATAAATTTGTGCTCTTATAATAGGAAATAGGCTGCGATGCGTATAAAATAAAGTAAAGCATGTACAGGAAGGAGGATCTGCGGAGTAGACTAAAACAGCTTGTTTATCTTCTTTCTGTTATTGACACATTCCTATTTCTATAATATGTTGAAATGACGTTTCGTGTAAAACTCTTATTATCGTATTTCGACACAATTCACAACGAGAAAAATTGGTTATATTCATTACCCCCTTTAGTTTTGTAGTATATTTTTAAATATTAACATCTACAAAGTTCACTAACACTGAAATGGAAATTCTTTCTTGGCTTATCCCACTTGCATATGAGTTGATAATTAGAATGCTGTGCTGTTAATTAAAGTAAGTTGCTGAAGTAAATCAGTAAGATTCGTTGAAATGGCATTGCACATGTTAAATTTTTGTTGTCTTTATAACATTTTTTCAACAGTTCGAACAACTTTACTTTGAGCTATCACCCTACGTAAACTAAATTTAATATTAAACACATAAATTCTTTATTTATTTGTATTTCAATTTGTAATTGCGAGAAACGCATTTTGATACCAGGAAAAAATATTAATTAAAATAACATTTTCCTTGAATAATTTACAAAAATATCACTAATAATTTTGTATTTAAAAATTTAATTAATGTCGTTTCTGTAATCAATCTAAAACTTAGTGGTATTGAAAGTCTAACAAAGTAGTTATCAAAGATTAGCAACATAATCTAATTTTTTTTAATATTCCATTTAATGAAACAATTTTTTAAGTACCAAATGTTAATAAAAGACATCGAGTACCATTGAAAAAGAAATCAGCTGAGACAGCTACACTCCCGCCCGGCGCCCACCAGTCGCCATAGGACAATAGTAAACACGAGAACACCCGGCAAAAAGAGAAAATTTCGCTCGCAAATACTTTCCAGGAATTATAAGATTCCCTCAAACATCAGGGACCGACTATGAATTGAGAAAATATCATTGGCCACAGCAAGCATTATATCCGCCAACGACTGCTTAAAAAACGCCAACTTGGGGTCAACAGCAGGTGTAGGGGAAAGAACTAATTAGCGCTTTAACGTTTTAGGGCTATCCTTTGACATTCCTTGAAAGTGTTCCAAGTGCAAAGAATTATTGCCAAATTGGTGAAAAACACCCTTTAGGTTTGGCAGAAAACCGCAAACCCCCCACCGAGTTTTTCGGCTGAATAGGTTTCGACTGAAAAAATTCGACTGAGTAGGATGTAGCCCCAAGCAGAATCGCATAAATAAGTACAGCAATTGTACTTACGTACTATTGGCACTAAAGTCTAGAATTCCAAAGTAAACTCTGATTTTTCGTGGAAAATCTATGAGATGGTACAATGACAGTATCGTCCGCAAAACATTTCGAAAAAATAATCAAAATATGGACAGAAATTAAAAAACACCATTTTCCAATACTAGGACTTCCAAAAATGCGTTGATAATGGTGCCATTTACACGCAGGCCGTTAAACTTTTTTGATTTTTTGGCCATAAAAGATTTGCTAATATTTGCTCGGGAAGGGGGGGGGGGAGAGGGGTTCACAGGGCCGTCACACACAATTTTTTTTTGAGGGGGGGGGGGGGGGGGGGGGGGGGCTGAAACAAAAAGTTTCCCAACTAAAAAATTCGAAATTCCCAACTCAACATTGTAAAAAAATTTCAGTTCCAAGTGACCTACATTTTTCATCTTTTTTATAGATTAAGTAGAATTAAAGGCTTAAAATAAACAGTAGAAAACAGTTTTAAACTTGCGAATCGGTCAATTTCAATAGTAATTTAAGTAATCAAACAACAACATACGTGTAAAGTTATCACGAAAACTACTTACGTTTGGAATGATTCTTGGAAATTCTCGGTTCCCTCTAGCCCACCCCGCCGAATCAGGCACGAACCAATCATTCCCAAGTACAGCAGATTTGAAAAAATCCTTTTTGGCTGCGTTTGTGTCGTCACACCCTCCCTTTTAGCGTATAGGGGAAGTCATACTACGTAAGGTTGCCATGGCAACGATGCAGCTGATTTCTTACTTCGCTTTTTAGCTGCAGTTTTGATTGAATGGAGTTTTTTCCGCTCCTGAATTGTGCATTACAGCAACAAGTTTGTTATTTATCGGAGTTTTTTTTAACTTAACGTAGAAATTTCATCTTCATTTCCAATTCAAATCTTCATATAAGAAAATTAGTAAAATATATAATTTTAGTTTTAAAATTCACTAATAAAATTAGGTCTAGCCCGGCTGTACTTGCTGAAGTGCACGAGCCGCCAATATCATGTATGAAGATAATTTGTAATTCCTGACAAAAAGCATTTAAGCTTTACATTAATTGAGAATTTAATGCAAAAGCCTATATGAATTATACTTAAATGAACCTTAACTCTTAACTAAAAAAAATGTGAAAAATTAATTTTCATTTAAATAAACAAGAATACGTTTTCAGATGAATATCTAAACAGCAACAGTTATCATTGCCATTAACTTCTGTCACGGTGGATATTTTTATAAAATAATATCTACTTTTATAGTTGGTATGTTAGAATAACTTTGTCTTAATATATCATTATGTACAGCCAGTGATATATCATAATGGTTACATATTTTACACGTTGTGCACAGGTGACCAATAAGGCTTTCTTTGCGAAAAAAAGGTTACTATATTATTTTGAAAAAGGCAAACTAATGCAAATTTAAAGTATTGATCACTCAAATTCATTCAGTCTAAAAGAGGATGATAAATAAAGGGTACAAACCAAAACCTCAATGTCCACACCACATCTCCCCAAAGAAAAAGCTCCCAGACAAAAAAAAAGACGAGCGTCAGACAAATTATTCACGAAAGTTCTAGAAAGAATTATAGCGTAACAAAAGCTGCCCCCCCCCCCCCTAGGCGCAACACGTCGGACGACCGGAAAAAAAAACGAGATTTATTACCGAAATAATGTCAAAACCGCGTAGACGTTCGGCGTCTATAGGTTACGCAATACTACATTTTAATGCAATAAGGTATTAAAGTATTGCTTGTTTTTCCAAAGATGCGAGCATTTTATTGGCGTCAATGGATAACGGATGTTTGGAACCCACTGGAGTTGTGTTGGCCGCAGACTGCATTAGACAACTCCATCTGTAGCCTTAACCAAACACACGAATTTAAATTTAATTTTACAAGTTGGACAATTTCTCATTTTCCCTTGATAACCTTGTTGTTTTCGCTTTCATTTGTTAAAAATATTAATTTTCTTCAGACATAAATTTTCCCAACTCGGGTAGTTTCAAACCATGAAATTCCCAACTTGTAGGATTTCCAAATTATTGGGGGGGTCGGACTCCCCCCCCCCCCCCAGACCCCCCCCCCCCCCCGGTGCGACGTGCCTGGGGGGTTATGCAATAATTATAGCACGGGAATGCTAGTACATATTATTTCTGTAGTAAATGTATCTTTTAACGTCCTTTAGACGCAACGATTTTTAACATATGAGAATCAAAAGAAAGATAATTTCATTGACCAGTGACGAATCGTACTTTCGTCTCATAAATATTTAAAATAATTTAAACAATGCTTTTAAAATAATTCATTTTAACGTTCTAAATAATAAGTTTTACCCAGCCAAATAAAAAGATTTTTTTATCAAGCCAGCTTAACAGTCTATTGTTTAGAATAAGTGTAAATAATTTACCTATTACCAGAACCAAAGATATCGGTGTGTAGTTACTCGGATTGGTTGAATAACCTTTCTTAAAAATTGGGCAAATTAAAATATTAATCCAGCTAGCTGGATAGAATCCAGAGTTGAAAACTTTATTAAAAGCTGTTGCAATGATTGCATGCTAGTATATATAATTATTCCAACCTAAGTCAGAATTTTTTTCATCGTTAAATCTAGAAAAGTGCCCATAGAGTATGTTGATTTTGTTTATGTAATTGAGATCTCTGATGCTTAATAAATGCTTACTTATAAAACAAAGTTTTTTTTTTAACAAACCAAAACACTTATATTTTGATTTCTATTAACAAAACAATGTAGCTAAATTAATAGGTTAACAGACTTACAGACTTTCACAGAATTTGCTTTGAAATTTATGAGGGGGGGGGGTGCACCTAGGAGATCTCGCACCACCTGGAAAATGTTCCAGGGCTTTCACTGGATATTTCTATGAAATACATTATTGATTAGTTCAGTGTGGGATTGCCCTGCAGAAACACACATTTTTTAATATCTTATTTAAATGATTAATATTTTTAATATTTTACTTGAATGATTAATATTTTTAAAAATATTTTTTAAAATATTTTTTTTAATATTTTATTTAATATTTTATTTAAATAATTAATATTTTTAATATTTTATTTAAATGATTAATGTTTTAATTCTTTTAAATGACAAACCTTTTAATTAATTAAATGGTTGTTTTAATTATTTAAATGATTAATGGTTTTAATTATTTAAAATATTAAGTTAAATAAACTAAATAAAGAGCAGTTTATCAAATAGATTTCGAGAAAATATTTTTAAACTTTCATATTTACAATGATTTCTAGACCACGTTATTTTCATTCCATCTCTACTCTCTTTTAGGTTTCAAAAAAGTACAAGTTTATAGTTAAAAATTAGACTGACTTTTGTCTAATTCCAGTCTATTAAAAATTGTCTAACTAGTACATAATTCATATTTTTTATTACAAAAATGTGGTGTTATTTCTGTGGTTTTGTAAAGTAACACAATGTAATACTAATGATTTGTGCTGCCATCTTTTGGTAAGGAAAGTAACTAATATCGCATTTCCATTATCTATTAAAATCTATTAATTATAACATTCAAGCTGCATTTTGAAATTATATGCTGCGCAACATCTCACTACATTCTAGTACCTTCTCAGAAAAAGGTATTCCCAACCCAGTTACAATTTATGCGTAAGTTTTCCAAGCTATACAAAACGGCTTTCCTTTTAAAATATATTTTTCACAATTAATTAAAAATAATATTTCAAAAGAGCTTTTCGGGCACCGTCGATAGCATGCCTGACTTCGGACAAAGCGATTCGTGGTTCGAGTTGAGCCGTAGGCATGACAAAATGAATTTCTTCAGTTTGACGAAATATTTAATCGGAGCATTTAACAGACGTCTATTTTGTCAAAAATGAGCATGCATTTTTTAACAGTGAGATTATTTATCAATTGATAGTTTTGATTAATTAATATTATCACCATAACCCATTGATTTATTAATTTTTAATAATAATATAACTTTGTAAGACATATTTAAATTATATTTTTCCTTCCTAAACATTCCTTTTAGATCTCAAATTTTCTTTTGCTTAAATGGAAAAACCTACAAATTTATGAACGCTTATGAGCACTTTTCAAACTATTCTTGCTATCTAATAAATTTTAGAATCATAATTTTGAAAAGAAGTATGGAAAATAAACATTTATTGTATTGCTCGTAAACAAAAAGCAAACACCACACAAAAGAATTCAAGCGTTGCCAAAATGCAAAATAAATAACAGCAAACACAAAAATGTAATAAGGATAAACAATTTAACATGACGTAAAACAAATATTCAGCACGGCATAACCTTTGCCTCCGCTTCAAAAGGATCAAAGAGTGAAAGCACAAAACCATTAAGAAATCCATTCAATTTTAGTTTACTTTTAAGAATTTCAGTCTCTGAAATCAAACCCTCTTTTGAATTGAACCAATCGGTAAAAGTTATAACAGTGAAGCAAAATTATTTTCTTTTGTCAAACAACCCTATAATAATTCTATCATTTTCACTAATTGAAATATCGAGATCCAGATAATTAACTTTATTACATTAATATTTTTTTATTCATTAAAATAAATAGCCTCTCAAATAGAATTAAAATTATTTTCAATAAAAACACACATATCTTATATATAACATACTGCCTTAACTTCGTATTTTTCAATTGCTTTTATTTCATAAAAATATAACAATATGTTTGCAAAAATGTGCTGACCACTGAGCTATCATCCACCACAGCACTACCCGTGATCCGACTAGGCCATCACGGGAGCGTAACACAGCGCTTTCCTTTATCCAACCTGCCCATCACGGAACTGATTGACTTGATTTTATTTGTTAAATGCCGTGTGCAATTCTTTAAAATTATGCATATAAATCATATAATGCTCTGCTGTTCTATCATTGTATCTAGTAATGCAAATGCTACCAGTAAATATTGAATTGAATATTTAAAAACTGATTTTTTTTAAATTTTAAATTTGGTACATAAGGTCTGACAACATCAGTAGAAACACGCAAAAAATCTCGTATTTAAAATTAGTAAAGATCAATGGTCTCAATTTAAGACCAGTATCGGAGTCGAGGAAGGATTTTAGTTTCTCATTGGTCGCTTGAGCTTGAGCTATATATCAAATTCGATCAAACCCTCAATGTTAATTTCCGAAACCCTAGAAAAAGCATCAGTTATAGAATTTTGGGTAACCAGCAATAAAGCGTATGTCAGCTATAAATTGGCTTATAAATTCTAAATATCTACTCTGACGGGGCGAGCGTTTATCCCCTGATTATGTTAATGCATATGTTAAAGGTTTGTGATCTGTGAAAACTAAAATCACGACCTTCAGTCATATAGCGGAAATGTCGAATTGCTGAATAAATAGCAAGGAATTCTGTCAAAAGTACTGTATTTTCGTTCAGGGGTTGTAAGTTTTCTGGAAAAGAAACCAAGTGGTTCAACTTTTTTATCAATATGCTGCTGGAAGAGAGCTCCGATAGCAATTGAAGCATTGGCCCTAAAGAATAAATTTGCATCTAATCTGGGGTAGGCTAAAAGAGTATAGCTTCAGAAATATTTTTTTACAGGTCGAAAATGATAGTTTGGCGGAGTCTGTCCAGATAATTTGAGATTTGTCTTTTTTAAGTTTAACTTTGATCAAATCATGTAAACAAATTTGCATTACCGCAGATTTCTTCATGAATCGATGGTTGAAATTTAACATACCTAAAAAACGGCGTAATGCGTCTACAGTTTCAAGAAAAGGACAATTAACCAATGCTTTAACTTTATCAGGAAGAAGGAAAACTCCCTCAGTAGAAATTTGAAAACCCCCAAAAAGATAACTTTTCCTGATCAAAAATGCATTTATTTATATTAATTGAGATTCCATAATCAGAAAGTTTCTGAAACGCTATAGCTAGGTCAGATTTATGAGTTTCAATATCAACTGAAGAAGCTAAAATATCGTCCAGATATACAAAACAGCAATCTAGCTTTCGCAATAACATTATCCATGAAACACTGGAATGTTTGCTCAGAATTTCTTAACCCATAAGGCATGAAAACGTATTCAAATAAGCCAATAGGAGTAATAATTGCAATTTTTTCAATATCTGCCGGTTCAATTGGAATTTGATGATATGCTTTAGTTAAGTCAATTTTCAAAATATGGTTTTTCCAGCTAGGTTATTCGAAAAATCTTATATGTTGGGTAATGGGTATCGATCATCTAAAGAAATATAATTAATACGGCGAAAATCTCCACAAATGCGCCAAGAATTATTCTTTTTAAGAACCATATGAATGAAACTTTACCATTGGCTTTTTGATGACCTAATTATTCCTTGTTGTACAAATGTTAACTTAATTTTTTTTTAAAATTATAAGTTTTTCCGGTTTAAGTTTTCAAACACGTCTGACGTTTGAACAAACACGTGCCCCTTTTGTCTCCGTAGGATGAGTTACATTATGGGTTTTAGGTTCAGCATTTAAGTTGGAAGTAAAAATGTTTGGAAATTTCTCAAAAATTTCAAAAAATGGCGAATCTCTAGAATTAGAGTTAACTCTTTCGAAGGACCAGGAATTAAAACTCTTTTAGACTTAAGAGATGTAATCTATTTTTAAGCTATTTTTATCAATAAGTAATCTATTTTTGAGCTATTTTTATCAATAAGTAATCTATTTTTGAGCTATTTTTATCAATAAGTAATCTATTTTTAATATCCAACTATAGCCCAAATCGTTGTAAAAAATCAGCTCCCATAATTGACTGTGAAGTAACAACTATCACGAAAGCCCATGGGAAACATCTACGCAATCCTAAATTCAATTTAATATGTTTATTTCCATACGTCAAAATTTTAGAGCCATTTGCAGCATATAAACATAAGTTGTGCGGTTCTCGGACATTCGTTAATTTCTTTGGGAAACAAACAGCCGCGCCACTATCGACAAGAAAACGTAAATCGGACGTCTTGTTAAATGTAAATAAGCGACTATGCAGTTGGCTGATATCCGTCGTCGCCGCCAAAACAGATAAGCCGACTTGTTTTGAGACCACTGGCAAGGTTTAATGTAATAGCCTTTTCAGCAAAGCGGTAGTGGTACCAACATAGTTAACGTTTTTTTAAAGTTTCAACAGAAATATTTCTTTCACGAGAATTGAAAATTTTGGGACTCGTGTTTCCACCACGTGGATTTCTAAACCTACTCCGGGACAACCGTTGCACTTCATTTGACAATTCAGTGATTGAATTTTGCAAAGTTAAATCCTTATCCAAAACCTCAGAAACAGTTATAGGCAGTTGCTTAATTTTTTTTTTCAGCAATCTGTGCCAGGTCATTTATGTTATCTTCAACAAGTATAGCTTCAATACCCCAACCAAATACTACTAAATAAAGAATGCTGAACCCATTTAGCTTATTAACAAATCCATTTATTGATACTTATACACCAAATCTTGAAGAGGCGAAAGCTACCAACCATATCCAAGAAACCGAAACGCCAAGTAGTTTCTGCACAAATACTTATAATGATCATAAACAACAGGAGACAATTTTTAGTATTATCATTGAGAATAACTCAAGTCAATTTTCGGTCTCTGAGAATTTTTCCCTCTTCCAGATGTTTCAAGTAAACTGACTCATGTTTACGGTATAGGTATTTCTTTAAAAAAAACTATTGAAAATTTGCACAAACTTCCTCATAGCTGCTGTGACAGAGCAATCGCAACCTCCAAACGGGGAAATTCCAACTCTCGTTAAACTCTCAGCCAGTTTCTCCGGATTCTAACTGGTTAATACCCATCCTTCCCGTGTTTCGTATATAGTACTGTCGAAAAGAAATCTGCTGAGGTTAGTATGTGTAAAATGTTATTATCGTCTCAAAATTTAAGTGAAATTAAGAACCTATAAAGATGTATTGAACAACATTTTTGTTAATATAAAAAAAAAGTATGAATTTTTAAATTAAAAAATAGTGTTTTTGATTATGTGTGTCGTAATTGTGGAAAAACTAAAATTCAGACTTCAAAACATTTTAATTTTATTGCAATACAAATTTATATATACAATAAACAGAAATACAACTTCACAAGACTCACCAAATATGTACAATGTTGAGAATGTATAAAATACATTCTTTTCAACGACATCTTTTTATTTAGAATTCGGTTACAACGAAAAGCACAATCTCTTTCGAAGATATTTCTTTGGAGTCAAAAGCTTTTACTTTTAATAATGCAGTCAGAAGAGTTCCAATGAACTACTCTGCATAATATCCCTCATATGAGATCAGTAATGAAATTGTGCCTGTTTTTAAGTCTTTATGTTGCATGTAAGAATATCGATGATTTCACTAAATCGACATTTCAATTCAATTCCAAAAATAACACGTCTTGATATTTTGATATTTCAAGCAACTGTCTTTGGATTGCCACGGATACGCTAAACTGAGGAATTTACTTCTGGTGATAACGAAGCCAAAATTGTAACCGCGTCACCTATACCAACATGGCGTCACAGTGACTGCTTATACAATCCCTTTTCTAGTTCTAAACTACAGAGCTCATATACGTATAGAATTAAAGAGGCAAGCATGCAACAGTCTAACTTTTTCAGATAGAAAATATATTAAGCATTCTGAACGCCATATCAGTCCAGGCAAAATAAAATAAATTTCATGTGGCAGCGAAATAAAAAAAAATTCAATTAATCTTAAATCAAATATCACAAAAATATTAAGTATTGATTTTCTGTTGGTCAAAATGCGTCAGAAACACGTCATTTTTCGATCAAAACACTCGTTTTCAGCCGTCCTACGACCTTTTCATGATTTCGCCGCAAAAACTTAGTACGTATATTAATACGTTTGCCTGAACAAATCATGGGGGTAAGAGTAAGACCTCTGTATAACAAATATATGTTTGAAACAACGAAGTCACGTGCTGGCGACTCGAATACATTATTACGAGGTCTGTGAGCTAAACCTACATATATAAAATCAGATGTAAAATAAGATCATGTAACGAGTTACTTACTTTAAGAAAAATCCCATCTGCCCGCACAATATGGAAACATTTTATTTTCGAACGTCTTCTTCGATCTAAACGATACTAATGCGCAACTGGTGATTTTTGAGCTAGTTGTGAAAGTGTTTAACAGCGCATGCGCGACCGCCATATTGTCGCTTTAAAATCAGTTTTTACAGTTACTTTAATTTCTTTCATTATTCAATGAAAAAAATTAAAGTGAAAACCTTGACATGATTCTGCACTTCCTCTGTTTATTAATCTACATGTGTTAACCATATAATGAAGTTTAAAAGAAAATAATATTTAAAAATAAATAGAATTTTTTATGATATATAAATAAATATTTCAAATCACATATTCTCATAGTTGATAACCAAAAGAAACACATGTTTGTGTAAATTTTATGATGATGCACTGGTAGAGAAATATTTAACCAAAAGTTTTATATATAAAATTTAAAACATTGTCGGGTTCTTTGGTGTTATATTTTAAAATGTATAGACGTTTTCATACAGTAACCGGTTTACTACTCTTCAAATGTATGGGCTGTTTCATACAGTAACCCGACCGATCTGCTAATTCCTTGATAAATATGCAAATTTATCAACACAATAAAAACAATTAAGAAATTCATTTGTACTTTTGAAATTATTTTCTTTAAATAATTTCGATTTAGTTTAATGAAATGCAATGCCTGTTTCTTATTGTCAAAGACTGCAAAAAATTGCATTTAGGCAATATTTTTCATACTGAATTCCTCATGTAGTATAGCTTTAAGGATACAACCTGACGAGCGTTTTTGTAACATCTACTTCAGTGATTTGGTAGAAAAGGACATAGAACGTTTCGTCACGTGGTTAATGATCATCATCAACTTTTTTCTGACAAATTTCCGAATCGCGAAAATTTGCTGTAGGAAAAGGTTTGTCTGAATGCGCCTTTATTCGTTGAAAATCAAGATATTATTATGACAACTGAGATTTATTTTTCACGAAAATATTAACAAATTGTGAACCTATGACGAAAATTAGCGGATGTTATTCTTTTAAATTCGCAAGTAATTTGTAGTAATATTACTGAATTTTATAAAACACACAATTGCAGTTTTATTGATAATTAATATACTACTGACTTTTATTGCTATAGTATCTTAATAAATATTGTATGAATACATTTTAGGTTTTAAACAATCGCCAATTATTTTTAAATTTTTAACCTTTACAGGGCGGGTGGCCAATATTTCGACCAGAATCCCATGTTAAAATCAAACACCTGCCTTTTACAGGTACATAGACCGCCTCTTAAAAATGTGCACTCATAAAATAAAATAAATGCACAGATTTTTGTTATGTCAATTTAACAACACTAATAATGTGTTAATTGACACACGTTGAGTTAACCTTAAAAATATTACCCAAGCGACTTTAGTTTTCGGAAGACATTGCAAGATATTTCAATAATAAATTATATGCTAGCTCTTTTGCACAAACATGTTTGTGTGGTCGAGTTGACCCAAAAGTGTGCTGCGTTTATGGTCGGTTACAATTTGTATTTACTAGCAACAAAATTTTAATTGTTTTCTAATAAATATGCGAGTCACTTTTTTGGGGTTAACTTCAACCTTACATAGCCGCTCGTGTAAAAGAGCTTTACTTCAGACGAATGAGAATTATATACTATTTTTTTTTAATATATTTGTTTAAACATTTTTATAATATATCTAGAACGAAAGAGGAAACAAATTATGAGAAAAAGTCAAGCACACTATAAGTGTTTCTAATTAGCATGTTTTGATATCTTTATAATTGTCTTCTGGCTATTATTGTTTAAGTTTTACATTTATTAAATTTATCTCTACTTGTTTGTGTATAATCTTTCAAAGTACTCTCATAGTCTTTATTTCATGCCGCGTTGGAATTATTAATCTTTTGATGATGTTATCAAACAACTAAACCACACACAGGTGTTCTCAAAAACATGTGTACATTAATTTCATTAAAATCACTTTGCACCTAAAACAGAACTTACTAGTTCTATATCGAAATATTAACAAGTGATGACTGCATAATGACGATGATAAACTACTCTATAAATATTTTACAGCCCAAAATTGCCACAGTATTAAACAACGCACACAGTGACCACGATTTGAGTTTATCACAAATTTTGCTGCGAAGTTCATCTCATTTCTTGCTTTAAGTACCGCAAAATAATTGAATTCAGACTGATATACGGATAAATAATCGCAAGCAAGGATATTGAATCTCACAAAAACACTTTAAACAGTTTGCATCATCTTTAAGTCAATGTCTGCTGTTACAGTCAAGTCCACAAAATCTTTGAAAAGTCCGTTTCTTTGGGGGTTGAAGTTTCACTGTTTTTCATGTAACTCAGTCCTTTGTTTTACATTGCAAAAATTTCAGATTTAAAAAGTATTTTCCAATTTTCATTTATGACGATCCAATAACCCTTTGTTAATTGGATGAAGACATGTCGTTAATTCGCTTGATTGGATAAAGATTCGTCGAAGATTCTGTTACGGTCTTGCTCATTGGTTGAGAAGAGTGTTGGTGACTTCTGAGATGGATAGAAGAGGATTACCGATGAGCCTCTGACAGACAGGTCGCCCAACTTCGTTCTTCGATAGGTGGAGCTAAAAACACACATAATCAGTACATACAGAATATATACTTAAATCACAAAAATATCAATTTAAAACACAACTGCAGCTTTTTCCACACAAAAAAAAATCTAATTCTAATCCATGAATAAACGTTTAAAGTAAGTATTCTCTGATAGTTTTATATTTCTTTGTAAAAATAATGAAGAGATATACGCAGCGTTGCCATACATAGTTTTTCAGTTGAGTAAGGTGAGATAAAATGGGTAGAAAAAGTGCAATTGTTTCATTTAAAACATTTGTTCACTTTAAAGGGGACGCGGTAACACTTGAACTTTTTTTTTTATTTTTCATTTTTGAATCAAATTTTAATGTATATTGCTTAAATGTATATAAAAAAAACAATAATTACCACAAAAAATCTATAATTGATTGAATTTTTAAAAATTTAAATTTTTTCATTTTTTTAAGTTTTATTTTTAAAACGCTGCTTTTTTTTAAAAATATTTTTATAGTTTCACCACATTTTTTTTCAGATGTTTTGAACTATATTACATAAGAATTGGCATTAACATTTTGTATACTGCATGTATTTGATGTTTATATAAATAGTTATTCATAATAACACAAAAAATTTCCTTAAAACTCAATTTTTTTTTTGGACAGATGTCAATTTATAATGTACACATAATTTACAATATGCTAGAAGAATTATACATTTCTACATTAATAATAATAAAAAAAACCTTAGCGTTTCGAAAAAGCTAATATAAAAGAAAAACAAATACGGAGAAAACACATATTAAAGCTTTCGTGTTCGTTGAAAAACATACCTGTCATCTAGCATTAAATCTTATATAACTCATTAAAAACATAGATACATATCTAGAATTTTGCAAGCATATTTAGAAGATTCCAAACTATAAGTTTAGTAAATAATAATAAAAAAAATCGTGAATGTTACTTTTTTTTGGTACTACTACCCTTAAAAGGTTATTAATATGAAACTTTTTTTGGTGTAATTATGCAATGGGTTCCTTGACATCTTTGAATAGGGTTCATATTTTTAAAAAAATTTAAATTGATAAATTGTTTTGCTTTTTTTTATATCCTTTTTTAACTACAAGTAGGCTGAAATGGGTATTTAGTGCGAAATCATGAAATTTTTCGTATAAAAAGGCATTATTAAAACATATTATTTAATCAAATTAGTAACATGAATAAAATAAAATAAATAGCAGCCAGCAACTCTTAAAAATTCAGTACATTTAACTCAGTATATAAAAAATTCAGTCAAATGAGTAACAGTCTTTATAAAAAAAAAGTTTTAATCCTCTATTTTGAAACATTTTACGACTCATTATTTATTATCTTGAAAATGAAGCGTGTACTAAAATAATTTTTGGTTTATTTTGATTCTGGAATATTTGCTACATTTAAGTTATTTTTAATCAGACAAATTTTTAGTATATATAAAAAGTTTTGTTTATATTCTAACAAAACTAGAAAATTGTGATCAAAATGCGTTCTTTAAAATTCGCAATTTGTATTAAAAACAGGTACGGAACTTAATTATATGAACTTATAAATAGTGTTTAATATATTGTAGATAATTCTTGTCATTTATAAGCTTCGAAATCTTATTTTTGTACAACATTGTACTTTTTTCTAAGATTGTTAATTTTTTTCTAATTTCCTATTCTTTAGAATTAATAATTCGATTACCCATTTTACCCCACCTTGCAAATCATTGAATGAAAAAAAATATTTTTCATTGTATTGTATTAAAAGGTTTCTGTTCTATATAAAACCTATGAATATTGGTAAATAATTCGACATTTTTAGTTTATGCTTTTATATACATTATCTTACTTTTATTGCATGTGTTATAGAAGTTTTCATGCATTAAGCTATCACAAGGTGTTTTCTTTTTTTTTTTGTAAACTTAAAGATCTAGACTTTTAAACTTGATTTATAATACCTAGAAAATTATTTTTTCTGCTGGTATTTACTCTATTAAACGAAGTATTGTTTTTAAAAAAAAGAACGAGATCAAAGCATAAGTTTCATTTTACCTCACCTTACCCTACTACATCAAACTGCTGAAAAGGTTGATTTCACCTGCCATTTAAATTTCCTATTAATAAATTCTCCATTCGAGTATGATTTTGGCAGTGCAATTTCTATATTTACCAATCAAAGCCAAAGCCTTGGTATTGAAATCAACACATGGCGAGTTTGAGACGAGTCTAGCTGTATAATAATATCCTGGCATTACTGGATATGCAGTAATAGTTTCAACATTAACTCAAATCCACCAATAAAGCGATTCCATCTGCCACAAATAGATGACCCATTAATAAATGCCCCAATCAGGCATGATTTTGGTAATATGAATCTTGATTTCTACTAATTAATGTAAAGCCTTGACATTGAAATCAAGTCATGGCGTGTATATAAGGTGCTCATGCTGTTCTCCTGGCATCGCTGGAATTATGAACCTTCATTTTATAGATTTTAGGACAAAAACGTTCGTGGAAAAGTAAGCATGGCTAAACTTTTGCCTTGGAAATATTTTTTTGGCTTTGGTTGGCTTTACCGTGGACTCTTTAATTTTACTGGTAGACTTCTACCACAAACCATTAATGTGTGAAATAGTCCTAAAGAACGAAAAATCAATTGACGATATCTAAAAGCTCATACGCGGCATTGAAATCAATTCAGGGCGAGTACGAGGTGATGAATAAAATTCGCTGCGTAGTATTCTTCTGACATCACAGGTTGCATCAAAGTTTTCTTCATTACCTTCGTTACAAGCTGTTTATTAAAAACTTACACATTCTTATACAAAATCAACTACAGTAACCACATATATTCTGGGTAACATGCATGGCAACAACAATCTAGGAAGAGCTTCAGACAAATCATTGATGATATTATAAGAATTATAGTAATAAACTTCAATTGTTTTCTGGCACTGGAAGTACTTTTTGACGTTTTGGTGCCAGTCACGGTACTTGTAATATACTTGTGAAGTTTATAATATTATTACAAAAGAGTATTCAGAAAACACCACACTTTATGTGTATGTTCATATTTTAAGTCTAAAATTAACACTTGTCGCAATATGAAGTAAGATATCTGCAATTAAATAATTACAAATTTGCTTTACAGAATCATTATTTAAAACGTGTGATTTGTCAAAATTGCGTTAAAATTCAGCAATCTTTGTATATTCGAATTTAAAATTTTCAATTTTTTTAAATATTATTTATCTTGGTGTAAAAACCAAACATATCCATTATGTCAATTAATACAACTTAGTTAGCCTATAAAGTCAAGGATTACAGTGATATAGAACCCTTGCGGAGCTTTCCGAACACCCTGTACAAAACCACTTTTGAAAAGGACCTTAACACTGCCGAGGTCTTGCTTCCAGGATAAATCCGACTGTTCCATTGATTTGAACCTGACAGGCTCTGTGCGGCGACGGCAATGTTAAATGCTAGGAACATGACAACACAAACGATATTGTTTAAAAATCACGAAAGTAGTTCTTATCTTGATTTCTACAGGTATACTCATTGCTACACATCAAGGGAAAGGTCTGTACATATGACACATAATGTCACGCCACAACCATGCAACTCATGCAGGAATCAACAAGATTCAATTAGTAATATTAAGGATTGGGGAGGAAGTACGACAGGAACATATGTTGAGAGTTAGTATTGTTACAAAAGGGTGGAGAGTAGGTTGATATGGGTTTAAAAATATCACTTACTGACATGAGGTCTCCATGTGGCCAGGCTGCCTGCATGCCATTCCTGCAACAAGGTACATGGTTTTAGCGACCCCTTAACTCTATTGCTCTGTTCTTTAAAATGGTTTATGCTATTTTCATTTTTTCTGAAGTTAATGTTTTTGAATATTCATGCAAGTGTATTCCCGGTGGTTTAATGGTAGAAGCCAATGACAGGCAAGCAAACAGCTTTAAATTGTTGGTTGGACTATGCGATATGTGCTCTATTCGATGACGGCAAGAGGGAATTAGCAATGGAAAAGACGTCTGTGAGACCTTAAAAGGTATAGGACGGAAGTATTTCTACATACAAGGGATAATGTTTTGACTTTGGATTTCCATGCTACTTTATCTTTATACTTGTTATATACACATTATATGTTTGATTGGATATTTAAAGATCTCCTCACTTCATTCGCGCAAAATTTAGTGATTGTATGCTATGAAACTTGTTGAAACTTGTCTGTAAGTTTCTAGGCAGCGCCATTCTTGCAAACTGGAAGACATCAGACAAATATCTCAATGCAGGAACTACAAAGATTCAATGCAGGGGATAACATTTTAAGCCTCGTTATTCACATCATCCTCTACTACAACCAATTAACTCATGACTAATTATCTGAACAACATCACATACTTGAACCTATACCCAATCACTTCATCACCCAGTACTATTTACAATGATGCAGGAAATATAAAAAAATTCAAAGAAAACAAACTATTTGCAATATTCTCTTATAGTCTCAATAAATACGTATTCATGTGGAATTCCATAATAGTTATAGTATCAAATAAGTTATGGACAGTTGTATAACACTATTTAATACCTGATCTCTTTTTCATTCTTTATAGGTAAGAAATCGGGAAATGAACTGATATTGTTCGCGGTGATCATTTCATTGTAAATTTTTCAAAGTTTGGAATTTTTTTCTGAAAGTTCTTGAAGAAAGATAAGGAAGAATTGACAAACATTTCATCATATTTATGTGTAAACATATTGCAGGATGAAATCAATTTTTGTTGACTGAAAATCCCAAATGCATTGAATTTTACATTGTCTGCTAAGAAACCATACAATCTGAAAAATCTTATTTACGACACTAAAAAAATTCATTAATAAAAATTTTCCATGTATAAACATAAATTACCCTAATGTACTTTGTATATGAAAATAGGCTAGTACGTATTTGGATTTGTAATGTATATGTATAACATCTGGATGAATAAAAACAGCAATAGCATCTTTTAAACTATATTTAGCTTCTTTACTTTTTTTAATTATACATGGCAAATAAAACGAGGCTGGGAATTTATGGAAATAGGTATTGATAGTCAGTGGAGGCAACTGTATTCGTAGAATGGGAAGGAGAGATGGTGAATCTCTAAATGCTCAACGATTTCCTTTATGTTTTGTGGAAATGGCAATATGTTTAAACTTTGAAAAAAGAAAAAAGTAGAGAGGCACTATAAGTTCTTGCCTTGTCATTTCTAATAGCCGCAAATATAACTATTCTTCTTATAAAATTCAAATCAACACGTGTAATAATGTATAAATATTATATGGGCATAAATTGTGTGGATGGATGTGGTTAATGAAAATATTAATAAATTTTGTCTAGTAAATATTTGTCCATAATTTACCCCACGTTTAATGTCTGTCAATACGTGTGTTATATGCCTAATATTTTCATTGCTGAATTATAGTCGTACTGAAGCTACACAGTGGGCTATTGGCGACTGTATGGTATGTATCCAGAAAAAAATACCCAGTTACATTATCTCAATTTTAAATCATAAACATATGGCGAAGGCAACACTTGAGCTGTCAATATACTGTTTAACACGTTCAATGCGGACTCAATAGATCTATCGAATCCGCACTTAACATGTTCAGTACGGACGGTCAAATCAATATTTATCCACAAGTGCGACACGGGGTTCTAGTACGACACAGGGTCAATTAACTCCGTGCAGTATCTATCGACAAGCTCGTCAAAGAGTCAATCGATCCCGTATATAACGAAGTACCCCTTGTTTCTCGGGCACCATTTGTCAAAGAGCTCAACTTAATATACGGAATAAAGTCTACTACACAATGATATGCAAAACATTTGCATAGGGGCTGTTTTCATATTAAAATACGCTCCACCTTTAAAACTTTTAATAGCAACCCCTACTTTTAATAACGCAATGTTCTTTACCCTCAAAATAATCTAGATATAAATTTTCGTTAATTTCTTACAGTTATATGCGGATATATTAAATTCTATGCATCGTTCGCATTTGGGGGGATACCTCCATATAGAACAAAGTAATATTCGGATTACGAAATGAAGGACGCTGCTTGTAGAAAGTTTTGGCTGCAGCCGAGATTCTTCATTTCGTGGTAGAACTGACTTTATATCGCCTGGCGGTTTTTTCGTAATTTTCTAAAAGTAGTTAAAATTTGATATCTGTTTTGCTTCTGGTCTACTCAATTGTAAGTATCCTTGATTTAGAAATGTATTTTGTAACACTAAATTTGAATTTCCAGTTATATAGACTATCAAATACCAATTGGGAAGTTAATTTGTTACCAATAAAATTTTCTTTCTTTTTTTTTCTCTGGAATATCAAAAAAATAATTACAACTAATTGTTTGGCTAGTTGTAGTTGTTCGTAAAAAACTAAGCAGAATTTTATAAATCCGAGCTGTAGGTGCACATCTTGCTGATTAATAGTGCTTATACATACATTTTCAGCTTGTTATACGCAGATGAAGTAAGTGTTTTGCGATCCATAAATACTTTCTTTTATTAACATAGATTACTGAATTTACAGCCCGTGGGATTAAAACACGTATACAATAGTAAATGCTTCTAATGTCAAGTCTAAATTAGAAGAATTAATAAACTTTTTTGTAGAAAGTAATTTTTCCTTTCTTTTCATTCATTATTTTCGAGTTTACATAATTTGCCTATATACATCCACAAGTTTTTAATCACACGAAATATTGATAAGAATTAAACATTTTATGCAAACGCGTTCACAACACTGCTAAACCGAAAAATTGTCGAAGATTTCTTTTAAGCACTTTCGATTTTCAATTTCCGTATGACCCCTGAAATGATTAAATGGATAGAAATTTTAATGTACCATAAAAACTATAAGGAGTAAAACCACAAAATTTTTCAAATACATGTAATTTTTTTTTTAAATCCATTACTGTCAAAATATATCATGGTTGCTATTCATATTTTTTCAATATTATTATTATTATTTCAATTAAATTACAAAAATACATACATAAATAATAAAAGTACGTATATTTTGTTTGGGGCCCTTTAGAAATAGTACAGATAAAAATTTCTGCTTAAAAGGATTGCTATTTTGAAAGATCTGACTAAAAGTTTGGGAAATTCATTTAACATTACGAGCTCTAAGCTTTCCATACTCATAATTAAAAAAAAAAATACTTGACCAAATGACTTGCAAATTAATATCCGACGATAAATTTTGTCGTAGATTCTAAATATTAAGTCAAAATCGGGTGTTGCTATCCAAATTTTAAAGATGGTGCGGATTTTAATA
The DNA here is from genome assembly GCA_963932185.1 of Troglohyphantes excavatus. Taxonomy (NCBI): domain Eukaryota; kingdom Metazoa; phylum Arthropoda; class Arachnida; order Araneae; family Linyphiidae; genus Troglohyphantes; species Troglohyphantes excavatus. The sequence goes on along the minus strand of OZ010676.1, from coordinate 52,232,836 downwards.
TAAAGACAGACATTTATATGTAAATTTGTTGGATATCAATGTGTTTCAGACTTTAATCCCTACAAAGTGGTAAATTAAGTTTAGCCCTACATCAAATAGTGGCCGAGGGGGTGGTTCGTTTTTTCCACAACAGTACTTCCCGAAGGACGCAGCGTACGGCCAATAGGATTCTCCTTTACGATAGTATAAAGGTTTTTCCTTCCTTTTGGCAGGACGGAAAAATTCTCTTGAATGTTCTACCACCAGAAAATTCAGAAAACTCTGATTTGGCTAAAAAAAAATCCAAATTTTTGATTTTTACGAAAATTTGAAAATTTGTAAGTTTGCTATCTAACAAAACAGTCGTTCTGCCGGCTGGACGCAGTGGTTCATGAAAGAGGACATGTACAAAAGTGCTTCCAGAAGGTCCTGCTGGCATGACTTTGGCCTGTACGTTCTATCATTAAAGTGTAATATTTGAATAGTAAATAGCATAGCTACGCATAAAATGTGGGCATATGGTAACTAGCATAATCTGCATTTACCTCGTGTGTAATATCTGGATGATAGGTGGCACTGCTGTACGTAACCGCCGGTGCCACTTTCCCGCTAGCAGGACTTGTGCTATTATGAGGTGACGATGACTTCGGCGTCGTGGCACTGCCACTCCACTTACAAGCTGTCCCTGCTCCGACCAGGTCTGAGGTCTTCATCCCAGGGTCCAAGTGACTCCCATACTTGCAAAGTTTGGTGTCAAATATGGACCCCGACATCGGATGACTAGAAGACTGTCTCGTGAGCGAGTTCCCCCACATCAGGACACTTTGCCTGGTGTCGTTGCTGAAGGCTGAGACATACTCAGAAGAGTTCTTGCTGTCCTTGATGGACGATGACGAGGACACTAGATGGGGTGAATCCCTGAGATGAGACTGGAGCGGAGAACTCTTTGGTTTGATGACATTGATGCAGTCGGATGACACTGTCGGGATTGAGAAGCTGAGACTGTGACAGCCGAGATCTCCCAGCTTCGGGTCCCGATCCAGACTGGATAACAGCGGCTGAATACCCGCGCTGGTGGCACTCATTAGACAGCCTCTAAGTGCAGCGCTGGAGTCAGTTCCAGCCACTGCGTAAGTCTCGCAACAAGAAGGCTTGCTGCTGGTTACTCCGCCAACCTGTTGCACCAACCTTTGCTGGCTATGCATGTCTCCGTTGAATTTGGGTGTGCTGTCTAGCTGACACGGGTAGTATTTTTCTTCTTTGGCGAACTGTGTGCCGTCTGAGTAGGTGGGGAAACACGTTCTGGCCGTCGCAGAGGCCATGTCCAAGAACCCGTTACTGGCATATTGCGTGTGATGGCTGTAGTCCGGGTAGTACCCACCAAGGTGACGATAATGTAGAAAGTTCTCGGCTGAGAGGAATCGACTGTTGTCTATTGCAGCTGTGAATATGTTCTGGGGAACAGCTGTAGCGGCTGCTACGTAAGGGGATAGACCGTTCATGTTGTCTGTAGGGGTGTATGTGTACATGTTGTTATAGGTGGCCTCTTCAATATAGGGGTCGGTTCCTGGGACTTTCCTTTTGCGACAAGACGCTGACAAGAGATCCCGGATTTGGGACTTGTAACGTCTATTGCGCTGACACCGCATAATGAAGTCGCTATCAGATAACATCCCGCTACGGTCATTCATGGAAGCAAGGCCGCTGTCTAGGTATGTGACTTTGAAATCCATCGTCCTTTTACCTAGTAAGTCTCGCCCCTCTTCTTCCCTGAAATACAGAATTGAATAAAATTAAGCTTAGCTGTACTGGACAATACTAGAGAGAAGGGAAGTTTAAGAAGCTTTTAAGGTTCCTTTACAAGGGATCGTAAAGATGGGTTAGTTTTTTTTTATACTCTCAGGCAGTTGTTCGAATTGAATTTATTGTGAAAACAGCTATTCGGTTGTTGTAACTTTAGAAAAATGATAAAAAAAACGATAAAAAAAAATTTAGTGTAAACGTTAAGCGTATTTATTCACATAATTTATCAGCTCTTATATAGTAAATAATTCTCCTGTGTATATCGACCTTTAGAAGGAGACACGTACATTAAGATATAATAGAACTAGTATAAGAGAAAAAACAATGTAATTCTTGGAGGAAGATATCATAGAGTACGGTTTTGCCAAGAGTACAATATTTCTTATTCATTCTCTACCCTGATGTGAAGAAAACTTTTTTTTATCAATTATGGCTTCAGTAAATTGTATAATTAATATATTACTGGGTTTTTTTTTAATTTATCCAGATACACATACCTGAGCTTTTATACTTAATGTCTTTTGACTAATTAGTTTTAGTTATATAAACAAAGTTTTAATCTGGGATCAGTTATGAAGGAAAACAAATATTTTAAGTCCTCTAATTTCCAAATATACCATGACATATGTTCTCATACATTTTGTATAGTGGGTTTAGTATTACTATATGGTTTAAATAAAGCATTTTTTATTTATTTGATTTTTTTTTAAATATTAAAATGAGTAAACGTTATTGGGGCATTTCAGCATTAAATAGATTTGTAATTTTACGTGACGTGTGTGACCCACTTACAAAGAAATGGATCGCACACGTGACGTAAAATTAAAAAAAATTATATCTGTGCTCACGCAACGTAAAAAAAATTCAATGAGATTAATTAAATCTCAAGACATTAATGACAGATATCAATTCGTGGTTTGCAAAATTGCAGTTATTTTAAAGTCCATATAATTACATATGTGCTAAAATATGTTCTCTGAATATCACACACGTCACGCTGAAATGCTGCTATAGGCTAGCGATTTTTTTTTAAATCTAAGCTTAAATTTAAAAATATACTCATATAACATCATATCAAACTAAATTTAGCAAGAAAAACTAAAAATTCATACAGTTTAACATAACTATGATTAGTACAGTTAGCTTTAAAATATAAAAAAAAGTCATTTAATTTTTCTAAAAAATATATATTTATTTAATAATACTTTTATTTTTTAATGAAAAACATTATTTTCTATACTTACATTAAAGGCCTGTGCGTGCATAAAATAAAATCTGGTTTGCTATTTTTGTAAACTAGCCTGGCACTTGTTTGTAGCCATTGAAACTTGCCATCTTTGCCAACTAGCCTGTACGCTATAAGACCTGAAGCACCAGTTTTTAGCACTATAAATAAATCAGGTGAATTGTTAGCCACATAAAGTTTCTGATTTTTTAGAAGTAAAAAATATTTTAAACGCAACAATTATTTGCACTGTTACAACAATATTTTAAAACAATGTCCATAACGTGATTTCATTTTGTAAGAACAATTTAACGTTAAAGTAAGAAATATGTATTATAATGGCTAACTATGTATTATGCAGTTACAATAAATATTGTACATTCAATTCTTCTAATATAACTAAGAATATAGAGATGTGAGAATACGAATAGACCAATAACCACCATGATTCTTATTTTTTTTTTAGCAAAGGACCTCAAAAACCATAAATCAACATATTGGCAATTTAACGTTTGTTTTATAATTAAGTGAATGTCCATCCCACGATATATATCTGTATTATAATAAATCTCGTCAAGCTGTGTCCATAGATATCGATAACTCAAAACAGCAAAAAAAAAATTATTCAGTTTGTATTTTCACTCCTCTATCTATTATTGAGTTTATTTGAATAGTTAACCATACTTAGCATCGTTTTGATAGTTAACCTACTTTCATAGTTAAACGTAATCATTACTTGTATAATGATACAATATTTTCTGAAATTTAATTACGCAACAAAGTATATGAAAACAGTGCTGTGTAAAGTTATGGAAACAGTTAGTATATGGTAACAGTGCATACGTAACGTTAAGAAAAATGTAACAAAATCACTTACATTCTTGATGTGCGCTTGCTACGTAAGCTAAATCGTCATAATGAACTAAGTCGTAACCCCCTTTATTAGCGAGCTCGGAATCGGTGTAGCCCAAAAGCTGTTTTCCCCTAAAAACAAAGATACATTAAAATAGTTACATATCGATAAATATACATTTAATATTGATTTGATACTAAGTGGAAACAAATATAATTTTTTTTATCTAGTTACATATTAATAAAAATGGTTATTACCAATATTAATTAAGAATTTTGTAAAAGTCTATTCTTTTCAGTAAACTGGGAAATTATTTTCGTCAGTTTAAACTAAATTTTGTAAACGGTGAAATGTTTTGCAAATTTACATTAGATTTACATAAAAAAAAAAATCTTAAAAAACTAGATCCGTGTTGCTGGAATGATTAGATTTTAAGCGAAGTTTCGAAAAATACTTATTAATGTGAAACTTTATTCAAAAAAGTGTTCAGTTTGTTTCATATTTAAGAATACATTCAGAGTAGTAAAGTTTTAAAAATTTACATTACTTTCTTGATACAAAAAATAGTACAAAATTAACAATAGAAACTAAATAAAATTATTTAAATTTAAATTATAAATATCTTTTTTTTAAATTATAAATATCTTTTTTTTTTAAATTATATTCTTATATTTAAACGAAATTAATTTAATTTTTGTTTGGGGAAAAAAAATAGTACCTAATATATGTTATGAAACTAGATATCCAAAATAATATTTTCGAAAATTAAGGCATTTTATAATAAACTAGATATTTTACAATGTTCAATTACATTGATTTTTTTTTTGTACAAAAATAGCTTTCTATTTTAAGCAAGTGGTTATTATTTAAACGTCAGTTAAACTTCTGATAGTTTTTAATGTATAATATTGATAACAGAGGGCGACACGAGCGTTCTTACCTGGAATCCATAGAGACTAGAGACAAATCGAGCTTATGTTTGCTCTTGAACATGGAGTCTTTCTGCGGCATCTCCAACAGTGAAGGTGGGCCAAATGGAGTGCAAACTGCAAACAGCGCTAAAGGGGGTTCTTCTGTTTTTTGGTTCTGGCCATGTAAGATTTTGATACGACCCCTAATGTCCAATCGCTAAAACAAAGAGAATTGTCTAAAAGATGGATAAAAAGGAAATTGTAATTCTAATGGTTTAATTATATTGTTTTTGTTGATGCGCTTAAGATAATTATTATTTTTTTAGGTACATTTAAAAAATTGAGTAACCATTTCTTAGTGTTTTTTTTCTATTTTGAAAGTATGTATCCCAGATTGCAGCGGTGAAATGCTATTCGAAATTATATATTGCTCAAACTCCCCTTAGAATATTTTTGCTTTCTGAAATATTTATTAACTGCATCATTAATATTTTTTTTATATTTCATCTATTTCTTTAAGTGATGATATATACATACTTGATAGATACATATTTCTATGATATTGCTATGCTCTACCAATTAGACCAAAACGATTACCATTGCCAACAAGACGCAAAGGCCATTATAAGTATTCACAAACTATTTTAAGAACTAATTAATGAAAAATTTCCAGTGTATAACATACAAATACAATGTTTGTTTTTTATCATTTATGAGAAGTTATAATGTATTAAATATATACACTTACCAGGAAACCTGAAGTGTTATCCAGAAGACAACGAAATCTAACCGTGAAATTCCTTTCCAATAGCTGTGAATTTTCTACAAAAAAAATGAAAAGAAGAAGAAACTTCTTAAAAATAACATATGCAGGTTAATGTAGTTTTTAGATAGGTACTAAATTTAAAAAAAAAAAAAAAGCAACTCACTCTTTAAAAAATTAGTTTGTTTAGATATAAAAGTACAAGTTAGCAATATCTGTATCCCCCTCCCCTTCACATAGAAGGGAAATCTATCTATATCTAGATAGAGCAAAGACCTATGTAAAAAAATCATCAATTTTGAGTTATGCCTACCAATTAGTTGATATGGGTGTAGTATGGTGTTGACAATTACCTTTTCAAAAAAGTACTTACTCGGAATATAATTAACTAGAGGACATTGGCGTTTTTTACGATTAACTTCCAGTACTTCAAGTTATCAAATAATTGATGGACTCAAAATCGGTGATTTTAGACACTTGCCCTTTTCTTTTTACTAGTTGTAGCTTGTAATTAGTTATCCTGTTATCGCTTCTCTAATATCTCAAATAATATATGTGGTTAGTGTATTTACCAGAGGTTAGTGCTTGTTGCAGGCTGAGGTCCGTTCTTTCCGGAGGCAGGTGCGAGTTCCACATCAGATGTCTCTGCAACTCCTCCCTGTCCTCAGAGTGAACAAGCTCATACACGCTCTGGTGACAGATGTCGCTCTGCAACAGATTGCAATTATTATAACAGTTGTCGAAATCAACAATTTAAATGTTTTTCCCGCTCAATAAAAGAACAGGGGAAAAAATAACAGTTCGTTATTTTGTGAATGAGAGTCACATCTCGACTGCAAAAGGTTAACAACATTCATCACTGCCACATTCCCATCAAACGAACCGCCACAGAATGTAAGTGAACAAGTAACAGTTTGTGTATTGCAAAATCAAAAACTTTTTTATATTGTTTAAGTCCTATAGGGGAGACCAGGGCTGGTTGGCTATCAGCTTCTGGTTCCCTACAGGAACCTCTCATGGGGGGGGGGGGGGGGGGGAATATTGTCGAACCACGCGACTTTTATTACCAGCCCGACCCTCCACATGCGTTTTTGCGTTTTTAATGCAATTCCAGTTGTGATGATGAAACTGTACCAGAATGTCTGTTTTTTTATTTGGAAAGTAAATTTTTCGCATTTCAACAACTTTTTTTCTGTGCTAAACATATAGGGATGTATTATTATTTTTAGCCCGTCCTGTCCCTAAGGATATTCGGGCAACATGTTGTGACTACAAAGTATTTTTCTCCATATACATTTTGTACTCGTAAATATCCAGCACTTAGTGAGTGTGAGCAACACGCTCAACATATTTGTAACATAAGATATTTTAAGAATACAATTTTACAACAATGCTGGGTGGTTGCCCACATGTGGAGGCGTACCTGGAAATACAAGAAATACAAGCCTGAAAATACAAGACTTAATAACTAGCTTAAATTCTAGAAAAATGTGCATGGAAATACATGACTTAACAACTAACTTAAATTCTATACAAGAACAGTGATGTACCGAAGAGTGAGTGATAAACTCATTGTTCACTATCAGAGCATTTCCATAGATTCAAATAAATAATATACTTAGGTGTCACTGTTAACCTATATGAAAAGGAGTTTATAGTAATGTCCGTGAGAGTTCAGACAGTTAGAGTTTCCAGAAATTTGGAGTACCCAAAAAGTTCACCTTTTACTAGAGTTCAACATTTAAAAGTCTCGAGCTTCCATGATACGTTGAATCACTTGTTGAAAGTAGAGTTCATGTAGAGAGAAACATATAGATATATTATTCTTCCCGTTAGCTCAGCTGAAACTTGTTACTATGTACTTGGTTTTCGTGTGTTAGGTTCTACAATTTGAGATGTCTCGTCACCGCCATATTTATTTGAAAATCCTGTTGGGGGTTGGTTGGATAACTTTAATGCGGGGCAGGTTGACCACGTTTCAATGTTTCAAACCAACATGCCATCAACATCAGCTGTTGGGGAGAGTTCAGCTGACAAAGTTCCTTCTGAGTTGGAGAAAACTGACGAACCTGATCCACCTACATTACATTCTAATAAAGGATATTCTAAGCAAATCAACCTAGCAAGCCACTGTCACCGGGTGAATAAGTTGTCGTCTTCTACTATGGAAAACGATTCCCTGGTAGAGTCACTGTGTGGATGAAGAGGATGTCGAGAATACCACGATGGAGAAAAAGGGGAAGTACTGGGGCTGATCCCAAAACAAAAATTAAGTTTGGTTTGCATAAATTATCGAATGTAGTCAACAAAACTCCTTCGTCTAATTTCTTGTGTTCATCAAATGGCGAGAACGAATGCTTATTAGACATGAAATGTCAATAACTTTTTTTACCTACTTACGATACAGTTAATTTGAAATGCTTTAATGAACAGTTGGTAGGTGATTGCACTAAAATTATTTAAAAAGTATGATAATCCGAATTCTAATGAAAATAGTATACTACAATTTTTTTTTATGAGGGAAAAAAATTCTATTTTCTTAACAGATTTGTACAATGTAAATATTCCCTGATACTTTTATGTTCTTAAAAAATATATATGTTTAATTTATGATAATTACAATGAATTTTTTTTTTTAATAATTTATTTTTTTTATTTTTCTTGCATATTTATTTTGCCTAGAGCCACTTGAGAATAATGCAAAGACGAGTGCAATATTTTATTATCGTGTTCATAGATTTCAGAATGCCATTGCATATTGAGATTCCTCGAAACCGTTGAAATGTTATAAGATATTTTGCAGTTTTGGAATATATATATTTTTAAAAAATCCCCCCCCCCCCTCTGTAGTTGTAGAGCCCCGCACCACATATTCAGCCTATAGGCATCCACTAACGCTAATTCCGGCTGTGCTGTTGATGTCTAAAAGGATGCAAGTTTTTTACGTGTTAGTTTAAAGAACGTATCACGTGGCCTGTGCGGGACCGGCAGCGACCGTGTTAACAAAACTTTCTACTCAACTACTCTAATGAAACAACTCGTCTGTAATGATACATTCCCAACTAAGTGCTGTGTGCGCAAAATAGAATTTTTAACTCGTCTCGTTACTCTGATAAAGCAATCCTACTCTAAACTGACACTTTCAATGGGATTGTAAGCTTATCATTCAACCACTCCATTACAGAAGCCAAATATTGGACTGAAGAAATTTGCGTTTAATGGTGGGTCGCACGCTTCCGACCAATCCCCAGACCTTCCGAAATAAATAATTCTCTTTCTTTCAACATGCAATCGAACTCGCAAAATAAATATTTAGAAAGCATCATCGCTGTCGCGTTTCCAGACGCGAAATCTGATGGTCAACGGGAGCGCTCCCTTTGGCCATTGTTTACTTCCAGACCCTTTCCGGTTGCCACGGCAACAGAAATACTGCCAGCTTAAAGCTCCTAATAACGCCTAAAGCTCTTCGTGGCACGCAAGGGTACCCCTCTTTTTCCACTTGAGCCGACATCAAAAAATCTTTTCTACTTTCTGTGATTCGTATCCTATTTTCTTATATTGGAGTTGTCAGAGCCGTTGAAGGGCGGATTTACATAGGGATAACACGGGCTATAGCCCCTCCCACTGAATCTGATTTAACACTAGATAAAAATCATAACATACAGTGTGATCATCAGAGACTGATTTACGGCAGAGAATTTAGGATACTTGCCCAGGGCTCCCATTTTAAGGGGGCCACTAAAAAATGCTTATAAAACTTTAAAAAAAAATGTGAAAATTAAAAAATAAATCTACTACCTTTAACTAAAGTTTATATCTTATTTAACTGAAATTTTGTGTTTTTTTATACAAAAACATTTTTAATAGATTGTATTATCAGTAATGGTATACATTTTAACTAGTACTCTGCATATGAACTTCAATTAAAAAAAGTCTTGTTAAATGAATACTGAAAGATATAGAAAGATATATCAGAAGACTCGGAGAAAAACATTTTATAAATTTTTTTTAAATCAAGATACCAATTGGATATCGATCTATATGTTGAGAGGCATCTAATACACCGAGAGAGTCACCCAAAACAAAATATATTAATTAAAAATAAAGGTTTGAAAAGTAGAGGTTGGAACAAAACCAACTTTATCCACCCATGTGCCCAGTGCAAAACCAACTATATCCACTTGACCAATTAGAACGCTCAATTACTGTTTCCAACTGATTATTTGTTTCGCTTTCGTTTTGTGTTATAAATTTCAAATGTTTCAATTTTCAACAAAGTTATTTATTCTTAAACTGGATATTTGTAAAATAACTCTATATTGAGTCTGTTCACATTTTTTTAATATTTAATTTATTAACCATTTTTTTTCTAATCATTACTTTTAAAATTATAATGTTATTTTTCTAAAAAAAAAATTTGACAAAAGATGTATTTTTCTGAAAATAAAGCTTTCATGATTAAAAAAAGATGTTATGTTTGACAACCCAATTCGTAATTTAATTTTGAAGTATAAATGTAAAAGTCTAACTTTTGTTAAAACTAAAAGTATATAAAAAAAAGGTAAATTATATGGGTTATTATCTAACGTTGAACTTTTTCAGAAACTTCAAAAAGTGGCACAGTGATGAAATATAATTTCATTGGTTGGTGCAATACTAACTTTATGTAAAAAAAAAGCAAATAACTAAATAATGTTAAAATACAAATGCAACGTTAAAATACGCAATAATTTATATTACTCCAAAAATATTTCCACCTTTAATTTAAATAATTAAATTAAAGGTGGAAATGCATTTGAAAAAAAAATGTGAACAAAAAACGTTTTGGTTGGTCAACTATTTTAAATTAGGATATGTCAACTATATTAAACTATATTTTACTAATATAGCTATGTTAAACTATATCAACTATATTAAATTGTGTTCAACTATATTTTTAGATAAATGAAACATTTTTTGAAGATAAAAAAAATGGCCAATATGTAAAAATGACACTTTTATTTAAAAAAAAAATACAATTTACCATGAACAAGAAATAACAATTTATTATAAAATTTATTCAATTCGTAAAAATGTTAAACGTTTGTAAGTGAAATATTTTTGGAGTAATATAAAAATAAAAAAATAACACTTTTTGGCAAATAAATGTATTTTTTCAAAAAAAAATACCCATTTAATAATTCTTTAATACTTATTATATATATTTTTTATAAAATAACCGTAATCATATTTTCAAAATTGGGGGGGGGAATGAAAATGTTTCCTACCTAAAGCTTAAAGAGGTTGAAATATCACACCGTACGCTATCCACACTGTTGGGTATTATATATCTTTTCAAGAAAAGTAAAGCTAAAAGAGACCCCCTACTCCTAAAAACACAGCTTGGTACCTTTCAAAAGCAAGGAAAAATCCATTTATATTTGAGCCCTCAGAAAAGACCTTTTCAGCTAGTCTATTTACGATATCTTGAAAAATGCATTTGTAAGGATCAAATGACTTACCTGATGAAAACCCAGGTACGTTTCGACTGTGTGGGATGTGTAAAACACCTCACCGTCGCAGGTGAGAATCATTAGAAAACCATTCAATGCCTGAAAAAGAACAGAAGCACTTTTTTATAGAAAATACTCAAAGAAAGGAGGGGATTCAATGCTTTACAAAACGGTCTAAGTCGTCGGTTAGAAGGGATGGGGTAAGAGTATACCTAGACATAAACGTAGAATAAGCCACTGGGCACGTATGTTGCAGAATTAAGTTTCCTTGTAGAAAATACATGGGTAAGTTTTTCTTATACATTATCAGTTTATCTATGTACTGATTTTGTTTATTTAGTTAACAGAATGCAGTCTGTAACGCTTTTAGGGGTCATGGTACCATTTTAACCATTTTAATTTATTTTTTTACTTTGTGAATGAAAGTTTTAATGTATATTAATTAAATTTATATAGAGAACAATATTTCACAAACAAATTCTATAATTGCTTGTATTTTTTACTGCAAAATTCAGACTTTTTCAATTTTGTAAAGCTTTTTTAAAATGTTAAGGCTTTTTTAAATATTTATATTTTTTCACCAACATTTTTCTCATATCTTTGGAACTGTAATATTTTAGAATTGGCATTGCAATTTTGTATGCTACGTGTATTTGATTTTTATATAAATAGTTATTTATAATGACACACATTTTTTTATTTAAGTATTTAAAAAAAAATTAATACTCAAATATTAATTCGTATGTCAATTTATAATATACACATATTTTATATAATAAAGTTGAACATTATATATTTCTTCATTAATAATTAAAATAGACTGTGTGTCAGCACTGTACTTAGAGTTAGTGGGCCCCTAGGCTGAATATGTGGTGCCCACTCCCCCTCCCCCAACTACCCGGAGTACGGTATACCTCCAGTCAGTAAAGTAAAGGGGCGGGGGGGGGGGGGGGATTTTTTTCTGAATGAGTTCTTTTCCCAATCATTGCCATATGCTTCTATTAAATTTTGAGTTGCTTTCAGGATATCTTCATTGTCAGTATTGCTTGATTTTTTAAGGCAGTTCAAACTTTTAATTCTTAAATTTAACATATAATAATTTCTACTGTACTCTGACACAGGAACCAAATAATTTACCATAATTTTTTTTATTTATTTATTTTGTGTGTGTAGTGCACAGGACGCTAGGCTGCAGCCTATGTAGCCTATGCCGAAATCCGGCCCAGATTAGCATTTCGAAAAACTAAATATCAAGGAATACTAAACATTGAGAAATACGATTTAATTTTTTTTTTCAATCATATTTAAAATATTCCAAACTATGATTTTAGCAGCAAAAAAATTGAAGATTTTACAATTTTTTGGGTACTGTGTCAGCATGTGAAATTTGTGCTATAAAAAATGTGAATGCTGTAGGGGTTTATTTATTATATTGGTGTACAAAACGATAATTGGTGTATATTAGCAGCTAATAATATTATAGAATATGAACTATAGAATATGAAAGCAATTAATTACAAATTATATTGGCATACAAATATAGTCTAAATATTTTACTTATTTGAATATAAAATATAGACATGCATGCTTATAAAAATGTGTAAATGATTAGTAGAGATTAATTGGCATATAAAACTATAACTGTCAAATATTGGTGACTAAACTAAATATTTTGTTTGTACAAATTGAAAGTTGACGGCACTAAAATATATAATACTAATATTTATATTTTTTATTTTTGGAAGTTGGCTAAAAAAATCACTTTTTAATGTATATATGCTATAAAACGGTTCAATATTTAAACGTTAGTATCTCAAACGTAGAGATAAGGTAAAGTATCAATGATGATAAATATTTTTTAAAAATACTGTTTCCTATAAACTTTAGAAAAATCCATGAACAATAAATGATCAAATATAACAATTTAAGATATTCCTGTGTATTTTCTTTTTCTTTCGGAAATTAATTAATAAACCAAAACCTTAGAGGCGAAATATCAATAGCCCAAAATGTTACAAATATCTATCAGTTTTCTCAATAACAAACTATAAGTAATATAATATACATTCCACTTGAAATACACTCAATTACTTTTGAAAAAGGAATATAGTAGGAACCCGAACTCCCTCTCTTATTTTCTTTTCAAAGAGGGCACCAATTTCTATTGCGCTTATCCAGGTAAAAAAGACTTTGAATGGAAAAGCAAATGTTTCCCTTACCTTCGGTTTCTATTGATGTGACAGATTTTATTTATTTCTTAATTAATGATGCTCCCCTCCCTCCCTGTAACGCAGGGAATTGTCCTTCACTCCATATGCTTTCAGAGTTGAATGCGCGGATAACAAATGGATTGGGGATACAGATATGAGTAATATAAACACGGGAAGAAATGACAGGGGGCCGTTCAAAAATTGAGCTATAATCGGAATGAAATGTATCTTAAGGGGTAGAAATATATGCTCACATAAAGACTCGCTGTATAAAACATTGCGTTAAGAATATTAAAATACAAATACAAAGTAAAAATACGCAATTAAAATACATAACACAATATGTATTTTAAATACATAACACATTATGTATTTTAAATACATAACACATTATGTATTTTAAATGCGTATTTTTACGTTGTATTTGTATTTTTGAAATATAAGCTGTTTAATTTTTTGTTTTATTTATTTGCTTTATAAATGTATTAGTTATGTTAATTAATTTAGTTTGTTAATTAATTCGTTTTATTAATTAATTCGTTTTATTAATGTTTTCGTTTTATAAATTAATTTGTTTTTATAATGTATGTTTTAATAATGTATGTTTTAATAATGTATGTTTTAATAATGTATGTTTTAATAATGTATGTTTTAATAATGTATGTTTTAATAATGTATGTTTTAATAATGTATGTTTTAATAATGTATGTTTTATTAATTTATTTGTTTTATTGTAGTATTTGTTTGATTTGATTTATTATTGTTTTTGTGTATTTTATTGTTATCGAAAATATGTATCAATACGGTCACGGGCCGTTTAATTTAGGACGCCGCGGATTATCCTGAGTATTTTAAATAAAATCAAAGTTTAAGTATTTTTTTTTCTGGCTGAACATTAATATTTTCCAGTATACAAAGTTGATTTTGTTTTCATGTTTTAAATTTTATTTAACAATTGTTCAATGAAGACCCTGGTGGAAGTAATAATAAGATTAAATTCTTGTAAAACAGTTATTAAGTCGGTAAATTTTCCATTTTAATCTTTATTGTGTTTATAATAAAATATTCCAAATACAGTTTAGCTTATATCCAGAACTGTTAGACTAATTTTAATTTTAATGCGCGTTGAAAACTTCTAGTAAAAAATAATATAGGTTCAACATATTTTAAAGAACAAAAAATAAGTAAAAAATATATTTAAAAAATAAATTCAATAGTTGTCTCTACTCTTGTAATACTAGAATTCTTGTGTTACAAAAATTCTCTATGGCTTCAATTAAGTCTATCTCAATGCGAGAACAAGTAAAACTTGTAAGTTTGGATGCAAAAATTTACAAAGATTTTAATTTAAATAAAATAGCTCAAATAATACAACTCTTTTAATTTTTACATTTTGAATGGAAGAGTTTTGGGACTATATTTTCATTGCCTTGAATCTAAGTGAGTTCTTTTCATTTAAAAAATTAGTAGAACCATACACAATAAATTAACAAAATGCAGCTAATGTTTACAATAAAATGGAGAAATTAAATGTATAGGTTCTTTCAAATTTCATATTAATATATTAGATTTAGTGATTAATTAATTAAAATGAGCGAATGCAAATATTTAATTTTTTTCACACAACAAAAACATCCATTGCATGTTTAATGAGGCTCATTTTAAAAGTGTATGCTGGCCAATCCATACTACAAATAGTCCAAATTCTAAAACATTTTCATTTTTTTTAAATATTTTCTAAAAAGGGGAGATATATTTATGTAAGTTTTTTTTTGGCATGGCTAAAAATATTTTAATTAAACAGAAGATTGAATAATTATCATTTATTGTGTCGTTGTGTGTATCTTAGTACACTTTTCGAAAATTTGTGAGACATTACAGAAAAACAACTGAGCAGGCAGCTTCTATTCACTACTTGTACCATAGTACAAGTAGTATCATCGATTAGTTGTCCCATGTGAACACACTAATTTGATATAATGTAAAGTAATCCTTTGCTTTGGACTTGCAGTCCTGTGTAAAGGTGCCGTTTAAAGACAATGCAAAGTAAATCACTTTGGCTCTCTGTAACTGACTCCCAGTCTAATGAATAAAGATTCCCTAAATTTTACAAACGGATTAATTTTATTTCAAGATGATGCATATTCACTTTAAAAACAAGTTACAAAAAGCAACTAAATCCACTTAAACCTTGAGAAATCATTTGTAGAAAAGGAATAGGTAGAAATCCTCTTATGCTCTATTGGATTTCACAGTGCTAAAACTCTTCTCTAAAAAAGCTCTTGGGGGTATTTTTATTGTTTTGGTCGCTCTTTAACAATAATAAAATAGGTCATGGGATCCATTTCAAGGTCTAACCTCCCCCAAATATAAGGTACAATATGATATATTTAACCACTTTACGAACGACAAACAAAACAATCCAAAAGGTTTAGCAACAAACTAAAATACACACACACAAACAGATTTCAACTCACTAAACATCCACTAATACATGCGATAAAACTATTGCTATATTTAACCACTATCAAAGTTACATGCATACAAAAAGAATATGGTATTTTAGAGTTCAGTTTTAAAGATTCATTTCAAACACAAAAATAAACTCCCAAATCCATCTCAACTCCAATATTTTACAAAAGCAAAAATACTTTCACGTTTGCAAATTACCGCATCACCTTCCAAATCAATGGTAACGTCAAAAAACACACTTTCGATAGCAACCATTCGAAGCGTGAAAAGTGGGTTTATATATCCGATGTCAATTATTTTGTGAGTATATACACGGGCCCTTTAAAAAAAATATGAATGTATAAATATCACGACACCAGCTGCTTGGATGTGGTTGCTCAATTAACAAGGTGCTCCATTCAATGCTGGAGGTAATTACCTGGCATTGAAGAGGGGATGCAGGGGGGGGGGGGAGACCAGGGGGGGGGGAATTGGGGGGTAGTGACTTCCCCCTTTCACAAATTCGGTGGGACGTAACTAAACCATCCCACTACAGACACGTAATTAGTTGGCGAACACCTCTGGCTCACCCCTGTGTTAAAGGTTCCGAATGGATTCCGTTGTGGCGTGAATTGGCGAACGAAATAAATCGCCAAATTGCTGTCGGGATTTTTTTGATTGATTAATTGGATCGGGTTACAGTATTTGATATTTTTAGAAGTGGAATATATATAAATTGCAGGTGTGCTTGTGCATTTATTCTCGTACTTTTATATTTAACTTTTACGTAACCAATAAAATCTCAAAAATATTTAGTAATTTCATTCTGTAATAAACATTGCCAATTGGAAATCGCCAAATGCTTGTCAGAAATTGGTTTGATTTATTAGTTCGCTTTACAGTGTTTGCAATTTTTCAAGACAAATATAAACAAATTAAGGGTATCGATTCTCATATAATTTTTTTATTATTTCAAATAATTGATAAAAACTCTAAAATGCCCAAACATTTTCTTATTGTAGAAGTTAGATCAATTTTCACAAATTGGTGGCCACGGACTAAAATAATTGGTGGTTTGACTTAAAAGGTTGGATGTTTGGAATAAGGAATAAGTATATATATAAATTGGTGGTACTTATAATAGTATTCTTTATTTATTTATTTAAAAATTTATGTAACATATTAACTCTCATAAATGTTCAAAGTCGTCATTTCAACAAAAGTGAAAGGAAAACAATGTTAAACTGTTGTTAGTTTAACTAATTATGTTCATTACATTGTTTGCATTTTAAAAATAGAAGTAATAAATTTCGCCTCTATTCATGTAGAGGATACAAGGGAGATTTATTATTTATGCGTCAAACGTTGTGTGAAGGTGTTAATGGCGATAATATGTGACAATAACTTTAGTAAATACTAAATTTAGTTTCATTTTTAATATAAAATTTTAAACAGCATTTAGTATTGTCTTTTGAATTATTAAATGAAATTTATAATTAAACAAATTTGGGCAATAATTAAATATTTATATAATAATATTTTGCTTCTTACTAAATGATATCTTGAAGGTACACATTAGCTGCAAATTAAATTTTATGACGAGTTGCAATTATTGTTATAAAATTTTAATATAAATGCTCTTCATTGCATATTAAGATAATAAATAACAAAAACGGTTTAATAAATAAAAATTGGTTTTAATTAAGTTTTTAATACCAGATAAAATCCACTTTAGATGCTTTTTTAGTTGATACTGATATTTGCTTTTTTAACAATATTTATTATTTCTGTGGAAAATAAAATTTTATTATTTGCGTTAAAGAAAGTGGAGCTTGGTATCCAACATAAATTTAAAATATATTACCTAGCACTTACTAAATCATTTTAATTTTATTAGAACCGATTGAACCGTTTATAATAATTATACG
Organism: Troglohyphantes excavatus; assembly: GCA_963932185.1. Classification (NCBI taxonomy): domain Eukaryota; kingdom Metazoa; phylum Arthropoda; class Arachnida; order Araneae; family Linyphiidae; genus Troglohyphantes; species Troglohyphantes excavatus. Next base: position 52,215,221 of record OZ010676.1, on the reverse strand, counting down.
AAAAGAGTAAAGAAACACACAAATCTAAATAATTACATACTTATCGACATACAAATCTAACATATATATCACCTTATAACCGTAGTTGGGTAAAAATTAGCCTTTTAGATGATAACTTTTAAAGCCGAAGTTGACCAAAAAAATTTAGAAAAAAAGGTTTCCATAACAACATTCTGCAGCATCCATCGCACAATGTGATTAAGCCAATAACAAAATGAAGTTCACGTCCCCCATTGCAATTTTGAAAACCGCAACTCTCATGTAACCTCTTTTTAATCCAACAATAATTGTATTTCGATCGAAATCAACTAAAACAGAAAAAATGTAAATTACCAGCCTCCAATAAATAAAGTACTAACCTTCAACAAATAAATTACCAACATCCAATATGTAATTACTAACCGCTATCAACATGTAAATTACTAACCAGTATCAACATGTAAATTACTAACCAGTATCAACATGTAAATTACTAACCAGTATCAACATGTAAATTACTAACCAGTATCAATATGTATAAACAACCAGCCTCTAAAATATAAACCATCAGCCTCCAGCATGTACATTGCTTGTTAGAAGTTTACATGTTGGTGACTGTTTGTTTATATGTTTGATGCTTGTAATGTACATATTGGAGGCTGATGATTTATATTTTGAAGGCTGGTTGTTTATACATGTTGATAATGGTTAGTAATTTACACGTTGATGGTGGTTAATAATTTACATGTTGATCATGGTTAGTAATTTACATGTTGATGGTGGTTAATAATTTACATATCCAACCAGCCTCCGACATGTAAACTACAAAACCTCCAAGTGGTAAACAACCAGCATTCGTCAACATGTAAACCACTTTTTGTGATCCATTCCGACCACACAATGAACTCTCATATAAAAGACCTCTAATAGAAGCCAAATAGGTCAGGGAGCTTGAAGAGCTGTTTTCTTGCTCTTTCCAACCAGGTAGGTCATGATTTACCTTCCCCCCCCCCCATTCCTCAGTTGTCATGGCAACACTAAATACGAACCCCCTGCCGAAAAACAACACTTGGGTCGTGTTATTGAGGGGATGGGATCCCATTTGTTTTGTTAATGACTTTCAATGCTTATTGACCCACGGCAAAACACAGGTCTACTTATTGCATTGGGAATAGCAGCTATTGAAGGATGCCGACAATTAAGTCTGGTAATATAGGAAAACTTTGTAAGGAATTTGAAAAACATGTTAAAAATAGCGTAATAATTAAAAATATATGGGTTTTTTAGTAAAAAATTATTAATTTTTTTAGTTATCAACATATTGTCAATTAGTTTAAATTAATGAGAAATATAATGGGGAGAATACTATGTAGTCTTACTCAAAGTCGAATAGGCGTTTGTGTTAAAAAAACACCTTGCAAAAAAAAATTATATTTAAATAATTAGAAATAAAATTAAATTGAGAATTCACAAATGTTATGCCATTGTAATAAATTTTTAATCTTTAATTTTTCTTAAAAATGTAAATAATTTGTTTGGGATTCAAAATTACAAGTTGCAATAGAAACCAAAAGAAATGTATAACAAAAGACCTGTTATTTCAACGACTCAACCTAAGTGGATGTGGTCCACTTTTTATGCGAACATTTATATTAGTATGCAATAAAGAAGAAAATAATATTCAATTACGTTACAAATTTCTATTTGCTTAATCTGTATCCCAGGTAACTCTTTTGAAATTGGTGATCTGAATTTGTAGATGAACTTTGGTATTCGCAGTACTAGTGGTGCTGATTGCATATCAAAAGGGAGGTGGGCAACACATCTAAAAGTTTGGGACAAATACTTAATTTCGTTACAATTTCTTTAGAAAATTGTTAAAATATTTAAATAGTGGCGCAATTGCCACCCCTAATTGCCACCACTGACTAATTTCAAAGAACATACCCTACAGTTTGAGTCTTACGTTATTTTCGTAGTATGATTAGTTTTTGATGTGGTGTTAATATGTGCTTATATTTTCACCGATTTCTATTACTAATGGATTGCTAAAAATCGATTATTATAATACTAGATAATGAACAAATATAATACTACTTAATGAGTAAATATAATACTAGTTAATGAGTACTACTTTACTAGTACAATACTAGTTAATGAGTACTACTTTACTAGTACAATACTAGTTAATGAGTACTAGTTTACGTGTATAATACTAGTTAATGATTACTAGATTACTGATGTTTACCTGCAGAATGAGGTCCCCTTCCATGAGCATTTCAGAGTACAACAAATCTCGAGGTTTCAGGTCTGTGGTCTGAGAGTCCTTTTCCCTACGTATTGCTACTGTAAAAGAAAATAGAAAATAAGACATCTTAAAAATTCATTTAACATTACTTTATATATAATTACAAAAATAAAAATGAAAATTCAATTTAAAAACCTGAAAACCTTAAAACCAGTTATATTTTTAATGTTCCACATTAAGAGTTTCGTACCTTTACTAGCAAACTATATATAGTTCTATACAAATCATATAATTGACCCGTAAAAATCGAAGATATTTGGTAATTTTAATAATAACAAATATACGTGTTCTACATTAGATATTTATTTCAGACTATCAGTAATCAAGCTTTTATTAAAATACAAATGCAACGTTAAAATACGCAATAAAAGTCCGTATAATCCGGACATGTTTCGGGAGATACATCACCCTTCATCAGCGGAAAATGCAAAGTCTGTGTGTAATGAAATATAAATAAACCCAAGCAATCTAAAATGTTGCCAAAAACTAAAAAACTATATCAATCGGTTGGAGTTAACTATTGTGTGCCAACAAGCGGGAAACACTGGGACCGCAAACGTTTCATTGACAACCGAATCAATATTGCTAAAAATATGAAACGCCTCCAGGAAGTCAAGTTCAACTGAAGATTTAGGTTTGCAAATTAAATGTGAGTTAGAAAAATTAAATATATGACCATGTGACCTTGATTATACGGACTTTTATTGCGTATTTTAACGTTGCATTTGTATTTTAATATTCTTAACGCAATGTTCTATAAGACGAGTTTTTATCTTAATCAAGCTTTTATATGAACTCTGATAAGTGATCGAAATTCGTGCCTTCTTCTGAAGTTTTAATAAGGAAATTATATTTTAAAACGCAATTTCTACTTATAGAACATGCAAACGATCATATCTTATGCGCATTTTTAATTAAAAATTTAATTTTAAACCACAATTGGTAACCTATTTTTCTATATGGAGATCATTTTAAATATGATTTTCCATTTTAAATTACGTCATTGCATAATATCTGTAAATTGGACATCTGCACCTTAATTTATTTTCCAGCAAGAGACTTATGGCAGACGGATATACAGGAAGAAACAATAGCATCAATAGTAAGGGTTTTATAGTCTATTTTGTATAATATATCTCAAATCGATTTGGTTTCATAATTATTTTAGCATAACAATATCTAATATCTAATTCAGTATTTAGAAATGTTTCTTATTTTCTGTGTAATTCTGTGTAAATTATTTTAATAATATCTTACTGTTTATTAATTGGTTATTTGAAAATTTTGTTTTACCTAGTTAGTACAATGTGGATTTTTTGTTCTGGAACTGCTTTAAACAATCTGCTGAATTGTAACTTATAACTCAGCAAAAAAATCGACATAAAACTTTTTCTAAAACCTTCACGAAACCTACATGTGGTTCTAGTAAATACCTTTATACAACTCTCATGTGTTTTGACATTTTTAATTTGCCTGTATAAAACCTTTAAAAATCTGCATTTCTCCTTCAAAAATTACAATTCAAAATTACATATATAAAAACAGCATGCTGTTTTAAATACCTTTATAAAACTTTCATTTGCACAACTTTTATGATGATTTTTTTGCTGAGAAGTTATAAATTTAAATTTAAGTTCTATGACAAAAAGTCATAGAACTTAAACTATTTTCCTCTCAGTTCGTGAAAATTAAAAAAATATGAATAGTCATGCATTTGAGGGTTAATATTTCTTATTCGACTATTATATTATTCCTAATTCCAAGAAATCCATTTATTTTGGATTAATTTAATACCACATTGTAGAAAAAAGCACTTTAAAATGAGTATCCAAACCTACTCGTTTCGCATTAAGTAAAATTGCATCGTAAACGGGCGTATGACATACTCAAATGCAAGTAATCGTACTTTCTCAAAAATTAGCAATGTGATTTAATATTGTTAATCTCAGCTTCTGTTTAAGTGATTTTAATGAAACCTGACAAACTTAAAATTGTAGTTCATAAGATGGTTTTCTACATTATATGATGTCGATTGTTTAAATAGAAACTGAATTATTACAACTCAATTATCTTACTAAATTGTCGATCTTTATTGAAAATGATTTATGAAAGCAGCCTATTTGGGCAAGCATCTACTCATTTTTACTTCTTGTACTCATTTTTGAGAACATGCCATTTTTAAATTAAAACTCATGTATTCGAAGCCATGATAACCATAGAATGTAATCCAAAAGGAGTTCATTTTATTTATTTTCAAGTACCTATTTTTAACAGGGCACAGAGTGCATTAAAAACAAACTATATTTTCCCACGCCTTCCCACATAAAAAAAACGAGACTCCCATCCCTAGATCAGCATCCAGACGCAAAGTCAAATAACCGATAAAAAATACACCACGGTAAAATAATCTGAGTTTGATCCAAATCTTCAAGATGGAAATGAGGGGGAAGGAACAACATCGGGAGGGTCTGTCATCCAACTATCGGTTATCTATATCCAAATGAGCGATCCCTGACTCAGAACAAGACTTGTTTCGATTTAAAGGTAACCCAATCCCTTCGTGGCATCTGACAACATCTCACCGGCAGGACTTGACACCAGAGGCGAGGGCCATGAATAATGAATAAGTTGCAGGGTGGAAGCTTGTTTGCTCAAGTTTCTGGTGAAGAAGACGTGCTCTAGTTTACGAAAATGGTTTCGAATATTTTCCGTAAAAATGTTTGCAGTTTCTGATAAATAAACATGGCTCATTTAAGAAAACAATTTTGAATAGTTCTTGTAAAAACAAATGACATTTTTGTTTGACAAATCTGGCTTTTTAAGAAAATAGTTTTTAATGTTTTCCATAAAAATATGTTTAAACATTTGCAGGAAGAAGAGTTCTTAGCATTGTAGGATCTTTTTAACATTGTAAAAAAATATAATTAAAAATAAGTACCTGAACTTATTCATTTTTCTTTGAGTACAATTGCATCGTAAAGAAGTCATGACGTACTCAAATTTAAGTAACCGTACTTTCTCAAAAAATGAGCAGTATGGTTTAATATTGCTAATCTCAGCTTCTGTTCAATCCATATTAACATAGTGACCTGACAAACTGAAAATATTTGTTCAAAAGATGATTTTCCACGTTATTTGCTTAAATGGAAACTGAGTTATTATAGCTCAATTAGCTTACTTCTTATTCTTTTGGCACACCTTTGTAACATTTCTTCTGTTTATAACTTCTTGAAGTCGCCCTGGTAGATTAACGGATAAGGCATTGGGCTGCGGTGCCTGAGGGTCTGTGTTTGATTCCCGATAAGTCTTCGTTGTAATTGTTGATATTTATTGAAATGGATTTATAAAGCCAGCCTATTTAGGCTAACATCTGCTCTTTTTATTCATTTTTACTCATTCTACTATTTTTGAGTACGTCTTTTTCCTAATTGAAACTTTTGTATTCGGAGATAAGCATTGAATGTACTCAAAAATGATTACATTTGACTTATTTTTGAGTACCTATTTTTAACAGTGAATCCTCCACACAAATTTATGATTCAGTTTGCCGTACTTTTGTAAACACAATATTAAAATTCAACGAAATAATTTGTAGTTTTCGACGGTTTCATACATTTTTTTTGTAACGAAAATTTAAGCGTAGCATATTTAACGAAAGTTTCGCTAAAAGTGAATAACCAGTGTTTTATCAACGTTTAAACAATTTCGATATTAACAGTTGTCTATGATGGTAGCAAAATACAAATCTTAAACTAATAGTTGTTAAATATTCAAATTACATTGTAGACATTTTTTGGGCTGTGGACATTGGAGATTGGGTTCGATTCCCAATAAGTCTTGGTTGTAATTGTCGATATTTATTGAAAGTGATTTATGAAGGCAGCCTATGTAGGCAAACTACTTCTCTTTTTATGAATTTTTACTCATTGACTCATTTTTGAGTACATGTCTTTTTAAAAATGAAACATGTATTCGGAGCCATGATAAGCATCGAATGTAATCAAAAATGAGTACATTTTACTTATTTTTGAGTACTTAGTTTTAACAGTTACGATATTAGAGTCTTCAAAATGGGGTAGTAGACAACATATTGACGGGACACAGTAAATAATTAATTTTAATTTTATGTCAAATGAGGCAATTTATAAATTAAAAAAATGGAATACTATGACAAAACTCAGAACAAATATTTCCCCTATCATTCTACATTTACAACTCCATTTTACGTACTTTTACTACTTAAATTTTTCATCTCCAACATGTAAAGAAATAAGAAGCTTTTAATTTATTGTCTGTGACAATTTTATAGTGGATAGGGTTCTATCATATAAGAATAAACTCTTACAGAAATGTCACAGAACAAAAAGCTTCAAATACTGTTGGCAGTTTTTCTACGAGTATCAGAAGAATGTCATATGCATTTCATAATTAAGCAACGCAGTTATATTTTTCTCTCACCTCTAACCTTTTTTTTGGAGATTTTCTTTTCTTTATATATAAATTTATTTATTAAATTATTATATTTATATTACAGATTTTCTTTTATTTATAAATTATTTCAAAAGTAGTGATAAATTAATTTTTTTAAATAGTAAGCATGTTTGACTTACTTATTGACCTACTATTAAAAAATAAATCGCATTGGTAAAATTGTAACAGCGCTTTTATCTTAATATTGACACTAATTTTACAATCTGAATATAAAATATTAACCAAAATTTGATTGAATTTTTTAATTTTAATTTCTATTATATACTTGTATGTATTAATAACTCAATTTGCTTATTGATTTTTAAAAGTTGGTTAAAAGTCCAGCGGCCTTTATGCTTAAATATAATTTGTATACACATTTTAGGCTGGGTCTGGACTTAACTCGAAGTTCTCCATCAACATTAATCTTTTAAAAACATAGCTGACGGTCAGTAAACCGATGTTATCGTGAAACAGATGTGCTTGCGTTTTGAATTCATTATTTTACAGACAAGCTTTTGATTTTTGCCGCGAACTAATAATATAAATACCCAAGTTTTAGATAAACATTAGATTACTCAAATATTATAAACATTGAGTTTTTATTCAATCGCTAGTTTTGACAGCGTCCTGTGATAAACTTGAGATACGATGAAACGGATGTGAATTAGACAAAGAAGTAGTCACAGAAAAGGAAGATGCAAAGGGTCAAACCGATAGAAATAAACCATGTGTTTTTACTCTAAAGTAGATTTCGGGTTACCATATTTCAAGACTAAAATTGTCTGTTTTATCTCTCTACATTATATTTGGCATTGGGAGGCTGTTGGTAGGACCTTTTAAAATGCGTACATGTAATTTGATTTACTTTATTATGGTGACATAGTATCCAAAAAACTATAAAATTCTCGTTTTTTTATTTAGTAAAATTATAGTTTGGAAGCTTTTAAATATGCTTGCAAAAATCTATAACTGTATTTAGGTTTTCAGATTTTATGCTGAAAAATGTATTATGTTTTTCAAGGAAAGAAAATTTTAAATCGTTTTTCTCAATGTTTGGTTTTCCTTGAAATTAAATTTTTCGAAACGATAAGTTTTTTTTTATTATCAATGGAGAAACGTATAATTTTAAGTATATTATAAAATACAGTGTATATTATAAATCGGCATGCGAATTAGCTCTATGAGTAGTAGTTTTTTTAAATAATAAAGTTAAGAAATTTGAGTTTAAAGAAAAAATTTTATGTTATTATGAATAACTATTTATATAAAAATTAAATACATGTAGTACACACGATATTAATGCCAATTCTTATGTATTATAATTTAAAGGATTTGAGAAAACATTTTGGTGAAAAAATACAAATATTTAAAAAAGCCTAAGCTTTTTAAAAAATCTTAAAAAATTAAAAACGTTTAAATTAAAAAAAAAATACAAACAATTATGGAATTTTTGTGTGAAATATTGTTCTCTTTTACATAAATTTAAATAATATACATTAAAACTTAAATTTAAAAAAGTTTTTAAAAAATAGATGGTACCGTGTCCCTTTAAAATGTTTTAACAGTTATTTATGTATAATATAGATCTACAATTAAACTGACTTAGATACACTAATTGTTAATTGCCATAGATTTTAAAAGTCGAGTTTAATAAAAGTAATGGAACATCTAATCCACATTATTTTACCATACAATTGTTTTTCGAATTTAATATATATTTTTATTCTGAATTATATATATAAATTTAAGGAAACTGCTACACCTGCTCAATGCAAATACGCATTAACAATTTTTCTTATTAATATATTACAGAAATGAAAACTATGTGACACACCAACATGAATTAATACTCCAGACTTTGTTACTTATAATAAAATACTGACGAAACTATGGAAAGAGTAAAAAATTACAGTTTTAATGTTTCTTGCTCGTATATTCAATTCTCTGGTTGTATTTTGATAATTTTGTGTGAATATTTTATTTAAGTTAAACTTAGACCATGGTATCACTATTTAAATTATTTTCTCCTACCTGTGTGGTCCCGCGTTGCTGTGGGGTCATTATGTAAACGCTATAGAAATGCATATTTTGCATTTAAAGGCTTAAAATTTGATGCAGAGCAAGCAGCGCGGTATCTATATACATTAATTGGCTCCCCAAAACGTAGACTTCATAGAAAGAAAAGTATCTGATAACCATGTTTTTCCACATGATTTGATGTCTATTGCTTTAATGGAAACTAGATTTATTACAACTCAATTATCTTACGTTCCATTCTTTTGGCACACCTTTTAAACCTTTTTTTCTGCTAATAACTTCTTCACGGCGCCCTGGTAGTACAACGGATAAGGAACTGTACTGAGGTGCCTTAGGATCTGTGTTCGATTCCCGGTATGCCTTGGTTGTAATTGTCGATATTTTTTGAAAGGGATTAATAAAGGCAGCCTATGTAGGCTAGCATCTACTCTTTTTATTCATTTTTACTCATTGTACTCATTTTTGAGTACGACTTTTTCAAAATTGAAACTTATGTATTCGGAGATAAACATTGTGAATGTACTAAAAAATGAGTAAATTTTACTTATTTTTGAGTACCTTTTTTTAACAGTGAAACCTCCACAGAAATTTATGATTCAGTTTGCCATACTTTTGTAAACACAATATTAAAATTCAACGAAATAATTTGTAGTTTTCGGCGGATTCATACAGTTTTTTTAATGAAAATTTTAAGCGTAGCATATGTAACGAAAGTTTCGCTAGATGTGAATAATCAGTGTTTTATCAATGTTTAAAGAATTTCGATATTAACAGATAGTAGCAAAATACAAATCTTAAACTAATTGTTGTTAAATATTAAAATTACATTGTAGACATTTTTTTCTAATGCCAATCTAACAACAAACGCTCAAAACACGCCAAATTTAGTGAAGGTTTCTTATGAGCGATTCCATAATTAGAACCCAGAGTCTCTTCCATCGGGTAAAAACTCAAATGAACAGCTAGCGAAGTTATAAATTACTTATTTTATTTTATATCCAGCCAGCATGGATAAACTATTCGAGTTTGTTTTAATGTTTTATATGTATTTAATTACTAGTGCAGATGCAGGATATTAGGAATGTCACACGTTAAGTTACCCTTTATACAAGATTATTTTTCTGCGAATTTTATTTCGATGTCACTAGCAAGAAACAAAAAAATTAAGACTATTTCTAACTAGGAACTAATATTGAAAGAAATCCCCCCTCCCCACACACAAACAAATTTATTCGGTATACATAAAACTATTACTCAGCCACTAAATATATGAGACAAAGAATATCTGATTTTTACTCCCACTTAGCTGAACTTTACATTAATGTATAGTCCAGATTATATATTACTTAGCTTATGTTTTTTATTCTAATAGCGTGATTACAACCAAGATAATTTTATATTGTTTTGCATAGAATAAAAAAAAAATATTAAATACCGTAATTTTTTTAAGGTTGGACGCATTTTTCTTTTACAATTATTACATGATTTTAATAATTTAATAATAATAATTTTGCGATTTGTATTGTTTACATGAATTTATCTAATTTACATCATAAAGCGAAACTTCCTCTTTGAGACCTATGTAGGTAAATGTGTGTTTAAGATATGATCTCTATGGAAATCCACAGTTTACCTCAAAAGGCAAGCAGTTTTTATACATATTAGAGTGAATTCCTAATTCAAATAGATAAATTAAGATATTTGATGAATTTCAAAACTTTAAAAAATATTTTTCTCAATTGATTAATTGATTGGTTAACGTAAGTTATGATGTTTACTGTGTAATGGTTTCCATGTAATTTTTTTTTTCTCAAATAACTAATAAGATAATAATAAAATTAATAAAAATTAACTATATATTAGGATTTTAGTGAGAAGTGAGAATTTTTATTCTATAATATACTATAATGATCCTGAACTGAAATAATTAAATAATTAAAAATTCAAGTAATTAAATAATAAAAAAATTCAAATTATCAAATTATTAAGTAATTAAATAATTAAAAAATTCAAAAAATCAAAAATTCAAATAATTAAAAATAAAATAATCAAAAGTTCAAATAATTAAAAATAAAATAATCAAAAGTTCAAATAATCAAAAAATAAAATTTAAAAGAAATTAAAAAATCAAATAGTCGACTAATAAAATAATCAAATAGATAACCAAAAAATCAAACAATTTAATATTACAAACAATATAATGAAAGGAACATAATAAAAACAAAATATTAAAAACAAAATAATAAAAACAAAATATTAAAAACAAAATATTAAAAACAAAATAAAAACAAAATATTAAAAACAAAATAATAAAAACAAATTATAACAAAATAATAAAATAATAAAATTATAAAAACAAAATAATAAAAATATCAAATAAAAAATGCGAACTTAAAAAAAAAATCCTACTTTAATTTTAATAATCTTATTGTTTATAAAACAGGTAGGAAGCGTCGAGCAATCTTTCGTTACAAATACAAATCATTCGGAATCATACTTTATTGAAATATTTAAAATTTTGAAATAATTATACATTAACTTCATTTTCTTAGATAACCCAAAAACTTTAACAGCTATTCAGTGCAGTTCTCTCCCACGATTATCTATCCAATAAAAAGTCCTCTAAAGAAGATATCACCGTTGATCATCTATCCATCTTCCAAGCAGGGGGAGGCCTTAAAAAGAAAAATGCATACCCCAGGGCGTAAGAGTATCTGGCAGCAAGTGAAGGTGAGCGTTCGCTTTCGCTGCTCCTTTTTTGAATGACAACCCCATGACAGCTCACGGTGCGATAAGCTGCGCAGACGACTTTTAGGCGAGAAGTTGGAAACGACCTTAGACCCCCCCCCCCCCCCCTGCCAACCTCCTGATGTAAGGTAGGTTAACTTCCTCAATACACCCTCTCCCCCCCGAGAGAACTGGGTGAAGAGTACAGGGCCTTATTAATCAAAATTAAATTAGCAATACGAGATGTTTGATTTATGTTATTTTTGATTTGGGAAAAAGATATCAGTCGAAATTGATAAAAATTTGTTATATTGGGAATTTTTTTAATACGATACGTGAATAACTTTAAGTATTAAAATGGTAGCACTGTTTACAAGTAGCACAAAATAATGCTATTTGTTTTATTTAATATTGTAAAAGTTTTTGAATAATATAAAAGTAAACTCTTATAGAAGTGTATATATTTTTCCAATTTTAATATTTGGTTTAATTTTTTTTATTTGTATTACTTATACCCTAAAATCGTATTAAAAAATATCTAGAACCTTACGTTGAGTTATCTAACAAATGTAAATAATTTATCTGATAGATGAAAATATTTTATCGGATATATGTAAATACTTTATATGCTAAATATAATTATTTTAAGGCATATTATATATATTCTGTGGCCTAAAGCAGGCATCAATTTTATTCGAAACTTACATTAAAATAAAAATATTAGGAAATAGAGCGAACGTTAACAATTTTATTATTTTATTCTGATACGTAACATAGCGTAAGATGTTAAACGTCTAAAAAAAATTAAGGTACAAACCGTCAACGTATAAAAGGGTTTTATTGTTTAAAATAAATGTGTTTACTTTTTTTAAAATATTGAGAAGAATATTTCTTCATTGTATACGAAATATTTACTAAATTGTGTTACATAAAAAATAAAATGCGCTGATTATATACTGAAGATAACATTTAAATATAAACAATTGATTACTATATTATATTTTTTAACAACAAGATAGGAAATTGTTATAAAATAATTAAAATAATTGCTGAACTTTTTGAAAAAAAAAAAAACTTTAATACGCGAATTATCATGAACTAGGCAAACTTTCAATAACCAAAAAAGTATTTAATAACTTAATTATTATAAATGCAGTTATATATTTAAAAAAATAATAATAAGTGAATTCACATAAATAATGAATTTAAAAATTAAAAAAAGCAACAATACGGATTTCCCAAAATAAAGTATATTTCTAAAAATCAAAAACCTATATAATTATGCATATAAAAAATATTTTAATCAACTGGTAATTAAAATAAAAAATATGTAAAAATTAAAATATATTAAATTAAAATATGTATTAAATAATAAAAACTGTAATTTCGGATTTCTATAAAATAAATTCTATGAATTAAGTATCATTTTAAACCACTGGATAACCGTTAATAATCAAATTATTGTTACAAATAAAATATTATATTAAACAGAAAAAAAAATTACCTTTTCTTCAACATTTTTGCATATTAAAAAAAATTAAGAATAGTACTTATAAGATGGTACTTTAAGATAATATTTTTTAAATAGTTTTTAAGTAGTATTTTTTATGTTAGCATGTTTAGATAAAAAAAAATAAAGACGGTTTATTAAGATATTATTTTTAAGAGTAAATTAGTATTATATAAAACATCAAAAACAGTGTGTAACTGTATACATATGCAAGTAGAAATTACTTTTGAATGGATATTTGAGATTTTTTAAGAGTACTGTACTGATGAGAAAGTACGTATGAAGCGATAGACTAGAGAAAAAAATTTAGAAACCCCCTCCTTTTTAATGGAGGCTTTCCAATTGGAAGGGGGAACTCTAAAAGGCAGAGAAAAAGAAACGAATGAATGATAAAAGATTAAAGTTTAAATCGAATCATTCCTTTCATTTCATTAGAGGAGCAATTTCGAGCGGACTTTTTTTTCCTGAGCACCTTTTTCTTTTCCCGAAAATCAAGCACGGGAGCGAAAACCTCGCTCCCGAAAATTCTCCTGTTTTTAATGAAACAAAAGTAATAAGGCTTTTTGTTCCTCTTCAAGTCGTTAATAATTTTGTAATACCAAAAGAACAAAAGGATTGTGGAATTTTTTTTTCTTCGTGTTCTCCTCTGTTCTTTTTCTTAAATGCTTTCGATTTTTTTCCTTATCATTTTGTTCCAAAAAGCACTTTAAGGCCGCGAAATTGCACATTTTTCATCTAAATTAATGATAAGTTTGAAATAAGAAAATATGAAGAGGGGTTAAAGAGAAAAAAAAAATAACTCGAATATCGCCGATTACGTATTTTCAGTTGGCACGAGAACGTCTCTTATACGCTTAACAGCTTTTTGGGAGGAAAAAAATATATTAAAGATCGTGAAAATTTGTGTCGTATTCTCCCTAAATTACTATCCTCGGAAAGTGGTCAAATAACTAAAATGGAACAGTTTTGAATTAAGGAAATAATTACTTTCCTGTTTTACAGAAAAAAATCTCGCGCATCTTTAAGTGGGTATTTTTAATAGGAGAAATAGATCGAAATTCAAACAATTGACGCGTTTTTACAATAATCAGTTACACATTTGTTCAGATTTTTTTGCACTGTCATTTTGTTTTAAATACATGTTTAAGAATATACGGATTACTATTAATCAGATATTGTTTAAACCATTAGAAAAAAAGACTCCTAATAAAAATATTATTACAAATAAAATATTGTTTTAAACAGCGAAATAACAGACTCTTACTATAACATTTTAATAAATTCAAATAGTATTTTAAGATAGTGTTTTTAAATAGTACTTTTAAGATAGTATTTTAAACATAGTATTTTTAAGATTGTACTTTAAGGTAGTATTTTTTTAAATCGAAAAATAAGTAACTATAGTAATTAGTAAACTTTTCTTAAAATATTCAACTTTTTAAATAAAAAGCTGTGATTAAAGGATAACCATCACCATAAAAAAAATTATTTTTTAATTATCAAAAATAAATGTACAAAAATAAATAATAAAAAATTAAACAAAAAAATTTATATTACGTAATCTAACGTTTTCATTCTAACTTCATTTTTATCAGTGTTGTTTTATTCATTTTTATCAGTGTTGTTTTATTCATTTTTATCAGTGTTGTTTTATTCATTTTTATCAGTGTTGTTTTATTCATTTTTATCAGTGTTGTTTTATTCATTTTTATCAGTGTTGTTTTATTCATTTTTATCAGTGTTGTTTTATTCATTTTTATCAGTGTTGTTTTATTCATTTTTATCAGTGTTGTTTTATTCATTTTTATCAGTGTTGTTTTATTCATTTTTATCAGTGTTGTTTTATTCATTTTTATCAGTGTTGTTTTATTCATTTTTATCAGTGTTGTTTTATTCATTTTTATCAGTGTTGTTTTATTCATTTTTATCAGTGTTGTTTTATTCATTTTTATCAGTGTTGTTTTATTCATTTTTATCAGTGTTGTTTTATTCATTTTTATCAGTGTTGTTTTATTCATTTTTATCAGTGTTGTTTTATTCATTTTTATCAGTGTTGTTTTATTCATTTTTATCAGTGTTGTTTTATTCATTTTTATCAGTATTGTTTTATTCATTTTTATCAGTGTTGTTTTATTCATTTTTATCAGTGTTGTTTTATTCATTTTTATCAGTTGAATTACAATCGATTTCCCCGCCTTCAAAAATAAAATTCCGTTTTTTTTCAATTATATAAACGCTAATTTTTTTTAAAAAAAACTTTAAAGTTAATATAACTAACTTTAACAGAATTTAAAATTTTTTCTAGGAAACCATTTAAAATGTTCTTATATTTTTCGTGGTGCGTTCAAAAGACTTACACAACTAGAATGTTTTATACGTGAACTGTCATACTCATCCTCTATTTCATTTAGCTTAAATTAGATTCAGCTTTTAAAATGAGCATTATTTCATTTTAAAGTTAACTATAACTAATTTAAAAACAACAACATTTAATTGCTTTCTAGTCTACAAAATTAAATTTTCCGATTAAATAAGTTTAAATGACCATAACAAATTTAATTAACTTATTCTTTGTATTAAATATAACATAATATTCTTACGTCCCCTTCAACTTCAATTAAATTAATTTATTTCCATAACTAAAAATAAAAAATTTATATTATTCAATTTTATAAAATATAATTCGGAACAAGCAATTAGACGTAATACCCCTCGCAAAAAAAACGCTCTTTTTTTTAAAAAAACACACACTAAATCCTTTATAGAACCCGTTTTTACGATTTCCTCTTAGACTGACTTCCAACTCAATTTACCGGCAAAAATTGGTTAAACGCTCTGGTCCCGACTCTAAAAAACAACCAGGTGTGCAAGCAATTCGTATGTCTGATTGCGATATTCACTTACCTTTGCTCGGTTTTTTTTTTAAAGTCGAAATCGACTTTTTACCTTTGATTCAAATAGGGGAAATCTGAATACGTTGTGATTCCCAGCTTTGTGTTTCCCTTCGTTTTCAATTAAATTTCTAACACCCTTTTTGGACTCCCCACTTTTTGCAGACATCAAATGGGGAGAAAGTAAGGGGGAAAATGTCTGTTTGTACAGTGCAAACTGCCGTATTTTCAGACCCCGTTTGGTGCAGGCAAAAACCGTATAAAAAAATGGGTGTTTTTTATGTTCGTTTGATTAAAAAATGAGGTTTAAAAACTACAATAAATTTTCTCTCTAAAATGTATTTTGGAAGTTCATTTTAAATGGAAAAAAATGAAGTTGAAAAAGTCGAACCACTAGGCTTTCCTGTTAGACAGTGCTTCATTTATAAGTTGAAAATTTTGTTTTGTAGCATTACAGTTTTCTAAATAGAAAAACTCTACCAATGGTTGTGTTATACAACTACTAATAATTTAATATACGGGAAACAATACAAATAATTTAGATTTAGGCTAACAATTGGAGATGTTATTTCATAGGAAGTCCTTTACTTTCCATACTATAATTTTAATAATTTGCTACAAATACCTTAGTTAATTAATCACGTTTTATTAGCATACACTAATTTGTCATCAAACTTTAATATTTCACACAATTTTTTAAAACAATTAATATTTTTCCACAATTTTTTTAAAACAAATTATGAATACTTTTACATTTTAGTACAAATAATCAAATAAAAACTAATTTAAACAAAAAATTAATTGAAATTATGTATCAAATAAAATAAATAATTTTAATATTATTAAAAAAGTATAATAGTTTTATTTATTTGTATTAAAAAATATATTGCCAAAAAATTCAGTCATAAAATTATTTGTTAAAGAAGAATACTGTTCGTAAAAAAGGCAAGTAAAATAAAAAAAAACACTAGTTTCATAATTTTTACATAAATGTATGTGAAGTATGAAAATCAATTCTTTTTGTACTGATTTAAAGAATTATTTGAAAAATGATTAATTATATTAAATAATTTTACAGACGAATCATACAATTTTATTTTATAGCAGAAAACATATTGGTTATCAATGTACAAAGGCTCGTCCAACTAACTTAAAGTTACAATGAAATTGTAACTATTATGGAATTAATATTAATTGTTATTGTAGTAGATTAACCAATCTTATCTTATGTAGATGTACCAATTTATTTCAAGATTATTGGTATGTATTTAATTAGTTGGCCATGTTTGACAATAACTTCACTTATTCAATCATAAAAATAACAATTGGCTAGCCTGAAACTATGTTGGAGATGTAATTTCATAGGAAGCCTGTTGGTTAGCTAGGTTGGAAGCTGACTAACTTATCTATGTTCTATGGATTCTTATGTAGATGAACCAATTTATTTCAAGATTATTTATTTGTTAGGTTGAATTCTGGATATTTTCTTTATTTTATCAAATCATATTTTTCACACATCATGATAAACAATTACACAGGTTTCCTTAAAGCGAATTGTTCATTGATAAATCCAAATGGTTTCAAAATGAAAAAGATTTATAAAAGTTCACGTTGTTAGTGCACTATTACACAATAGTCTTCCTTTGATGGTCTTCTTTAACAAAACAATTCGATTAACATTCATTGATGATCATTGTGAGAAAAATATTGCACTCTGGACCTTCTTCAGCGAGGCTAGTGAATCTGAATGACCTTGATCCGGAAGTCAAACATGAAACAAAATGACCTCGACACAAAAATCAGACATGAAACGGAAAGATGAGTAGCACATGCGCACAAGTCAACTACAAGTTTAAGTCGGTGTCGATGCGTCAGCTGTTTTGTACTTCGGGTTTGTGTACGGTTTATTCGTGAAAATATGAAGAAAATGAAAGAAGTTTCAAACTTCAACCGAGCCCTTATATGGGTGAAGTACACGGTTTTCTACTTTTTAAAAGTACTTTGATTGTCAAACTATAAAAGTTTGTACAGTTTTGTTTTAAAGAAATACAGTTTAATTTGATTTGGATATTTTGATGTACTTAGATTTCCTTAATCAAACATGCATCTGTATTTTAACTTGCATTTTATACTAAATACAACTCCCTTCATTTCTTTAAAACACTTAAATCAGAACATTTTGGCAAAATATGCTGTCATTTCTAAATGATGTCTTATAATTTATAACTTTCTTTTATTATGGTGATTCTCGCCAATGTAGCTCCATATAAAATTTCAGTATTACTATAAACTTGCCGATTAAGCGATCCACATATTTTTTTAATAGTCCTGACAGAATAATTTTGATATTTACCCAAAAAAATGAAGCATTTGGTATTGAAATCAATTCATGATTAGTACAAAAATGTATCCACGTATTGTTCTCTAGGCATCACTGGTAAGTGCATACAGTTTAGAGATATGTTTCATATTTTAACATATTTTCAAAATCTTCTTATTGAAAATTTTCTTCATATATACCATTCATCAGATTGTCTTGAATTCCATATCCAGGAGAATTCTAAATATTGAAGAAAAAATGAATTAAAAACACGGAAACTTTCAGAAATGTCTGTATCCTCATGCTTCGGGAAGATATAGCCGAAATGTCTGTTTTTAGGTCCAAGAGACAGAATGCGTAGTGCATAAATTAAAATTATATTATGTTTAAAAAGTCCTTTATTCTCTTAAATTTCTTGTAGATTTAATATACGTTGTGCATATTATGAATTTCATTCCAAATCTTTCCAATATTATAATATTCTAGTAGAAAGTATAATTAATGTATACTGACATTGTTTTTTCCATACACCTTCTAAAATTGAAGTACTTTATAGTTTATAGACACTTTAGTACATTTATAGTGTTTTTTATTGTTCATTCAATCGTTTTTTAACTTTTTTTAAATAAATGAAAATCGAAGCCTTATTTTTCAAATCCGAGTTATATTTTATCAATACATTAAGCAAATCAACAAAGCAATTTATCTCTATAATATTTCTTTTTCAGAAATACAAAAATGTTTTGAAATTATAAAAGTATTTTAATTCAGTTATTGATTAAATATTAAAATACGAACCGAAAAAATGGCGCAGGAAGGCCCCTGAACAAATTTAAAATTATTCCTTACCTGCAAAATTTGGACCTTACAGGTAAATCTTCACAAAGCGTGAGGAGACAGACTATGTTTTTAATACATTGTAATACACTGGATATTCAAAGCATTGAAATATTTTCAACTACAATAGCAAATTCAATTAATACTAGCGAATTATTCCTGTTATGTTACCTGAAGCAACGTATCCAATGCGTTCAAGTAAAAAATGTGTCTTTAAAAATACTTACCTTTACTTCAAATAGGCTTTTCTCTTTAAATATTAACATTTAAATATTTTTTTAAATATTAATTATAATTTCTCAATTACAAATTCCGTATTTTGTTTACTGTTTATACTCACTAATTAAAATCCCTTTCAAGTATATTTGTAAAAAGAATACGGTCTAAATACGGTTTGAAAAGAATACAGTTTGTTACAATAAATTTATACTCTGTTCATTACGTTTATGATTACATTGAAAATTGCATTTTGGACTCAATGATGTAGAAACTGTTATTCCTTTAGAACAAGTAAATTAATTTATAAATATATAACAATTATATAAAAATATATGTAATCAAATAATTAATTTTTAGCTTATTTTACTTGTTTTTTTATACAAACTTCATGATACTTTAAACATCTGGATTTTTTTGTGTTAATAAATTTGTTTCAGAGGTATTGCATTTGTAATATTTAGAAAAGCTTACGACATTGTTTTAAATTAATTATTTTAACAAAATTTTTCCTTTTACAGAAAAAAGTATTGACTTGAGTAAATACTAACATTAAAATTGGTCATTTTAAATAGATCCAAAACAATTGGCTGTTTTCCGGATTTCGAATTTGTAACACTATGATACCTTCATAATGTAGCTAGTAGTTATAGCTTGTAGTACTATTTTTTCTGAATTTGTAAAAGTAGTAGTATAAAATCTTTTATTTTATACTCTTTAATTATTGAAGTAAACTGAGATAATATATTTAAAAAATATTTATATCTTATTAAAACATATATTTCACTTTCAATTTAAAATTTAACAATGAGCATTCAAAATAAAGCTTACCTTTAATTCATTCCACCATGTCGTTAAGCTGACTTCACTCCACGATTACGCTCCACCTACCTAGAAGTTCATTCAACGTCGGTCTGTCTGGCATCTACTTATAAAAAGATTTTTCTACCTTTCTAGTAGAGCGGTTTTGTCTACTCGCAAAACAGTTAAACATGATTGACTTGCATTTGTTGACGGATTTTATAGCGTGCTCTAAAGATGGAGTTAAATGGTAAAGAATAAAATAGGAAGGGAAGTAGATTTTTTTAAATCTCTAATGCAATCTTATCCTTTCAACGTTAAAGTTACCCTACGATCAGTTTTGTCAATGATTATTCCTGTTTTAAAGTTAACTTCTCGTAATTGCGGAATATTGCTTGATTTACATAATATGAAAGAATATGCATTTTTAATATTGAATAGTTTATTTCTAAAGTGTAAGTATGCGTATTTTTTTTTAAATTCAAGTCTCATACACTCTCTGAAATAAGAATGCCGCGATCGTCAAAGCTACTTTTGTTATATTTGACAATCGTTTCGTCATTGAATCACGTGACTTTTGACGAAACAAGAATCACTGAGCTATGAACGAAAGTCATTTACACAGATGCCTTTTCGGACCTTTTCTAGGTCATCAGCTCGTGTTCGGTTCTTGTATTTATATTGTCTTCTTGGCTAGTGGATATAGTGTCGAACTCTGGAATGAGAGGTCCGCGGTTCGAGTCAGTTCGTCTATATTATATTGTTTAATATCGTCCTTAATTTTGACGAAAAAAATTTCGTTAAAAATACGACAAAATGAATTTCCTCAGGTTGGCGAAATATTTAATCGGAGCATATTGCAGGCGTCTGTTTCGTCAAACATGACAAAAGTTTCGTCAAATATGAGAATGTATTTTTAACAGTGTAACAATCTTGAATGTCTTGGTTATATATAAATGTCATTTTAGAGAAAAATAATTTGGTACAAAGAAGTTAAAAACTTAAACCAAGTTCCATAAACTGTGTTTCTCAAATGTATTAGGAAACAAACTAAAATTTTAATTTCTATTTTAAAAATGTATTTATATCCTTTATATATATATTTAAATAAATTTTAAAATCGTATGTAAAAAAGGTAAGAAAAGCCACTGAACCCAATGTAAATAATTGTTATATTCTAAGTATATTTTATACTTACTAAGTGAACTTTAAAAGAAAAAGTTGGTCACGTTATTTTTTTTTTGTAACAATGAAAGTAAACGAAGTGCTCAATAACATTAACCTGCCATTTGATCTGTATAGTATGTAATTTTAACTTAGACTACCAAAAGTTATGTGACACTTCTAATATATTTTACAAAATGACTAAAAAATAATAATACTTTTGAAATATTTTTGTCTGATTTAAAAAGAACACATTAAGCACCAACACACAATTTAAATTTTTTTTTTAAATAAAAAAAGAATCTCTAGCTAACACTAGTGCCTAATTAAAAATATCACTGTAGTAAAAAATACGGTTGAGTTTCTTTGATTTGTCAGTATGGTACTACAAATGAATTGAAAGTTTGTAATAATTCCGTTGGTCAGAATATGCTAAAAACGTTATGTATTCAGAATTAATTTTTTCACAAAGATACATTCCTTCATATGTGAATTCTCCAATCCGCTGGCCTACAGGGAATTCTTGATTCTTATTGGACAGCAAATTTCAAGTCATACGATTGCTAATCCCTTTCTTGACAACGCCCAAACAATTTGGCAGTTGTCATGGTAGCTACACAAAATATTCACTCAAAAATAAAAGAATTGGGTGCGCGAAACCTGCTGCCATTTCTTGATAAATTACATTCCCGTCATTGAAATGCTTTGATTCTGAAATATAGCGCATTAAATAATTTTATCTGAACATTGGCAAGAGTGCTCGGGATCATTACATTTAACAAAGGGGAAAGTAGCGTACAAAGCACTCTTAATTTTTTTTTAATATATTTAATATATTATAGAATATTCTCGATATAACGAACCCACCCTCACAGAGCCACTAAGATATTAATGTTATAACGAAAGGTCGAAACTAACCAACCGATTGAGACTTTTAGTTTTTGATGGAAGGAGAATCTACAGTATACATTTTAAGAAATTTGAATGTTACCCAATTGCAGTACAAACTATTTATTGTTGTATTGAATCAAACTAAAAATAAAGGGGGAACTTAAATATAAAAGAAAATTATGAAGGAAAATGTAGAAATTCCTTACATATAAAATATGTCAATCTGCGTAAAATTTTTAATTTTATTTGCAATAAAAGAGGAATTTAGTAAAGGGCTACAAATGATAATAGAGCTTAAATAAATTATTTTTTAGAAGGCTAAAATAAAATGTAACATACGGTTTTCAGTATATTTTAATAAATGATTTACATTTAAAAAAAATACAACTATAGTTTCATTTTTCGTTAATTACATGCATATTACAGTTTCTTAATATGTATGTATCTTAATATTTTTGTGAACAGTTTGTTTTTCTAGTAATAAAGTTTTTTTTCTGGTTTTTCGTTTATCCTCCATAAAAAAAATTGGCTTAAATTCCAGTTAATGTTAATACATATTTTTTTTTAAATAAAACCTTTAAAGTTAAAATAATTGTTTACTTTCCAGCTTACGTTAATAAACAACGCAGCTTACGTTTGCAATGCTTCCTCTTAAGTATAAATATCTGCATGCTCTCCAGATTAACTTAACGCTTAACACAATTCTTTTTTAACCATTCCTCATAAGTAAACATAGCAGCTGACGTCCCATGTTTATCCGTGCTATCACTAAAATAAAAAGGCGCCTACTTAATATAAGGGTCACGCTTCTATAAGGCTGCCGGGTTTCTCTAGTGAAAATTATCAATGATAAATGGGGGTATTTCAAAACTGTTTTCGCTTTTACTGTGATAATTGGTGTTACTTTGGTGGCATACGTAAAGAGGTAGTGACATGTATACCACAGCGATTTTATCAGCCATATAATATTTAATGAAAGAAAAAGTGGTCTGATAAATGTGACTGGTTTTAGACGAATATTAAAGCGAAATTGGAAATGTTGGTGACCCTTCTTTGCAACGTAAGTGGCGCCATCTTGCGGATTTATTTGATTTTATGGAAAATACAATGCAGAAGAACTCAACATGAGAGACTTTTCTTGAAATATAGCAGATGGTATAGGGGAGAGGGGCAGATATACCTATGAGTTTGAAAACTGAAATATGCAATATGGTAATGCCAATGCAAATTGTTTGTTTAATATGTTTATGTAGTATATATATTGTAAGTTGTTTCTTTGTAAATAGATGTTTATATTCTTGTGAAAATTATCAAACACATCCAGTAGCATAAGTGAAAATAAATATGGTCATTAAAGTCATAGCCTTTCATAGATTTTGAAAGCTAATGTTGTTAAAAAGATAGTATTATAAATGATGTTTAAAATGGTGTTTAAAATTATTGAAGTTATTTTAAGTAAACTTTTTTAATAAAATTACAAAAAAAAAAATTATAAATTAGAGTTTTTATGTAAATTCTTTAAACTTACTTTTCTAGTAGTACTTTCAAAAGCAAGAAAAATGCCAAAGTGTGGTTTTAAAATAATGCCATTATACCATCAAGTTTTAAAATGCTGTATTCAAATTTCAAAGCCAACTCGTATTTAAAGTGAATCCATCAGAACTTCATGAAGCGATAAAAAAAGCATTCGAATAAATTAATTAAGGACATTTATAAACCATTTAATTGAAGACTAAGCAAAATCAAATCAAACATCAAATAAATTATATAAATTAGGGCCTATTTTCATCAAAAAATATTTAAGTAAATACATTTTATAAATTTGATTTGAAATCGGTAGAAATAGGTAAATTTGATTGTAAAGTTTTTTTCTCTGTAGTAGAGTTTAAATTAAAATTTTAGAAAATTTACTAATTTACAAAGGGATATAAGTGTCAATTTCATCATTTTGAGAAAACGCAGTTTAAAGTTAAAACAAAACAGCTAATTCTTGAAGTAGTTGATTCTTACGCCACTAGATCTCAACATATGACCAAACATTTACTTGTAGACCTTTGCCACCAACATTTTATGTATTAACTATCCATAAGTGCACTTAACTCTGTTCTTTTTTAAAAAGTCACTTGTACCCCTTGGCTTCCCACCCTCTCATACGAATTTGGAAATGGTGTGCATAGATGGAAAAACTGGTGATCCCATGGATGAAAAATTCGGGATAGCCGATTCGAGGGTTAATGGACTTTCCATTCGATAACCCTTTACATACCTTTTAAATTATTGTTATATAAAGAACTTTCTCATTTTAAACTAATTGAACTTTTTCGTTGTTTTTAAATACGTAAATTTTTTTCAAAACTACATATATGATTTCATTACAACCTCATTCCTCCAGCTTTAATTTTAATAATTAAGCTTTAATTTCCTGACATTCAAATCCAGCAACATTAACGAAAGGCTTGACGACAAAACATCTCAACATCTATCGAGTACTTTTCCCATGTTTTGAAGTGTGAATCTCTCCGTGTCCTATCAACTAAGACACTGTGTTTGTTGTGGCAGCTGAATCCATGGCGAGTTGTTAAACAACTCAGCCAACGGCCGGCCTCTTGCGTGCGTTATGGAAATCGTGACTACTAGAATAGGGTGCGTGGCTACAACTGTTGAGGACCCTAACCTCTATCTCCTCACACGATCTCTTCTCAAGCTGTGGATGATAATTTTTGTTGTCGGCTTCTGACGCTTTTGTTAATATGTTATAAATGTGGACGAGATTTGGATGTTTGGATTGAGGGTTCAGGGTCGCTGCTGTATTAACACAGCAAATAGGACTGCGGCCATTTCAAATATTGTGATAGCACACCAGGCCTCTTGGTGAACGATCTTCGTAATGAGTATGGAGTTGGTTTGTTTGTGGGGTGGGGGTATTAAATTCTTGGTGACTGATGTCACTTGAAATTGACACCTGAATTTCACGTGGAATGTATATTCAGAAAGTAATTTTCATCTTTATATGTCTGGTTTTTTACATTATGGTCTGGTTTATTCAAAACAGAGATTTTCTGGTCTTTGGTGATATTGCTTTTCTTTTAAAATCAATTGTTTGAGTGAATTTTTTAAATATCTGTTTAATTTATAAAATCAAATTTTCATAATTTATTTTCTAATAAAAGTGTACCATAAGCTATTACCGAAATTTTTCTATCCATCTTGTATAATTTTTAATTACAGTATATGTATACAAATGAAAAATTTTATTGGGGGACTTTAAAAAAAGATAGATTTGTATTTTAAAAGTTAAAATTATTTAAAAAGTATAGAAAATATCCAATCCTACCCCAATTTTTAAACAAAACAGCATAAAATATGAAGAAAAAAAATCAAGGAAAATAATAAAAACTGCGATTAATTAAAAAAAAATAACTTGATTTACTTAACGATACACGAAAAGCTTTTTAAGAAAATTATTTAACATTTAACTGGATTTACCCTTTTTTTAAAAAAGATAATAAGTAGTTTTAAAAAGATAATATCGCCATGGCCTAAATAGTTGAAAAAGAATTCGGGTCTACAATTAAATAAAAAAACAAAAAAATATTTACAGATCGATTACTTAAAACACTCTTATAATAATTTCTATCTAGCATTTGATAAGTTATTTTTGGAATCGCTTCCCGACATTGTCAACAAATAGACAGTCCTCAATACCAATTATATCCAATGTGCATATTCCTCCAGCAGTAGTCATTGAAGAAAATATCATTTCATTGTTAGCTTTAGTTTCGACTACGAAGCACTACAGATCAATGCCTAGGTCATTGAACCGACACTTCAAAGGATGCCGTTCCCATTGTGGGAGGGATTGGGTCCTCATCCAATGACCAATGGTGATGGATGATCCCTTTGATTGACAGCCCACCTGCTTCGACTGTCATCCAAATGGTGTCAGTGTGCAAGGAGATTGAGACGAAGAAGGACCTTGATTACCTCCTTTGACATGACACAATTATTAGTGTGATTAGGGCCTTTATACGAGATGTGTGGAGTATCATGAGTAGATATATTCCCAGATAAATGCTCAGTATTCGTTGCAAATTACTCTCAATTATAATGTGAGTAGTAATAACACTTTTTTTATGACAGGTCTTTTATACAATAAGAAAATAGAAGACATATTTTAAAATATACTTGCGTAGGAAAACACTCAGTCTAAAATCTTCATCAAAATTGTGAAATGAAGGTTTTATGCAGGAAAATTGTACTTTTATTTTAAGATCTATTAAATTAATGGATTTTTTAAAAATTCATTCATAAAACTTGTATAAAAACTTTCAATTTTGTAGCATTGATACAAATACACTTGACCCTCAAAAACCAGGGGAAGTTCACTGTTTACATGATAAACCAAAAAACTACCCCCTCCCCCTTCCCACCCCTCAAAGCAGATATGACTTTTTACTAAAACCGCCAGATGGCGCCACGGTGAAGTAAATGGCCAACACTCTGCGTAAAGCCCGGGAAAAGCCGGATTTTTCAGCTAGCTCTTTATAAAACCTTTCAAACACTATCAATTTTACAATTTTGATGACGGTTTTATGCTGACTTTTTGTGGTGGGGCTCTCATTTCCTCATACCCTATACACTTTTTCCTTATAAGAATAAGTAAATAAATATAAAAAATTTATATATAATTACGTTAAAAAAACCTACTAATAACAAATATTAAGCTAAATATAATTTAGTTAAAATTCCAGTTTGCGTCTGAAGAATGTCAAAAATAAAACTTTGCAGCGAGGTTTGGACTGCAATTGCTAAGTAAGGTTACAACAGTCTTTATTCAGTACAGCAATACATCAAACGTTTAAAACTGATTTATGATAGGAAAAAGGTTAATAATATATACTCTTGTAGTGTGATAGTAATCAGCTTTCAGAAAAATATCGATGATACAATTTTGCATTTTTAATACTTCTAAAGCAATATGAATACTAATGAGAGTTAATTGCCCGATTAAAAATCCCAGAAGTATTTTAATATGTCAATTTTTAAATAATTGTATTTTTTTTTAAAAGTACAGAAAGCATAAGAAACCGAATTATCCCATATATTTCAATCTCCCAAAAGAACAGATTCCTTAGTTACAAATACCACAATGACAGAGAGCAAAACTGAAAGTTAAAGACCACTGCGAAAACAAGCAATCGGAATGTCTTTATGTGTCATTTTTTATCAGCAGTGCTTTACCCAAAACGTGATATCGCGCGGGAATGGCATAGAGCCGCGATACTTGCTCAGATTACTTTTGGCCATCCAAATTACCCTCTTTTGGAAAGTAATCGTGCCGCACAGAAGAAAGATTCTAGATACTGTAATAACACGGTTTGCCTCATCTATGTTTAAAGACTCGTTAAGTCTAACACGGCCTTGTTATTCGTGTCTTAGAGCGGCGAAAGATTTTAGGAGTAAAATATTGTATGTTCTTGAGTTTCGAGGAATCATTGGAACTAGTACGAGTGGTTGAACTACGAAGTGAGAAAAAGTATGTATGTATAATATAATTGTATGCATATTTGTCTATTTGATTCCTTTAAAATATAAGCTGTTGAAATAATTAGAATGTAGATTCTGTATTAAATAAATTTTTATATTATATTTATTAAAGACCTTTTGCTGTGAAATATTCATTTCAAGGGTAGAAACTGTATTTTTATGGGGTATCGAGAATGTATTGAACCAATTGAAAGTAGTATTAGTGAATGTAATGTTCTGTAATCCAAAAAGAGGAAGAATGGTATACGTATTGAGTATTTTTTTATGTATAAAGCAGTTCATTAATGTCATCTGAAGTATAAACATAAAGAAATAATGGATTTCTGTAACGATACAGTTTGCCTTATCTATTTTTAATGATTCTTTGTTTACAAAATATTTATTTCAGGTGTAAAAAATTGTAATTTATATATAAAACTTGTATGTATTGAGGATGAAGCAAAAAAAAATTAACTTAGAATTAGTGATATTAGTGTTTTTAACTTAACGTAAGGAAAAACGTTGCACGTGGTATATATTTTATGTATATTTGCTAACATGACCTTCGAAACAACTTGAATTAATACCCTGAGAAAACACGGTTTACGTTGCCATTTTTATTTTTTTTTTAAATTGTATTTTTAAATATCTCGATTACGGAGAATGTCAAATTAGAAGTGGTATTAGGGGTTTTAGTGTTCTGTAACACAAAGTGAGAAAAAAAGGTGTACATATAATATAATTTTATGCACGTTAAGTGGCCTTCTTTCAACAATTTCTAAAATTTTAAACAATAATGTAATGCTAATAAAAATGTATTAAAATACTTGTTGCCGTGACTTTTATTAGCGAGAGATTCTATAATGACGGAGGATAAGTGTTTCTTGCTTTAACTGAAAATAAATTTCAACTGCTTTTTTCTTCCAAAGGCAATTCCTTTTTTATTATTTCATAATTTTATATAACATTATATTTATTTTATTTAATTGCAAACCCAAAATATTTTAATAAAATATTCAAAAAAAGGAAACAATACATTTAAAATTTGCTAAAAAAATTAATTATATTTTACTTTTTACATTTTATTTTAGTTTAATTTTCTTATCTTTTATTTTTAATCGAGAGGACGCTGTTTTACTGCTTTATATAGGTTATCATATTTGAGGAGCTAATTGTCAAAAGGGAATATTTTCCTGGCTGAGATTTAGCAGCGATTCACTCTAAGGAAAATGTTCCTTTGAAAATAAGCTCATCACTTGTAAAGTATAATATCCATATTGGGGGCAATCAAGCTTGTCTAAACTTCTAAAGTTGAATAGCAATAGAATGGGATATATGATTAATAGTCTAATACTTTAAGTAATAACTCTGTTATTTACTTAATGTGGCAGGTATACTCAATATGGCACTAAATCTAATTTCGAAATTTTAATTCAGTTACATCACTAGATTGATGACGCCAGTAAGAGATCATTAGTCTAAACATTTTTACTTTATCCGTATGAAAGATAAACTGTTACCATTCAAGAGTAAAAAAACTAACTGACTAATAATTATAGTGTTTAAGAAATGTGAATGTTAACATATATTTTAGATTGTTTTAAACTCACCTTGGAAGTAACTCTTTGTCCGCAGGTAACTGACGCTTAGCCTCAGTATGGAGAGCTTGTCTAATTTGGAGAGGACGCTTTGTTCAAAAGGAAGGAGGCTCGCCAAGGTATCCAGCTCGGCGTTCAACCGCTCTCGGTGTCTTTTACTGGGATTTGACTTAGTTTGGCCATCTTTAGGTGGGACTCGGACGCTGCAATGAGAAACTTCATTAGAACTAGATTCGACAAATGAAGCAGTTTTCGGACAAATAGTAAAAAATAAATTTTAACAATGAATAGTATATTTATATAAAGTACTTTTAACCCTCTATTGCATGATTTTTTTTCTTTTTTAATGAAATAATTTTTTTTTCGTTTTGCCCCTGAACCGCTGCAAAAATATACAAAAAAAAATCCTAAGTGCCTATTTAATTAAATAATTAATTAAAGCCGTTGTGTGGTGTATATGCAAATTCATGTGTAATTACTAAAATAATTTTTCAAAAAGTATAAAATATAGTTAAATACAATCTACATACCTCTCGTATTAGCTAGGATTTTTTGTAGAGCCAGATTATACTTATAAGTAATAAAACAATTTTCGAAAAATTTACCTTCACAAGCCAGTTTTAGAAGAACAGACCTCAAAGCAACTAATTGCTTTTATTGCAATCATTTTTATAAAGATAAGGGACCTAAAGGCGGTTATAAGAACCAGGCACATGGTACCCTACGTGACAATTCTATAATAGTTAACATAAAACTCAATGGATGCAACTAGGGGTCATTTTAAAGTTGTGCAGCATATATGCTACACTATGCACTAGAGGATTAAAAGAGTAAATAAACGTGTCCAGGCCATAGTTTCCTTTATAAAGGCGATATTGTTCTGTGCATGATATGCGTGGCACTGAAAGAGTCACTTCTCGTAAAATAATTATACTATCCAGTAGGAAAGGTCCCGGAACACTGCCTTGTAATTTTGAATTATGTTCAGATGTCAAGGGCAACATACGAGAGCTCGCACTCCACTCTTCAAACTTAAACATCACGGCCATTGAACCATGACTGATTTAACGTGCACCCTCTACACGGCAAAATTTTGGTTGGATGGTGAGGGTCAATTTCGCAAAAATTCGATTAAGAACTCGCCAGCCAGGCCACATACGTGAGCCTCATAATCTACGGCGAAAAAAGTTTTTAAAAGGTGTTTGCAATGGGCAGAAATGTAAAAAAATTATCCCGTGTTTATAAATTGTAAAATAGAGCGATGTGTATTTTTATATAGTTGCAAAAAGATTGATTTAAATAACTATATTAATAATACAAAATATACTTTGCAGCATTTTCCGCATATACATTAATATAATGTACACCAATATAAATTTCAAAATATATAATTAATAAAATTAGAAAAAAAAATAAGTATAAATTCGCTCGATCTTCATCTTCTAAAAAAGTGGAGCAACAAAGCAACAATTTCCTTATATTAGTTTAAACAACAACGAACGGTAAATTGTGCATTGTTAGATTGCCTTCAAGAGAAATCAAGCAGAAAATAATTATAATTAAATAAGTATAATAAACAATCACTGCCTTAAAAAAAGTTAATATACCCATAAACATCCGGATATTTCAAAAATATAAAAAACAAATATTTAACCCGACGAGATTTTAATGACAACGTTCGAAGTTTCGGCGAGATCGAATTAGCACGGCCCTCTCTTTCAAACACCATCATTTTATCCCCTAATTTGATTCTTTATTTTCTTTACTCCAACCGCGTTCCTGTTGTCGAGGTTTGATGGATTGGCTACTTTTTTCACTCGTTCTTGTTACAAAAGGATGAGTAATCACCGTTCCAACAAAACAAAAAACAATGTAGCATTGTTCTACAGGGTGTTTGGCGAGTTATCTTTTCAAGAGAATCGTATGAGAATTGAAAGTGATTTGAGGTTTACATTCCCATTCGCATACAACTTATTGTTCTGGCAGAGTAGTGTTTTTTTCTGTAGACGAACCGGAACCCTCTTTTAATCCCGATGGTATACTTACTTATATGTAACATAGTCCCAATTGTAAATTTGTTTTCTGTAACATAGTCCGAATTGTAATTTTATTTATTTGTAACATAAACTCAATAGTAACGTTACTTATATGCAACATAATTCCAATAATAACTTAATTAAGTAGTCCCAATTATAACTTTATTTATATGTTACAGAGTTTTAATAATAAGCTTACTGATGTATATGTTACATAGTTCCTATAGTAATTTAAAAAAAATATGTAACATAAATTCAACGATAACGTTACTTACATGTAACATAAACTCAATGACATTGTTACTTACATGTAGCATAATGTTAATAACTTAATTACATGTTCCCAATAGTAACTTTAATTATATTTTACGCAGTCTAAATAGTAACATTACTTATAAGTTTAAAAGTCCCAACAGTAACTTAACTCACATCCATAACAAACTTTCAAGTTGCTACTAAATATATGTTGCATAAGACCGCCACTTCCCCGCCTCATGGAGAATAATCCAAACAAGCTTAAGGCGATTGTTTAAGATGGAATAAGAATAAAAATATTAATTGGTCATACCACAATAATATTTTAACAACGTAAAATATATTATAAAATAGTATTATCAATTAATTGTTAGACAAGATGAAAATACTATATTACTAGCAATGAACTAGTATGTTTTACGATATAAATTATTACTCATTATATAAAATTACGAATAATATGATTATCAATTAATCAAAATAAATGTAACATTAATTATCTAAACTAAAATTACATCAAGTCTATAATAAGTATAGTATGAATATACTGTGCAATATTGAAATGAATAAATCAGTCTTTATTTACTAGGTTTCAAGAAAAACCGAAATATGTCACAACAACTGGAGATGACTTAATGAGTTTTTCCTCCCCCCCCCCCCCTACCCCACGATATATAGTGAATACATTTAATAATAGTGCGTTTTGCAAACAACTCTTACATTCCTTATATATACTTGTTTTCTCTCAAATAAAAATTGATTCCTCAAATATTGGCCCTTTTCCACTGAGCTATAGAAATACGAGGCCTGTTGCAAGAATCGATAAAGCATCTACCTTTTGACTATAGAATCTCCCCAACTTTCAGCTTCCCACCCGAGACTATAAAGATCAAATTTCCGAGCTTCTTTGTGCAAATGGCAGAACATTAGTTTACCTGGTCTTTTCACATGGCTCTCACGTAAGGTGAAAGAAGGTAAATTTATTATGGTAATTTCTATTTGTGACGCCTAATTGCTGGAAACTCGCACTAGCTGCACGCACTTTACACAAAAGTACTTGCGCTTGATTAATTAAGTGCTATTGAGACCCTAAATTTATCGGGCTGTTTCTCCAGTTATTTTCGTATTTTCTTTTGTGAAATTGCCTTTTCTCCGATATTTTTCTATTCAGTGTATCATGTGCGTTTTTATGGTAAATAACTTTTAGCTAGAAATGACATATTTGTGGTATTTTTTTTTAATTTAGAATAATAAATTGAATCTAGTCTCTATTTTGGAGTAAACAGTTAATTTTCTTTTGAATTGAAACTCAAGAGTAATAGCTTTTAGCTTGAGATTTAGAGTAATTGGAAACTTATTTTTTAATTAGAATAACTCATTCTGTTTTGAATATAGGTTAGTTTTTAATCGTTTTAGTACTTTGCACCTTATAAAGGCGGAATAATCAAAGACATAATTTCATTTTTATGACAATTCGTCTATTTGTTTCTCCAATAAATGTTAAATAACATAACAAGACATTCCATTTATAAAGACATGAAAAATAATTTGAGACGGTATTTAAACAAAATGTTTACGTGGTGAATATTTTTTTAATGTAATAGTGAAAAAATAAGTCGTTATTAATTACAAGATTTTCAATTTTAACACAATAATATAAAAATTTACATTTCCTCTAAATAAAGTAGTTAAATTTTGATCTTTGACTTTGTTCCGGATACATTAGGGGGAATTCATTTATCATGTCCTGCACCCTTGGGAAGGGTCTAACACGATCTCGCGTGACTGTAGTGTAATATGGGGGAAGGAGAAACTGCGTGACATAGCAAAACTTTGTAAAATAAAATAACATTGATACGAGTCTTTTTTTACAAAATCCACAATCTTTCTAATGAGATGTCTAGTAAAATACACTGATTGAAAGTTTTAAGCTTTTTAACTGCAAAAATGTATCGTGGTGATATGGGAGAGGCCAACGTGGCAGTGCGATACATGGAGGAGGAAAAAACGGATGAAAAATAGCGTGACGTAATAAAGGAATTCTCCATTAACTGCCGAGTTAAAATAAATAACCACTGGAGAGTATACTCCCTCCCATTGAGAGGGGGAGGAGGGAAATTATGGGGAAGGGGGGGGCAAGTAATTTTAAAACTTACAATAGAAAGAAGGCAGTAATGTATTTGAACCTAGTTTTGTTTAAAATTCAAAACTTGCTTTCCAGACATCAGACTGAAGGGCTTGTAAAAAAAAATCGTTAAAAGAAAATCAATTTCTGTATACTTTATATACTTCCCACACCCATATACTCAAATGCTGTAAATTAGGTTAAAAATTAATGAACTATTTTATTTGTATTTGCGTGACAAAGCTATTTTTGTGCAGTTGGTATCATATATATATATATATATATATATATATATGATACCAACTGCATACATATAAGGTATATATATATATATATATATATATATATATATATATTTATATATATATATATATATATATATATATATATATATATATATATATATATATATATATATATATATATATACATTATATGTAATTTCTAAGGTTACGTTTAATTGTAAACATTGTAAACAGATAACGACAATGCAAAATTGCAAAATTTCAGTATCTAATTGTATTTTCCAGGTAAATATTAAATTAAACCTAAAGAAAGACTTTATACTTGCGTGACGGTATCAGAAAGTTAATTTCCAGGTGTAAGCACAGACCAGTACACGAACTGGACATCGTGTAATTTGTCTGGCGGTTACACAATGAACGTCGCCATTAGTTACCCCAGAAGCTCTTTTCAGACCATTAAATAGTTTATTGGTTGGTTTCAACCATTTTAAAGATTATCTGAGTGAATAATTTGTAAGAAAAATCCTATTTGCATAACTTTAACTATTATTTATAATATTTTGGAACATTCTGTTCAATTTTGAAATTATTGACGTCAAAATGGTCTGGAGTTTCTAGAGGCGGATTTCAGTTTACGTAGTTAACCATTATCCGAAAGCCGATTAAGCGCGATCATATATAGTTTAGTAGGTGCATGTAGAATAGGCAGGTCGAAAATAGTGCAATAGTGGGTAAAAAGGTTTATAATTATACCGTGCGTAAACTTAATGGTATTCATTAAAACAAAATGATTTCGATTTTAAAAGAACATAAATGAAACATAATTAAACGCAATTTGGATAATTGTTGTCTCGTTAAGGATTATTGCTATCTTGTTAAGGATTCATGTGTTTGTGTTTCATGTGTTTTTAAGCATTACGAACGCATGCAAATACAAGGGATTTTTTTTTTTCATTATATAAAAACGTAATTTTTTTTTAAATTTCCTTTAAACTAAAAGGTAATTGTGATAAAAAAAAAGACTAACGATCAGCAGCAAATAATGTTTCAAGTTTAAAAATTCATTTAAAATGTTTTAGGTCCGTTAACCTAAAGTAAGGTTGGTTGGATCAACGTTGCACTAGAGCTGCATAGTGGGCTATTGACGACGGTTAGAGGTCTAAACCGAAAGAAAAATACGGGATTACTGCATCGCAATTTTTTAACCACGGTCATATGACGAGGATAACAGTTAAGCTGGCATCCAACGCAACCTTGCATAAAATTAAAGTAAAGAACTAAAATGTTGAAAATATTTCTTATTATAATTGTAAATAAACATGATAAGTTGAGTCATAGTAATTTTTGGTGCTTTCCTCTCTACACTATTTACCAGTTCAATTGCAACAATATTGAAAGAGCATGCACATTATCTGAAACAAGTATGTGTATGGATAAACATTAGCTTATCTAACTTTTAATTTTACTGCATTCAAATAAAAATAAACTCACTGTTAAAATGATTTTTAACATTTGACAACAAAAAAATTATAATTGTTTCTATAATAATAATAATAATAATTGATTAAATTTTTTGTCAAATTGATTCGGAAACATTTACAAAACGGCAAAACTTATCGTATATTTAAGCTGGGTAGTTGAAATAACGTTGTACTAGAGCTACACAATAAGGTATTGGCTAGTCGAAAGTTTAGAATCTACCCCAAATGAATAAACGAAAACAAAACTACCTCATAATTTTGAATTATGGTCAGATGACGTAGACAACACTTGCAATGACACCCCATTCTCCAAATTTCCGCACCATGACCAAAGTGAGAATGTTACGACTACGACACATTTGACATATACCAGTCCAATCTTCTCGTTCGAACGACAAGTATCAAACTACCAACTCTCCTATCATGATCTCGCCACTCTACTAACCAGACCATCGCAGGCATCCCCAGTTCGTAGGTTGAAAAAACATCACACTAGAGCTACACAATGGCCTATGGGCTACGGTATGGGATTTATACCGAAGGAAAGACCCAGAAACACTGTCTCCTTATTTTAAATAACTGATAAGCACAACTTGAGCTGGGACTTCACTACGACATATTTAACGTACATAAGCCCTCTCTACACGATGAATGTTAGAACCACGCCATATTTAACGTTCATCCGTCCCCTCTTCACGACGAATGTTTTTAGTCGTACGACTATAATCAAACTCCCAATTTCCCTATTACGAGCTCGCTACTCCATCAACCAGGCCCTCAACAGTTGTCATCCCACAGTACAAATACAACATCTCCAATTGGACACATCTCCTTTTCCATTAGCGACATATCAGCAAACAAAGCAATTATCTTTTGATATCGAGGGCCGCAGAAAGCAACGGGGAGAGAGAAAGATTGATAGCTAGATTACATAGATAGATTAGATAAGACCCTCAAACTCTCCTTTTCACTGCAGTTTATGTGTGTACTGAGCGCACATAAAAAGCCTTGGAGCTGCCCGTGTTGATTCAGTTGTACTGACGAAGACAGCAGATCAAATGCGTCATAATAGCGACGCTGAGCGAATGCAGTGTTTGTTCAAGTCCTATGG
The DNA here is from genome assembly GCA_963932185.1 of Troglohyphantes excavatus. NCBI lineage: Eukaryota > Metazoa > Arthropoda > Arachnida > Araneae > Linyphiidae > Troglohyphantes > Troglohyphantes excavatus. Next base: position 52,178,690 of record OZ010676.1, on the reverse strand, counting down.
GTTGGTGGAAAGGGGCGGTCAGTGCAAGAAAAGGGAATTCAATAAATAATAAGCTTCAGCACGCTAGAGTTAATTCGTTGTCTGTGAAATGGTAACTACGGCATTAAAAAATCAAAAGGAATTGTTAACTGGAAAAAATACCACAGAACATAAAAATAAACAACCTATGTCCCAATCAAATAAAAAAAGACAATAATATTTGTTTAAATTTTTTATTGAAATAACTTTTCAATAAAAAATCTGTGGGATGGCTATAAAATCATATTCATATCATTAAAAATACATCAAAATTGGTACACACATTCAAAAAAAAGTGTGCCGAAAAATGGAAAAAAAAGTAATAACTCAATTCCATATTGTTCAACATAGCAACTCAGTTCAACGTATCTACTCAGCTCAACATATCGACGCAAAATAAAGTAAAATACATTCTTCTGAACTACTCTTTAAAGATAGGTTTTAAGATTTAAGTTAAGCAGAAAATACACAGGGAATAAATTTGCATAGTTATAACTCATATATATATATATATATATATATATATATATATATATATATATATATATATATATATATATATATATATATATATATATATATATATATATATATATATATACATTATAAATAATAATGGTTACCATTATTTAATTTTTTGCTAAAGTTTGATGTAATTTTTCTGAAACATGTTCCGTTAAAATTTTTTTATTAAAAATTATTAAAACTGACTTTTCATTACCGAATTCTTACCAACTGAATCGTTATTAAATATCAAGAACATGACATTTAAAAAATTCGAAATCATTAAGTAACATTTCATTAGGGGCACTATACCTATAGGAATAGCTTTTCTTTTTTATATATTACTAAAATTTGTAAAATGTGGAGAAGCACACATCATCGAAATGTAAATTCTCCGTTATTCAACAATTTAATGCAACGGTAACAAAACCTATCCACAACGTGGCAAATAAAGTATTGCTGCGTGAATTCCCCATGTCTTCAGTCTAAAACCCCGGTTCGGAAAAACACTTCTAGTGACATCTTTACAAGTGGCAAAGGGTGTATGTATGTGTGTGTGTGTGACTTGTCATGTCAGTCATCCGCCACAAGGTTCGTCTACAGCTCGTTGCGTCCGCCCAGACTGCTCGAGACAATCACTTCACGCAGCAAGGTCAACCCTGTTTTTCCTTTTGTCTGAAGATACGAATACATCAACTGGAGAAAAAGAAAAAAATAGTTTAGGGGTTTCTACCAGAGATTTACGATCAAGTTACGCCTACAAACAGTTTCGGGAGGTCATTGAAATCGAAATTATTTCCTTTTTTGTATTTATTTCTTTTGCTGGCTGTGTGTATCTGGAAGAGTCTTGTGGGTCAGAGCGAGGTTCAATGGCAAGGTTGCCTATTTGCATGTACTTTCGCGTACGTCCTTGCTGACAGGATTAGCTTCGGGAATTGTGTCTACGAAAGTTGGTATGTGTGTTGTTGTAGAGGAAATAGGAATGACTTTTTGTAGATTGGAATTGTGTCTGGAAAAGCTGGCATATGTGCTATTGTAGACAGAATTTTAATGATGTTCTGTAAAATAGGAGTTTCATAGTACTCATCAATAGTCGGAGACAAGTTCAATGGCAAAGTTGCCTATTTTCACGTACTTTGGCATTGGTGGACGTCCTTTCTGACAGGATTAGCTTCGAAAATGTGTTTGCAAAAGTTGGTATGTGTGCTGTTGTAGAGGGAATTGGAATGTTGTTCTGTAGATCAAAAGCTATATAGAGCCCACAAATAGTCAATGGCAAGGTTGCCTATTTGCTTTTACATTGATGTACGTCCTTGCTGACAGGATTAACTTCGGGAATTGTGTATGCAAAACCTGGTATGAGAGTTTTTATAGAGCGAATGCTACTCACAATTGTCAGTGATATGTTGAATAGCAAAGTTCCCTGTTTGCATGTGCTTCTTCGGGAATTGTATCTGCGAAAGGGGGTATGTGCGGTGTTGTGGAGAAAATATGAATGACATTCTGTAGATGTTTAGTATTTGGGAATTATAATGAGATATATTAAAAAACAGTGTTTTCAAAGTTTTCGAACACAGTCAGGTGACAAGCACGATACCCTATTCTATATGACAATTAAATTGTCCATGAAAGTTGCAATTTGCAAAAGTCATTTCGAAACGGTGAGACGTTGATTGGATTTGCAAGGCTCGATCTTGCAATCTTCTAATGGCGAGTACAATATAAAGAAATTAAATCTCCACTTCCCTTGAAACATTTTAGACATTAACTTTATATTCTTTGCTTAATAATCTCCAGCCATTGATAATTCACACCCAAACTGTACATACATATAAATTACAAACATTTAGTCTATTAAAATAAGTTTAATGACACGATTTAAATATGAAATATTCCTCGACTTACACTCACTACTTGTTTGTGTTTAAAAATGTACAATTTCTTGAACCGACTTTAAAGGTTAACAATTATTATAAGAGTAAATTTATTTCCTCAAAACAGCATAAAGTACATTAAACAGTTTAAAAATCCTAAGAACCAACAACACAACATATAGTCCTCAAAAGTAGACAATATCAGGGCCCAAGTTCAACAGTTTAGTAATATAGACATAACATCACTGCGGGGGCGTACTTCCCTAAAAAATTATCTCAAAAGAAAAAAACATCTCGCATGTTTTTACTACACTGTAAAAAAAATCCCGTAAAAAAAACGCTTTAAAACTGGCAGCTGGGTTGCCAGTTTTAAACCGTAAAATTGACGGTTAAAATCCGTAAATGCAAACGGTTTAAAACTGTAAGTGGACGGTTTTCTCCCGTAAATCTTTTACGGTTTTTGTCCGTAATAATGAGACATATCCGTTATGTGACGGGTACTTCCCGTTAATCTAAAACGGTTTTTATCCGTAATAATGAGACATATCCGTTATGTGACGGGTATTTCCTGTTAATCTAAAACGGTTTTTATCCGTAATAATGATATGTAACCGTTATGCGACAGGTATTCTCCCGTTAAACTTATACGGTTTTCATCCGTAATAATGACATATAACCGTTAAGCAACAAGGTTTCTTCCGTTAATCTTATATGGTTTTTATTCAAAATAATTACATAACCGTTATTAACAGGAATTCTCCCATTAATATAAAAGATTTTATTTGTATTCTCTTAACCTGAAGTGATTTTAATATGTATTGACATATAATATTATTATATCTGTAAAAAATATCATACGATTTACATCAACTCAATCAGAATTGGTATTTCCCGTTTCATGGTAACAACTTTCAAATGTAATATTTACTGAAAACTGCATAACATTTTACTAGGACTATAATAATTATAGTAATATACCTTTTATGGCATATTGGCCATATTACAGTAACAGCTTTTAACAGTAAATAATACTGATAACCATGTGAAAATAACTAAACTTAATATATACTTCAAATCACATTAATGACGAATGCTGTTCGTAATTTTTACCCATGTTAGATACAACATTCAGTTGTCTTAGTTGATAACCCTATGCCAATTGACTTATGTTTGACATTCTTAGAGTGGAAATAATAATTATAAAGGTAAAAAATACATATTAAAAGGAATTCTGCTATATGTTAAACTGCTTTCCCCTCCCTTATAGTTAACAGATTTGACCCATAACAATCACAAATAGACATTATTTAACAGTTTTAAACCATCATAATAAATTTAATTGGTTACAGCAGCAGTTCTAAACCTTTGGTATGTGTACGATCTGGTTGGGGGTATGCGAAAACAATATTAGCATTGGCGGAAAATACCTAAAATAAATTAATATAAGTAAAATCTAAAATGGAAGCCTACAAGTCATCAATTTGAGTTGTTGTGTTGAGCTGCATAACAAAAACAAACTTTTTTTTTTTGCATAAAGGGTACACAAAAATAAAAAGTTTTATCAGGGAGATTATTTATCAGGATTTATTTTAAGAGAAAAAAGGTTGAGAACCACTGTGTTACAAGATCTTTCAGAGTTGTAAAATATACAATTTACTAAATATCAAAATACTTAAATAAAAAAAAATGTGAGACTATTATGTATTTAATGCAAATTTATTTTCTTGTGTTCTTAAACAAGATATAATTAAACAAATTTAAATGGAGCATAAAATTATAATTATAACTTATACAATTCAAATAACATACACAAATCTATGAAACATATACATTTCAAAATGTATTTGACATATTTTACATAAAGCAAGAATCCGACATATTTACACATGGGAGGAATCTTTTACATGTTTAATAAAATTTTACATACAAAATACATCAAGTTAAAAAAAAAATCCTTACATTTCAGGGTTATGTGTTTAATGGAGGACTATATAAATAACTGTATATTATATTTAGTGAATACAATAACTCCAAAATTCAAAGTTTACATAATGAAAAAAATTATGTAAAAAAGTTTACATAATGAAAGAATAAATTTATAATGTACTCTAAATGTATGCCCAATATTTAAACTTCAATGTATACACAAAAGATTAAATTAGCCAGCTAAAAATTGAATCCCCAGTAGCAGAAAATTTCTTAACGGTGTGCGACAACATTTTAGTAAGTAAGATTTGTCTGCAACTTCATTTATTATATAACTATTGGTATACCTTTCATGAGCAAGTGTAACAGCGATGATTAAAGAAAAAATTTCAGCAATTTTAATATTCAATTTTTTTTCATGCGATGTTTACTCATTGGTAAATTATAACTTGTCATCACTTACATAATAAAGTATTAATTTTTTTAATATTTAACACACTTTATGAACACACATACCCATTTATTAAATAGTTTCAACATTTAAAACGGGACTCCCAACGGGATTTAAAACAAAAACTCCTTTATTGACAATATTTTCAAATGAAAGGAATACAAATTAAAATTTATAAATGAAACAAAAAAAAAGATTATTTTTCGAATTTTGTTGGTAAATTAATATTGCAATTACAACTTTAAATTATAGTAACTTAATGAAATTACAAAGTTTATACTAGAGATACAAAAACGGAAGGGTGCAAAAAGAATGCATCTCTTTATCTGCTAGTACTTTAATGTGCAAGTCTGAAATTGCAAAAAATTAACTTCTAAAGCAATTTAAATTATTTTTATTCGCAACAGGCAAGTCTAATAAATCATGTTTTCCAGGGTGTCCACAGGGAAAGCATTTTGAATTTCCCTGCAAGCCATACTTTTTTTTATGGCAATATTTTAAAAATTTATTATTGTTCCTTATTATGCAAGATATGCTTTGCCATTATCTTATTATTTCCCAAAAATATATTTATTTTTAATATATAAGTTTACTAACTATTTCGCTTGATTTTCTAATTCCCAAAAAAGTGGAACCAAAGTTTAACATCCAAAAATCAATGCATACAAATTTAATGCAAAATTCCAGAGCATTTACCAAATATGTATCAATAATTCAAAATGCTAATTAAAAATCATAAAAGTCCAAGTAAGTGCAATATATCTCTTAGATTATTAGTGATTGTACTTTAAGATCAAAGTCTAAAGTAATCACAATATTAAAAAAGAAATCCAATATACTCAAAAAGTAGAAACTCAATGCATCCCTATCCCTAATAATAAAACTAATTTATTAAATCTAATCCAGTATCTTTAGATATACAGCTGGTACACAAAATATATTTCCTAAGATCTGAAATGTACCCAAAACATAATAAAGGCAACAACAGTTTCGTCAAGTTCAACAGAAAAAAAAAATCATTTTAGGGGACGTTCAAAAGAAATTTGATTTTACTAGGAACTTAGCAAATTTTAAACATTTGAAAGATTTATTTCTAAAATAAATTGAGTGGGCGGGCAAGTACCTAGTTATAGATAGCCAATTGGTTTGTCAAATTTTAAACATCAGCATTCTGGTGCGGTTTCTACGACTTTGAAAGAGAAAATTTTCACTTTTAAAAGTCTTATACGCAATTTCCCTCTTTTTGATTGGATTTAAAAATTATTTGAATATTTGTAAACAATCAACAATGTTTCACAACCAGAAATCAAGTTAAAAATATTTATTTTTTACCAATTCCCTGATTTTTTCAAAAAAATTCTAAATTCCCTGATATTTCCAGTATGGTCAAATTCCCTGTTTGTGGACACCCTGTTTACTTATCATTGAAAAATAACAGAGCAAGTACAAACTGTCATCTTAAATGAAAATAAAAAACCATGACAAAAAAATAAAATCGAATATTTTGCAGGATAAGTTTATTTTAAAATACTAGAATTCACACAATACCCTCAAGAATATTAAAATATTCCAATTTATAAAATGAAGAAATTTTTCAAGTCCCGATTTTTGGGAAACTTTGTACAACAATTGGATCTTAATAGTAAAAAAGATATACATGAAAATAAATTAAACCTCAAAGAAACACTTTTCAAAACAAGAAAAAGAGCTTTAAATCTGATGAAAAAAAAAATGTATTTGAAAAAAGTGAAAAATCATTGTGCTACAATGCAGATTTTTGATAAAATTTTCAATTGTGGTTAGTTGAAAATAATCAAATACCGAACAAACTCAATCAAAATTGAAAAAACGGACATAAAATGCTAGAGATATAGTAATAAATTCTAAAAAAATTATTTAGTTACCAAAATAGGAGTTGAAAAACCTTGATACCTGTTGACTATCAAATAATTAGATAAAAATGGGCAAAGAGGAAAAAAAAAACCAAGAGGGAAAAAAATTATTGCTAAAGTCGAAAATCTGCCGCGAAAAGTGCATAAAATGCTGCTTTAACACCATTCAAAGTGCATAAGTTTGTTGAATAGTGTTAAGACTTTTGGGTCCATTATACTCTTCTTTCGTTTGCCTGATTTTGACCCTTTATCAGGATTAATGCCAAAAAAACACCTGGAAAATGGAAAGAATATAGTGCAGAATAATGTTAATAAACAAGACTTCCATAATTTTATCAGGCAATTTCATGAATACTCTAAAACACATATTACACTTGAATATATAAAAATGTTACCTCTGTATAAACTCGAGAGTAGAGGCAGCATTTTCAGGGTATTCTATGTTTAATACGTAGAACGTAGAAAACATCATCAAAATACCAATATCAAATGTTTTGATATCTTCATTGATAATTTTTTTGTCAACGGCAACCATATAGGTATGGGGAGAAAGATCATCATCTAGAAAAGAATATAATTGTTTTTAATTAAGTTAATTGTAATGCAAACCTACCCATATCTACTCCAAATATTTTATAATATTCTGTTTCTGGTAGCAATAGCAATTCTAATTTTATAAGTCTACTAGTAAGAGTACCTGTTTTTAACACGAAAAACAAAATATAGACTAATGACAGAACAAAAAATACACACTTTCTCACCTCCCAGGGATAATTGCAAATAACAGTTTAAAATTTATCATAAAAAGGTCCCATTAAGTGTTTTTATTAATTAAAATTTAATATATCTTTTATAGTAATCATTTGAAGAAAAAAATAACTAAATATTCCTTTGTTATTTGTCTGCTGCTTAAAAGTAATAAAGAATTAAAATTTGATAGCAGGGAAACATACCTATACATTTTTTACTATTAAAATACTTGTACTTAAAAGAGCTTACCACAAATAACTAAACATGGGGTAGTGGGCAGGATATTTAAATTTTCCACATCAGTCCGAGTTGAGGAAGACTAAAAGATTTAAAACAATATTTTTTTTAAAGTAAATTATACACAAGATTCAAAACAACTGAAAACAAAAATCTAAATGAATTATATATGAAAGACATTTTAAGTAATAAAATATACGAGTTTTACCTAACAAAAATACTAAATTGGAGGGAAAATTAAGAAGCCTCTTCATACAATAGGTGCATTTGGCTAAAAATAGTTGGCAGACTTTTATGGTCGAAAATAGTATCCTTAGGCTGCTAAAGCCATCTAAATTATTAAATTGTTTAACTATTAAAACTTGAATTCAAAAATATATTGGATGATAAGTTAAAATTTTTCAAAAATATTCTATAAAAAAAGAACTAAAATTATTTAAATTAATCATAATACTTACATCAACTTTAACAAAGAGACAATCAGGCTTTTCTCTGAAGTAATCCATCAACAAATGAATAACCAACTCCAAATTGTCTCCCGTGAAATTTATAAAAGTTTCTGCCATCTTTGGATTATTTTGTGTTTTGAAATATGATACAACCTTTCTGGCCTTCTCTTTTACCGAGTTTTCTGCCATCTTTACTAAATCAACCCCAACTAATATTTTGAAATGCAAAAAAATACCTTCTTCTGTAAAAAGCAGCGGCCATGAGTTTAACAAAATTTGAATGTTAGTTAAAATATTTATTTCTTCTCTTTGACTATAAAAGGTAGAACTCATTAATTTGATACCATTTTCTCCAATGGTTCCAGGTTGAACCAATGGTGACAGCCCTTTCATCTGCTCTTTCTTTTCAAGCTGGGTGACAGCAGTTTCATCTTCTGGCAATATAGGCTGCCAATTTATGCAACCATACTGGTCTGAAGACTTCACTTTTCTAGCAGCTGGCTCATCCACATCAGCTGAGGATTTCAATTGCCTCTTCAGACCAGTAAAGGGGCTGTGTCTGTTCAAATTCTCAAATTTCACTATAAAGCTCCTTAATAAGGACTCGTGTCCACCTGCCAATTTCTCACCACACCAAATGTCACTCAGTGAATTTGAATAAGTTTCAACTGCTTTCTTGGCTATTAGAGAAAGTTTTGCTTTCCCAGGCTTTTGACAAATTTTAAAAATTTGTTTGCACACAATGTTCACAAACTCACGCCTGTCTCCAGGATTTGGTTTAACACCTTGCTTTAACGATGTCATAAGTTGGGAGGGCATCTTTTCCACGGAATCTGAAATTTGTCAACCCAGTCAGTAGCTGATGACGAAGGCAAACTTTCAGTTGTAGATATTGCTGCCTCCGAATTTTGTAGTACCAGTGGTATTGATGCCGGTTGTTCTGGTTTCTCTTGCGTTGGTTCTGCTACTTCCCCTATATAAAAAAAAATTACAGTAATTTTTAACTAATTTCTGGGTCATTTTACTTTTTATTGGCATTGACAAAATGTTAGTCACATAGAGCATTAATTATACTGTTTCTGTCACGAGATCACTACATATTTTCTTTTGTCATGTCAATTCGAACTCCCAATCCTCTGATTGGCAAGATGTTGACCTTGAGGCCACTGGGTCTCCAATATCTATGTGGACTTAACAATCTATCTATGGAGTCTAAAATATCCACAATTTTCGTCACCAACATCCCATTGCACAACTGTACTGCGATGTTAATTCATCAACTAACCAAACAATTCCAATATTTTGGTTAATTGACGTTGAGCTAATATGGTTCAACTGTACCTTGTTCCAGGGCCTTTTCTTCAAAATAGACCCACGAACCGTCACCAATAGCCCATTGTTCAGCTCTTGTGCAATGTTAATTAACCAACTAACGACATGCTACAGCTTCACATTGAGCTATTGGCGAAGGTTCGGGGTCTTCTCGGAAGAAATAATTTTTTTGAAAGTGCCCTGAAATGTCCATTCAAAAATGGGATGCCCTTTTTCTGCCAACAGTGCTATGCCCCTTTTTATTTCTAGAGTGAACACTGGATAATTAAAAATTAATAAATTGTGGAATTTTACATACCAGATATTTGCCAAGACTGCACTAGTTTTCGGACTTGTATTGGCAGCAGCAGTGCAGACAAATCAGTTTCCCGCACATACTGTAGATCTTCATCCACCGTAACCCCTATCTCATTTAACAGCTTCACAATTGATTCTAACAATTGTGTACCCAAACTTGGTAACACATCCTTTATCTTTGAACGTATCACTTCCATAACATATCCCTAGAAAAAGATAGACACAAAATCTATACAAAACATCTGTTTATGGTACTAACTACTACTAAAATAATTAATAAAAGCATTCTTAATCTAAATTACAAAAGCCATCTAAAAATATTACTCAATTACCATCAGCAAAGTATGTCTGAACATTAAATCCGATTGGGGTCCAATGTCCCGACTCCTATTGTGAGTGAGTCGAGTGCAAGATATTAAGTGTTGTTCTCGTCATCTAACCATAGTTCAAAAATACGCAGAATTCCCGGAACCTACATTCCAAATTGACCCCAAACTGTCGCCAATAGCCCATTGTGCAGCTGTAGTCCGACGTTAACTAATCAATTTTCTTCTCTCTCTCTCTCTCTCTATGTTGGCACTCTAGGCAGAAAAGTTGTCTTCAAGGGAATGGTGTAAAGAAATATATTTTAAGTTCCCTATCTCGTATAAAGGTAATGGATAGTAATCTAAAAGATTATTAACATCAATCAAAATGATCTCGTGTTTAGAATGGCCTATTTCATAAATGCCTAGTTCAGCTACAAAATATGTTGAGAAAACCTCAACAGCAAAGTAAACTTTTAAGTTATCTTTTACTAGAATTAACAAAATTTTAGAAAATTCTATATTTTCATTTCGAAATAGAGATAAAAAGTAGCCTTTTTTATAGTCGGTACCTTTTATATTTACATCATATGATATAACTGTATCGTTTGGAGTAAAGAGATCTATAGGAATTGCCTTTCTAATTTCATCACTGTACAACTCTAAATGAAACTCGCTACTTTTGTTAATTATTAAATCGCAATACACAGAATTATCTGCATGAATATATGTTTGTAGCAGCTGATGTCTTAATGCTAATGTAGCACAAATGTTTTTGAAATTTCTTGATTGACGGGCACATCTTTTGAAATAACTGTGCTTGCTCTCAAATCGAAGAGTCCAAGATCTAATTAATGGGCCAAATTGCACAATTAGTGTGGGATAATGGTTTAGGTAATGATGCTTTGGCCTAAGAGGAACTGCCGGAAAAGCTTTTGCCCTTAAAAAGAGATACTCTTCAATTATAGTTTGTAGAAAAATAATTTGTCCTCTAGCAATCTGTGGTGCACAGACTATTTCTACAATTCTTCGTAAAAGAATACACAACTCCCACACAGCATCATCATAATCCTTCACACAACTACCAAATAAAAGAGGGAACATTCTCAGTAAGCACCAAGTTTGAGCTGCGTGACCTGTAACTTTTGTTAAAAATGATTATGAACAGTTCATCCTATACAAACTGTATCTGGCATCGCATTAATCTTTCTTGTTTTATGCTTGCTTTTTGTGGCAACGAGTTTGTTGTTTGTTCTAAATTCTTACTTTCGTTCCTGCTTGTATCGTTATTAATGTTTTGTTTCATGGTGTAATAATATACTTGTTAAATCAGTATTAATGTATCTTTCCTTCAGTTTTACAAACATTTCCAACACTGCCCTTGTTCAAAAACGATGCTGGGGAGCAATCGAGCCCGGATACGACATGGTAATGAGCGAGAATGAAAGAAACAAGAACGATGAAGCCCTAACGCTGCTGTTCCTAATCGTCGAAGACACCTTCCTAGATGATATAGGAGAGTGCTTGAGAGCCAGAGAAGCCTGGAATATTCTAAAGGAGATGAACACGAAGTTTGGATTACTGCATATTCTACAACTGATGAAGGACTTCTTCAATACATCGATGAAGCCAAATGAAACAGTGAAAGTTTATCTAGGCAGGCTGATGGACATTCATCGAAAGTTAGCCAGTGGTGGATACGCTTTTACAGACCGAGAAGTTGCCCTGGTGATGCTCATAGGTCTACCCAAGGAATATGAAGCAATAATTCTGAACTTCGAGAAAGATGAAGAGAACCTGACTACGACAGTTGTGAAGTCGAGACTCCTAGTAGAAGAGAAGAGAATTTCCCGAAGCACAAACGAAGGTGCAGAAATTCATGAAGAACGTGCACTCCACACTAAAAGTTTTAACAACAACCAGAAGAAGCCAGCAGCCAGAAGATTTGTCAAGAAGTGGTCACAAAGTAAACAAGATGAAGAAGCAGATTTTAAGAAGAAAATCAAATGTTTTAGTTGTGGCGAATGGGGACATATCTCCAGACAATGTGAAGAAGCTCACAAACAAGATCGAAATGCTGCCAAAACTGCCATCGACTTGAAGAATGTGGCATGGTCAGCAAACAACGAAGTAAATAAATCTACTCAATGGATCCTTGATAGTGGTGCTACAGAACACATGACATCTGATAGAGAAAAGTTTTTGAGTTTTGAAAACTACACCTCCACAGTTGAAGTTGCCAACTCAGAGAAGGTTAACGTTACTGGAAGAGGTGATGTTTTGCTTTCTTTTCATGACAACTCTGGAAGAAGAGACATTACTCTTTCACATGTTCTGTACATACCAAAATTGGAAGGAAGTCTACTCTCAATAGGAAGAATAGAAGAACGGGGATTCAAAGTCCAGTTTGCTGATGGAGAAGCAAAGGTAATGGACAGCAATAATGAGATTGTTCTGACAGCCAGAAGGAAAGGCAGACTTTACATCATTGAAGAAAGTCAACCTGTTGCATATGTCACTAAAGCTGCAAACGAAGAATTGTGGCATCGTCGTTTAGGACACCCACATAGCAATAGAATGAAGGGTTTTGACTCTACTGTTGACGAACAGAAGACCCACCCATCACCAAACAAACCCTGCTCTGTGTGTATCCAAGGAAAAATGAAACGACAACAATTTCCAAAAGTCGCAAATACAAGAGCTGAACAGGTACTTGAGATCATACACTCGGATGTTGTTGGAAAGATCTCTCCACCTTCATTAGGCGGTTCTAATTACTTTGTTGCATTCACAGACGACTACTCTCGCTACACAACAGTATATCCAATGAAGACTAAGGATGAAGTTCTCTCAAAATTCGATGAATTCAGATGCATAGCAGAAAACTTGCACAACAGAAAAATCAAAATCTTGAGAAGCGACAATGGAGGAGAGTATAAAAGCGACAAATTTAATGAGTACCTTATCAAACATGGAATACAGAGGCAACTGACAGTACCAGAATCACCTCAGCAGAATGGAATCTCTGAAAGGATGAACCAGACACTGATCAACACAACTAGATGTCTGCTCATTGAGTCTGGGCTGGAGGCAAGTTTTTGGGCAGAAGCAGTTTGCACAGCAGCCCACCTTCGAAACAAGTGCTCTTCAGCTGCAATCGAAGGAGACATTCCAGAGAGAAGATGGTCAGGTAAAGAAGTCCAGCTGGATCACCTTAGAGTCTATGGATGCAGAACCTGGAGTCATGAACGCTCATATTCAAGACGGAGTAAACTTGATCCCAAAGCTACAGAATGTATCCTCGTGGGCTATCCTGATGGCATCAAGGGATACAAGCTATGGAATCTGAAGAGAAAGAACTTCTGTGTTAGCCGAGATGTGATCTTTGAAGAAGATGTCTTCCCCTTCAAGACAGAAAATCACACAGCTCTCGCAAAGCAAGAAGATGTTTTACTACACATTGAAAATGATGAATTAGAAGTTTATGGTTCTCCAACTGAAGTAGAAGTTTATGATTCTCCAACTGAAGTAGAAGTTTATGATTCTCCAACTGAAGTAGAGACACACCAACATCCACTTGAAATCAATGACGAATCTAGTGATCATGAAGATTCAACTGAAGACACTGACCAAGAAGCAGAAACCTTCATCCAATCACCTGAACAACATTCAAGTCAAGACGAAGTCCATTCAAATGTAGATGAAGTCATAAGATATGGTCAAGAAGAAGTTGAACATTCAGGACCAGATGATGAACACATCATAGGTGAAATTGTTGTTCCTGAATCCCACAAACAAACCAGCAGAAGTGGTAGAAGCATGAAACCTCCTCAACACTTGAATGACTACATTCTATACAAGGCAGAAGAAACAGAATGCTTCACGGAAGCAAAGGCTCTTAAAGAAAAAGATCCTATAACAGTAAAGGAAGCCTTGATGTCACCTGAAGCTGAGATGTGGCGAAGAGCCATGAATGAAGAAATCGAAAATTTACACAGTGCTCAAACTTGGGAACTTGTCACCAAACCACCAGGCATCAAAGAAATCTCATGCAGATGGATATTTCGAAAGAAGAAAGATGAAGCAGGAAACCGTGTAAAATTCAAAGCTAGATTGGTAGCAAAGGGTTATCTACAAGTACAAGGTGTTGACTTTCATGAAACTTTTGCACCTGTCATCAAACTGAAGTCAATTCGTATCTTATTGTCAATTGCTGCCGAAATGGAATTTGAGGTCCATCAAATGGACATTACAGCAGCTTACCTCAATGGAACTCTAGAAGAAGACATATATATGTCTCAGCCAGATGGATGTGCAGAAGAAGGTAAAGAACACCTCGTATGCCATCTTAAAAGAAGCTTATATGGCCTTAGGCAGTCAGGTCGTGTATGGAATTCTTGCCTAGATAATTTCTTGACTAGCTGTGGACTGAAAAGATCAGATGCTGACCCCTGCATTTACTACAACTCTCAAAGAACCTTAATAATAGGCATTTATGTAGATGATCTACTTCTTGTTGGAAGAATACAAGAAATAAAGAAATTTAAGGAAGAGATCAAAAATCAGTTTGCTGCAAAGGACCTTGGTCCAGCTAACTACATCTTATCAATGAAGATAAATCAAGAAGATGATGGTTCCATAACACTTGATCAAACTGCTTATGTATCGGAGATATTAGAAACCTTCAAAATGACTACAGCCAAACCCGCATCCACCCCATTGGATCCTAATATAACATTCCTGAAGGTAGAAGATCAACAATGGGAACACATTAAAGAAAGAAGCAGCAAGATACCATATAGACAAGCAGTTGGGAGTCTATTGTATCTGGCATGTGGTACTCGCCCTGACATAGCATTTGCATCAACATATATGAGCCAATTCAATGCGAAGCCCAGTGAAGAGCATTGGAGAGGAGTAAAGCATATTCTGAGGTATCTTAAAGGTACAATGCACAGAAAACTAAAATTCCAGAAGACAGGAAAGAAGTTACAAGTTTACTCTGATGCTGATTGGGGAGGAGATAGAACTGATCGGAAATCTTACAATGGTTACATGCTATTGCTCGCAGATGGACCAGTCTCGTGGTCAAGCAAGAAACAAGCAACCACAGCCTTGTCATCGACTGAGGCAGAATACATCGCAATGTGCCATGTTGCGAGGGAAGTCTTGTGGATCAACAGTTTGTTGAAAGAAATTTGTGACAAATTTGTATCCTCGACTCAGAAAGTTCTTGTCGACAATCAAGGAGCAATTTTTATTGCAAAGAATCGTGTGACTTCAGAGAGGAGTAAACACATAGACATAAAGCACTTTTTCCTCCGAGAGTTAGTGTCCAACAAGACCATCGAGTTTGAACATGTACCATCCAAGGAAAATTTTGCAGACTTGATGACTAAAAGGGTACAGAAAGGGACTCTCTGCAACTTGAAGTATGCAATGACTGTGATTACATGATTAACGTTTTGTGTACAGAAGTTCCTGAGAACTGTAATAATCAAGGGGACGTGTTAAAAATGATTATGAACAGTTCATCCTATACAAACTGTATCTGGCATCGCATTAATCTTTCTTGTTTTATGCTTGCTTTTTGTGGCAACGAGTTTGTTGTTTGTTCTAAATTCTTACTTTCGTTCCTGCTTGTATCGTTATTAATGTTTTGTTTCATGGTGTAATAATATACTTGTTAAATCAGTATTTATGTATCTTTCCTTCAGTTTTACAAACATTTCCAACAACTTTATTATTTTTCGCATCAATCTCATTTGGTTTATTGCGACAATCAGTTCCCAAATATACAAAATTAGACAAAATAAAATTTAAGCGCTTGAAATCAATCCATTTTTTTTGCTTTACAAAATAGTCTATGTATAATTTCAAGTCATAAGAGACTACACCTTCAAAGAGATCATGTCCAAGACATGGTGGCAAACCTGGTTGACAAACGTGAAAGTATGTCAAATCATTAAACAATGAAGAAAATTTGATGCCCTCACAGCTCTCACCATCTACAATATTACTGACACTATTATTGTAACTGTCTGCGGTACGTACTTGGCCAACAGAATATGGTTTGCTATGAAATTCATGTTTTCTTATCAAACAATAACGACACATGTAATCAGCATTAAAGCTTTCCAGAAATCCACCAATGCAATGGGAGCCCAAATTATCTCCAACAATGCAACAAACTGTACCCTTGAAGATCTTGTTGTCTATCATTATACCTCTTAATTCTAGATCTTTAAGGTCACTAATCAAAGTAGAAAATATTTTTGACTGACCAAAATACCTGAAATCTGACTCTTTACATAAAAGAAGCAACTGGATATTATCACTATTACACCTGTAAAATGGCGGTAAATTTGCTAAAGAAAAATACACACCAATTACTTTATGTGTTTTCTTTGCTGAGCCAAGAGGATTAACAACTTCAAATGCATCTTGGTAAAGTATTATTGGTAAAGTATCAGTGGGATCCTTAAAAAGTGCAATTTGTTTAAACACTTCACCATCCCAAATATCTCTTAATATTCCATCATCAATTTTTTCATTTAAGTACTTGTTACTTAATCTTTTCACTGCTTTATTACTTAATAAACTCTGTAATGTTTTACCTATAGGAATATACTGACAATAAGAAGGTCGCTTTAGTTTATTTTTACCTAAATATATATTTACTGGCTCAACGTAATTATAAAAATGTTTCTTATAAAAACATTTTCTTTTATAGTCAGTTTTAAAAAATTCTGAATTATAGGAACTCATGAAATTATTATTTTTTATCTCATTTACAATATGTCCAATATCACTTGTAGATACTGAAAATGACAAAAGTTTATCCTTTACTTTTTCACAAATTAATTCATTATTTAAATTACTTAAATTTAAAATTTCTTCACATATCTTTTGAATTACAACAACTGGCAACAAGTTCTTGGATTCTAATTTAAGATAAAATAGCCCCAAACACTTGAGGATATTGTCCTTTAATGTAGGGTCGCTTAAAATATTGTCATCAGATAAACAATCCTCAATTTCTTCACTAATACCGATGTAATTAGATTCGCTTTCAATTCGATTGAGATCGCTATTGGCCACGTAAATATCTTTAACTCCAATATTTTTCAGAACGTTGAGTGAATCCCAATGGCAACGACTGAGGTGGCTGGTAAAGGACGATATTTTTTCGTATTTCAGATTGCATTTAATAAATAGACATACCATTTTCATCCCTGCATCTATGTGCTCCTTGATATGGGATACAAGAGTTGGCAAATCTTTTATAATGGTCTGTTCACATGAAATTAAGTTGCATTTCAAAATCATGCTATCGATAACTGGCAATTGAGGCAATTTTTTCATCAATTTATGATCTCTAAATACGTGGCTCTTAAAAGATGAATACATTTTGAACCGCCGAGAACAAGACGGAACTCCACATGGAAACGAAACACGGTGAACATTACGATGCAAATGCCAATGCTTCACATAAGATTTATAAAGTGTAGTAGTGAAACTACACAGTTCACAACAAAGTTGATCAGTCATCGGAATTTTTTTACAGAAATATCATTTCATACATCTAAATACAGAGTAATTAGCAAAACAAAAAGAATGTACACTTACTTCGTTTATAAATGCCGCGATCGCTGAATCAAGGCCTTTTCACACAGCTTGGCTTGGTCGGTTCCAACCGCGGAGGAAAGAAGCAACACTTCGAAGGTTTGGTTTCATTAAAGAACGTCGCACTAGAGCTGCATAGTGGGCTATTGGCGACGGTTCGGGGTCTATCTCGAAGGAAAGACCCGGGAACACATTCATTCATACCTGCACCTCGTTATTTTAGAACCATGGTCAGATGACGAGGAAACACCTGAACTGGCACCCAACGCCTTCAATAGACGTCGGGACTTTGGTTTGACCCCGATCAGATTTATCGTGCACCAGTCCCGTATACACGCCGTTAATTTTTGCGGATGTTCTGGACGACTTTTCTAATATTTTGTAGCGAAGCTGGCAACCCTCGGATCACAAAATCATTACTTTTCTTTGTCAAGTCCATCGCACGGGTTCGAACCACCAATCCTCGGATTAATATCTGAACGCCTTTAACCGCTCGGCCACGGAGGCCTGAGTTCGTGTTTGGAAGGATTCCTGATGGTATTGCAGGTTTAAACTTTAAAGACAGCGATCTAGTAAAATCGGAAGGTTTTCAATATCGCTTTTCGTCGTTTGCAAAAACAAAAAAACTGCACTGTGTATACACCATGCACGTAGGTAGGGGGGGGGGGGGGAGTTCAAACCCCTCCCATTGAAAGTCAAGTAAATAAATTACAAACCGAATTACTGTAAATTACAAACCGAATTACTGCTTGTGGGGGAGGGAGGGGGGGAAGGGGGAGAATACATTGAACATGGGGGGTATTGGGACATAGAGTAATAATACAAAATTTAATAATTTAATATTATAATTCTCTGTATTGGGACAGAAACACGATGACCTCATATTAAGTTTAGTTTGAAATAAAAATAACATGTTTTCCAAAGATGGCGATGAGGTCCTTTTTATCTTAAACTTAGGGCTACCAGAAATAACAAAAGCCAACCCGGTACACTCGTAGTATGTGTCATTTCTTACCAATCATGGCAAACATTTAACTATGTGAACATGATGAGCCCCTTCCCGCTTGTTCAAAAAGCCCCGTTCACACGTGTTTAAAGAAATTGCGGCAATTTCTAGTGGAGTAATATTTCAAAAGTTTTTAAGACTTTATATATATAATTTTTTATACTTTTTTAAAATCTGAAAATTATCAATTTTTAAAAAATTGCCCATCAAATAAATTATCTAGACAAAGTTTTTTTTTTTTTTTTAAAGCATGCATCTAATATTTTATTCCTTGTGTTAAAGTGTTACTAAACAATCGGGAACAATTTTAAAGTAGTTTTTAAGTAATGCGCTCTCAAGCGTGGGAGACATCTCGCGTAAATCCAACACCGACTCAAATACAAGGCCATGCCTCTGATTTGTGACGTCACCATGAGTAGGCTGGATTTCTCCTTCCCCGCTCTGTTTCTTCGATTGAAGCGCTTGGTATTTCGAGTAGATGAATAGCATTTTTTCTTTAGAAAATGAACTGTTACGTTGCCTAAACATTATTTACCTTATTTTTGCATTTCATTAAAGATTTTTAAATATATATGCCCAAAAAAATACTCACATTAGCATGAAAATAAAAGTATCAAAGACCAAATTAACAAACATTCTTTATTGAACTGAGCGTTTATATACAGTTATGCAATTTTATAAGTTTGCACCTTTTCCACAACTTTGATCCCTTTTTTCAATGTCTCAATTTTTTTAGACTTTTTTTCAATTTGAATTTTTTTATATAATTTTTTTGCCTGCAATAGTTTTTTAATAATGATTTTGTAGCTGAAGTTAATATTAGTTTTAAAACACTCTCAGAACTATGGTCCGCTTCACATTGATCATCAACAATAAAAAAATCATTACAATTTATTAATTCCAAAGTTTTTTCAACCACAAATGAGCGGTGATCAGTTATTTGTAAAAATGTGGTCTAATTTTCTTTTAAAAGCAATTTTTACATAACAATATAATTGTAACTTACAGCATTTACAATATCTGCAGAAGGGTAGATTAAACCACCTCTATCCAGAAATTCAATTAATTTATATTTATAGTTTCATTTTAAGGTGTTGTCAATAATCATTTGTTTTGAACTATATTTACAATTTTTTTTTTTTCATCGCCGAGTGAGCCATGGCCAACTAGACTGACCATGAGTGAGCACAATAGCCGGAAAGGTATACAATAATAGGCATTGAAATCGGCGCCAAAATTTGGGTATAATTTTTGTAAATTGGCACCAACTTCAAAAAGTTGTACTAAGTATAAAATTGATATTCAATTTTTCAACTCATTCGTAGAATTAAAAATTATTTTTTACTTTTTAGCGCATTTTCCTTTTTTCTAGAAAGATTATTTTATTTTTCCCTTTTTGGTTTTTAATTTAGCAGGGGGCTTCGTCCCCTCTTATTATTCACCGAGAAATTCAAGTAGCAACTTCTGCTCAACCGTGTATATTGTAAAACAATCCCTATCAATGCCAATAAATTCTGGTTAAATGAAATGTCATTGTTGAACAACTTCTGTTAAACAATGAAAATATTATGAAATTGGATTAACTGTATAAAAAACCTCCGGAAAATCGAGATTTCCGGATATATAGCAGCCGGATAACCGATTATTTTTGCACATTTTGGCTAAGTTGATTTTTCTCTATCCAACAAAAAAAGAATTTTTGAAATCGGACAATATTTTTTTTCAAACGGTCCGGTTAATTGAGAATTCCAGAGATAGTTGAATGCCGGATAACCCGATATTTTTTTCAAATTGCTCCTAAGTGAAACAGTCTTTATCCAACAACAAAAAAAGTGTGCAAATATCTGAAGTAGAACCGAAATCCTGGGCGAACATACATAAATTAAAAAAAAAATACATAACCGTCGAATCTATAACCTCTCGACATGGTGCGCGATTTGGCAGTTTTAATTTAAAGTTTATGGCGGTTTTATTCTGAAGTTTTGATTTTCGCGATGTTCAGTCGGTTAATAGCAATTGTATTATAATAATAATTGTATTAGTAATAACGATGTCAAATACTTCCCTGGTTTTTTTTTTTAAACCAGCAATGTTTTAATCCAATTTAAACCTGACATCTGTTATTAATTTACATTAAAGAACGCAGATTAAATTATAAGCATAATCATAGATACCCTGGTGCAATATGTATGAGTAAAGTCGTCCCTGTGTGTGTGTGTGTGTGTGAATTACACGAATCCATTTTCTGCGCAACGTCCGATCTTTAGAAAACGAAAACAGCTGAACTTTTGGTGTTTTCGTGTAATTTCCCTGACAATTGGGAACACAGCTCGTTTGTAAACCATAACTCAGATAATAAATAATAATCGCCGACTAAAGCACACGGAATTTTCACCCATTTTGAGAAAACAAAGAAATTCGCGCTTAAAAAAAACCACATTAGCGAAGCGAAATCTTCCGTTTCTACCCGCTTCCACGGCCTACTCGTGATGACGTCAGCTCCGGAAAGGTCACGTGAGGCACGGCCTTGTCTTTGAGTCGGTGTTGGTTAGACCCATTTTCCAACAACAACTAAAAAAATTTTAAGTGACAGCTGCTTTTCAAATATTTAGCAGCGGTTGAAAAAAATTTCTCGCCCTGGACGCGAGCCGAAACTAGTTCTAAAAAGACAAACGTCAATCAAAATGAGCAACACCAGTCAACCAATCACAGCGAGAGAACGACTGTGGTTTGACGTCATGAGAAACAAGTTTCAGGAAATACGGTTTTAAACAGTAAGTTGGTATAGAAAAACAGTTTTTTCCCGTAAAGTTAGTGTTACGGATTTAAACCGTCAAATATACGGTTTTTCCCCGTAAAAATTACGGTTTTTTTTTACAGTGTATGTATCACCCCGAGCCTAACGTTACCCCGAGCCTAACGTGCCCTATGGAAAGTCGAGCCCTAGGCAGTGATAATTCTCGTATAAACGCTTCCCTCACCAATCTCGCCAGAGTAATTAACAATCTTATTTGCGTGCCTTCCCCTTTTATTGTTACATCATATTCCCACGATACGTTTCCTTTCCTATCGACCTGATGATAAAAGGGAAGTAAAATGCATTAACTTAAATACAAATGCCTTTCTTTCACACCTTTTAAGGTTTTAGGAAAATGTTAAATTTGTAAAGTTTTTTCCACTGCAAAAAAAGTTTACTTTATATTTCCATTGCATGTATATTATATAAATTATCTTATTTTATTATTTAATAAATATAGCTTCCAAGAAATACATCACCGCTTTGGATTTGAAAAATATTTCAACATCGAATATTTTTATGAATGTAAAGTTTATATGGGTTGCTATAAAAACTAAATATGCATGGTCGACTTAAGTCGTCCATCTCCGTCAGAGGGTTACAAAAAATATACAATTCCTCAAATCTAATAAAAATGTTAACAAGCATAATATGAATCTGTTTATTTCCTCAAAATTTAATAAAAAAAGTTAATTGAAATTACTAAAATTCCCCTTGAACTAACATCATTAAATATAGCCTTTAAAGTGGACAAGAATCATTCCTGACGCTTCCCTCGCCAATTTCTCACCTCCAAAGAGTAATTAACAATTATTTGCGGGCATTCCCCAATTATTGTTATATCATATTCCCACGATACGTTCCCTTTCCTATCGACCTGACAGAATGCTATAGACTTGAGTAACAAAATGTAAAAAGGGAAGTCGAGTACAGACTCAAATATAAGAGCCTTTCTTCCAAAGTTAATTTTTTTTTAATTTATCATTCCATAAATTTAATTAAAAAGTTAACAAGCATAATATGAATCTGTTTACTTCCTGAAAATATAATAAAGTTCATTGAATATACTAAAATAAACGAGAACTAACAGCATATAGCCCTTAAAAGTAGACAATAATCCTTCCTCCTGGCGCTACCCTCACCAATCTCTCACCTCCAAAGAGTAATTAACAAGCTTATTTGCGTGCATTCCCCATTTATTGTTATATCATATTCCCACGATACGTTCCCTTTCCTATCGACCTGACAGAATGCTATGGACTTGAGTAACAAAATGTAAAAAGTCGCGTGTAGACATGCATTCTGACGTGTCCCGTATCTGTCGTGACTAAACCATCAGTTAAGTTACTGAGTACCCAAATGTTACGGAGAGTGGAAAACATGCTTTTTCTGTAGCCGGTTTTTTACGATGGTAAAGAAAAGGTCACACGGGACTGCGTGTCTGGGATGACGGAAGCGGCACGTTACGGGTTAATAGGTAGCCCGATCGATCGCATAATACACTTGTCTATCAGTATCATCAGGAAGGTAGCTTACACTTAAAAGAAGTATTATCTTAAAATTGATATATTAAAAGTGGAATTGATTGTTAATCATTAGTAACAAGAAAGGGTTATTAGTTAATACTACTGGCATACAAAAAAATAAACATTTCTTTATTGTAGCAGAATGGTGATTGATAGGTTTCAGAAATGTTACTGATAATGAAAAATTAATATTTAATATTATTAAATGTGATTGTTAATGGTTAACGTTAAGAAGGAATTAAATGTATTTATTTATATTAAAAACTAGTTAAGATACCTTTATTCGTGTAGGTTAAATTAAAATAATGCAGTATAGAAACAAATAAGCGCATAAAGTAATAAAATAAAAATTACCTATTATTAGCGTATTTGACTGAGCATTAGCGAGGTCTCTGTTTTAACCCGAACTTTCGATATTTCGTGTGTTTGTAAATTTGTTTGTTATGCAGTTATGACCCGAACGCGTTGTTCGATTTTCTTCAAATTTGGCATGAATGTTCTTTGAAGTCATCAAAATCGACGTATGTGTTTTTTATAGACTTTTTTGGTCTATTGTTCCTAGAACTATTAGTTTAAATTTGTGAATTTCCCATAAAAAAAATTAAGATTTTCATGAAATATCTATGTAATGTGAACACACCATGAAATTCCCCCTCTGTATAAAAAACATATGAGGTGCACAAAGTAAAATTTGAAGTCTGGACAAAGGAAGATGCGCCAAAAGAATGGGAAGTAAGAGAAGTGGGTCGTAATTACTCAGTTCTTTTTTAACATGTAGACATAAAATATAAATCCTTATTTTGAACTACTATTTTAAGCTCTTCAAGTTTCGTTATGAAAGGTCCAATACAGATGCTGACGTTATCACAACTAAAATTTTAGTTTTAAATCAATTGGAAAAAATATACATGAAAAATTATTTTATAAGGTATTACTCCTCTCCCCTAAATAAAGTAGCTTCTTTCGAGAAGAAACTATTATTTTTCCAAAATTCGAATCAAATTCGAATAATCAGTTTCTGTGATTAATTTAAAATTCAATTTCAAAAATTTAAATATTTTTATTTTTAAAGGACATTTAAACCCCAGTACAAACTAAACGTGCAACAGTTACCTCTAAGCGGTTTGTCTTCGGTAAAATTGAGATGACGCACATTGGACAAATTTAATAGGGGATTATAAAATAAACAAAAAAAAATTATGTTATAAAATTTAAACCAGAAGGAAAATATTTACATTACATACAAAAAGTTACAATTATATTCGGGTCTGACAACACAAATTTTGGCAAAAGTGTGAGATCTTACAGTTTTGCCTAAAAATACATTATTTTTGGAATGTATCCGCAGAACAAACGTAGCCGAAATTTTCATCATCAAATTCGCATTTCTTGAGAAAATTTTACAACCTACAAATAAAGAGAAGCATTGATTTTGCAAGCAAGGGGACAGTTAAGTTGTCCATTGTTATTTTTCAGCCGCTAGTGTACTTTCCGTGTCAGCTGTTTTCTTTGTTGGGAAATCCAAATTTCAATATTCCACTGTGTTATCATCTGTTTGTTTCAAGACTATCTCCTGCATCGATCATAAGTTACGGTTTTAAAAAGTAAAATATGTTTCATTAGGGGCTATTGGGTTCGATTCTCCACTTCAATAATCTATGTGCAAAAATAATATATAAAAGCTTTTAAAAGCATCATTGACTTATTAATATATACAAGTAAGTATTTAAAATGTTCACTTGAACTTTTCTAATTTTGAAACAGATCGCCCTTTTCCATTAATTTTTTTTATAAATAGCCGTATTTTTAACGTGCTAGGAATGATCAGCTAGCTAGGATTAACTCTTACATGTTTCGTAATACATAAATTGCTAGAATTTAAAATTTTACTAAAAATTTAATCTTAAGTACTTAAAAGATGTAGACCGTTTGCTAATTTTGCTTATTGTGCTTACTTAACTAAATTTCCTAAATGACATTCAATAATATGTTATTTAGCAGCTTAGTTAAAATCTGTAAATACCGCAACGCAGCAACGCTATGTTATGGATGTATGACTGTCAGCCCTGAAATTGCAAAGCTCTTACATTATTGAATTTATATTCAAAACAACATTTCGTTATAAAAAAATTATCGAGCTCTATAGGCAAGGCCACATGCGATTACTTTAGTAATTTGTTTCCATATTCTATGCTCGCTGTTTAAGGCTGAAATCGATCATTGATACAGAGGTGTGCAAAATTAAAGGATAACTTCTATTTATGGAGATATTTCCCAAATGCCTATAATCATAATCAAGTGAAACATAATACATAAGTATAATAAGGTTAATGTAATATAAAAATCAGATAAATATGGAATATAATTATTTTTTTAAAAATTGAATCGTGTTAAAAATTTAGCTGCTAAAACCGGTTTTCACACATTAGTGAAAATAGAGCAATTAAAACGTTGAACTCAAACTTTAATGTGGGATATAGCAATCTCTTGCGCACATGCCAGCCGGGCATTGATTATTCATACTCTGAAGGGTTTTATTAATTAGTTGTGTAGCCAAAAAGTGCCAAGCCCGCCATAGAATTGTTTGTAGTTCCTTAAAGCTCATAGGTAAGAGCAATAACGATACAATTTATCTTAATACATCGTCCTACACAAGATTCTGGTTCAGATTAGTAGACTTGGCTGGTCAATTCATTTATTCATTTGCTAGATAATCAGGGAGCATGTAAACGCGGTGAGGACGTGCATTACCGTCCATGAATAAAATCTTACTTTCTACACTACCTCAAAACAGACTTAGTTCAAAGATGTCGAATCTATTTCTGAGCAATAACAATCGCTTTATTACAGTTTTAGTTCAGCATTATTTTCACCAATATGTAAAACCGGTTTTAGTAGCCAAATTTTCCAACACGATTTAGTTATTTTAAAAATAATTATATTCCATATATATATATATATATATATATATATATATATATATATATATATATATATATATATATATCTGGTTTTTATATTGCATTAACCTTATTATACTTGTGTATTATGTTTCACTCGATTACAATTAGGCGTTTGAGAAATATCTCTACAAAGTGGAGGTATCATTTAATTTTGCACACTAGTGTATGTATTTAGTTTTGCATTTCAAAATAGAACTGTACACTTAAATGAATGCATTATACACTTAGATTAAACATTTATTAGCACTTTACATTAAAAAAAATATTTGCCACATTTACATTTTCAGCCTTGCATTTAAACCTTTAAGGTTATGTGAAATATGTACTAACTAAAAAAAAAGGCGAAACTTATCATTTTTTTTATCCTACGTTTTCACTCTTGAATTTTAATACATATTTGTATTTAAATATTATGTAGTTTTTAACTAGCAATACTGCAAACCAGTATCGTTGTCATTATTAAGAATTTAATTCCAATAGTATGTACTCTTTGCAGTTAAATATGCACTTAAATATTTTATATAACAATCGATCCTTTTCTGCCGAGATTTAGTTATGTTTTTTTAGTAAAAGTATGAATGCAGTTCCCAACCAAGGAAAAATGAAAAAAAATCAAGATTTTAATTTACTGAACGCAATTGAAGATTTGGATGTAATAACCAGACAGCTCCAGTTTTTGAATAATTTCAGGACGAATCGAAAGTACTGTATATTTCTCGCACCGTATGAAATACCAGTACATTCCCTTTCCCTTATATTTCTATTGCCAGTTCTTACAGCTGTCTGGTTCTTGCACCAACCGATAGAGGATTTTTTTTATAGTAATAAATAAAAAAAAGTGTAAATTAGAAAAAAGTGGAGCTGACTGGTTCTTGCACTGTTAAAAATACGTACTCAAAAATAAGTAAAATGTACTCATTTTTGAGTACATTCGATGCTTATCATAGCTCCGAATACATGTTTTATTTTTAAAAAAGACATGTACTCAAAAATGAGTACAATGAATTAAAAAAGTAAATGCTAGCCTACATAGGCTGCCTTCATAAATCACTTTCAATAAATATCAACAAATACAACCAAGACCTGCCGGGAATCGAACCCAGATTCTCAGGCACCGTAGACCAGAGCCTTATCCGTTAAACTATCAGGGCGATTTGAAAAAGTTACAAACTGAAGAAATATTAAAAATGTGGGGCCAAAAGAATGGGGAGTAAGATAATTGAGTGGTAATTACTCATTTTCCATTTAAGCAATCGACATCAAATAATGTAGAAACCATCTTCTGAAGATTAGATTCTGAGATTAGCAATATTAAATCACACTACTCATTTTTGAAAACGTACTATTACTTAAATTTGAGTACTTCATCGCTCAATTACGATGCAATTGTACTCAAAGAAAAACGAGTAAGTCCGAGTACTCATTTTTTAGTAAAATTTTTTACAGTGTGTACAAAACAGAGGCCTCCGTGGCCGAGTGGTTAAAAGCGTCAACTGGGAATCCGAGGATTCCTGGTTCGATCCTAGGCGATGGCCTTAACAAAGAAAAGTAAAAAAAGTAGTGATCTTGTGATCGGGGGCAAAATACTAAAAAAGTCGTCCAGAACATCCGCAAAAATTAACGGCGTGTATACGGGACTGGTCCACGATAAATCTGCTCTGGGACCAAAGTCTCGACGTCTATTGAAGGCGCTGGGTGCCAGTTCAGGCGTTTCCTCGTCATCTGACCATGGTTCTAAAATAACGAAGTGCATGTATGAATGTGTGTGTTCCCGTATCTTTCCTTCGAGATAGACCTCGAACCGTGACCAATAGCCCACTGTGCAGCTCTAGTGCGAAGTTATTTAACCAAATCAAACCAATCAATTCAAAACATTCAATACAGCAATCGATCCTTTTCTACCAAGGCTCAGTTCTCTTCTTTTAGTAAACCAATGGATGCCGTTCCGAATCAAGTAAAAGTTTGGTAATCCAACAAGCGTGAAAAATATTACCTGAACTTTAAAAAACACCCCTGATGACATAACAACCTCCTGGATATCAGCCCCCATAAGGATACAGTAGCCCATTAGCGTTACCTCCATCCTATGATTTCGAGTTGAGAAAGCGTTCTTGTTAAGTGAAAACAAGCCGCAGCTTTGTGCAGGTGTCAAAGCGGTGTCTCGCAAACCAAGAGGTGTAATCGTGACCAGCCGATTTGAGGTGTGTATACCTTGCAGATGCGGTAATGGACTTTTCGTTTTCCTAAACGGATCATTCCGTGGGCAGATGAGGTGTTGGGACTGGTGTCAGTTCCGGTCTCAGACCTCGTTAGGGCAATGGCTTGGGCGGAGGAAGCCCCAGGAAGCAAAATGCTGGCGCCCAAAGGACAGCCTTGTTAGAGATCTTTGTCTTTCGGCCGCTTGGAGAAACTAATATTTGGTTTCTATAGTTCTGGAGGAACTTTTATTGCTTTCTATAGGGGCCCCAAGCAAGGATGTCAGGAGATTACTACTCGTGGACTTTTAACAATTGCCTCAAACTCGACTTGAGTTGTTTTAAACTCATGACCGAGAAATTAATTCAACACATGTTCTGAACATTTCATGAAGGAAAAATGACTTATTTTTTAATTTGGAATGTGTCAGTTGAAGTAATACGAGTCAAATACATCGAAAATAAATGTTTTAAGGCGGTACGAATATGCAGGACGAGTGGCAATCGCCTTTCCCGGTCAAAGGGTTAAATACCAATAGCTTAGTTTGGATTGATAAATATCGAAATTCTACTGCCAAAATCAAGTTCGATCTGAAATCAATTACCAGGCGATTAAGGTGACAGATTAAATGGGTGAGATGGATATAGTACTGAAATGGCAAATTGTGGCAACGTGCAAAAAATCTATTAGGCAAGTTAACTCTTTACTTGGAACATCTTGTAAAGTCCTATCGCGGTATCTTGTAGCATCCTATTGCAAACTGCCAGTCCGTGAGACAGATGTTTCGGGTAGAAGGTTGAACAACCCGCAAATTTAAGATGGCTACATTTAGCTAGCAAAAAAAAAGTTTTGTTAAGAAAAACTTTTAAAGCTAATCTAACGTAAAATTTTAAACCAACTGTTAATGTTACTTACGATTTATGAATGATTTATGATACGTAAAATTCACAAATATAACATATTCGTACGTATGGAATTTTAATTTTGTACTAGTAATATGTATATTTATAATACAGTTTGAAAGGAGCCTCTGCTTAAATTTGGTCAGAATCTACGCCTATATATGCGTGATCCAGAGGACTATGAAATAGTATGTAAGTGAAAGATGAAGAAAGCGGTCTTTAACTCCAACTTAAAACGCTGTCGCACAAACTAAAAATAGAATGCACCTACTACTACTAAGAAAATTTTTCAATCAGATTTGTGATTTGATTTTCTAAAAACATAGAACTAAACTAATATTTTTTATTTATTCGAAACCTATTAAACTTAAAAGAAAATGTAAGTAAAATAAATCTGTACTTCGCAACAAAAAAAAATACAAAATAGCAAAATACAAAAAATAATTGTAAATTTGTGCAATTGCGAAATAATATTGTACTCCACCAACGGTAAGCTAAGTATCTAAATTATACTCAAAAGAATTGACACATATTTATGAAATTAATGTTAAAGATGGTCATTCGCACATGTAAATATTAAAAGTCAAGATAATTTTTCTATTCAATGTACAATCTTTCCAATATAAAATAAATATTGTAATGATAATTTTTGCTTCGATTTTTAAAAATATTAACAACGTTAACTAATTTAATAACCTAACATCATATTGAATATCTAATGGCGAATTCCCCTAAAATTTCATTAATCACGTAGACACACAAATCTTTTTGAGACTTATTAGATTTTTCCATTCCTATAAATTTTGCAATAATAATTTGAATGTTTATTATTGAAATTAAAAACAAATAGTTAAACTAATAAATATTTTGCTTTAATTAGATTTATTTCTATGTCTCTAAACAACCAGATTTCACAATATATACATATACACTATTTTATAATTGTCTCGTATTATTAATGTAAAGTAATATTGTTTAATGAACATACATTTATTATTTTTTGTTTTATACCAAAACATATTGAAAAATTTTTGGAAAATTTAGTTGTCCAATTTTTTTACAATAACAATACGTGTCCTTGCTATAGACATTATGTGCATATTATTACGAGCATTTTTAAAGTTGCAAAATATACTCAGTATTAGTTGCAATAAATTAAGGACATTTAAGAGATATTCGCCGACTTTTGAAAACTTTTTTTTAGTACAGTTTTTCATCCGAATTTCTTTAAACGTTTTTGTACATTATAATGACAACGACCCATATTCCGATCGAATAATGGAACCCCAGTTGCTCAGTTGGTACGGCGTTCAGCTACTAATCCGAGGATTGGTGGTTCGAATCCGTGAAATGGACTTGACATAGAAAAGTAAAAAAGTAGTGATCTTGCGATCGGAGGGTTGCCAGCTTCGCTACAAAAATACTAGAAAGTCGTCCAGAATATCCAACAAATTATGCTGGTGTGTAAACGGGACTGATGCACGATAAATCTGATCGGGGTCCAAAGTCCCGACGTCTATTGAAGGCGTTGGGTGTAAGTTCAGGTGTTTCCTCGTCATTTGACCATGGTTCTAAAATAACGAGGTGCATGTATGAATGTGTGTGTGAATGTGTATGTGTTCCCGGGTCTTTCCTTCGAGATTGACCCCGAACCGTTGCCAATAGCCCACTGTGCAGCTCTAGTGCGACGTTAATAAACAAAACCAAACCAAACCGATCGAATAATGTTTATACAATATTACTTAGTGATATAATTTTAAACAGATGACATTATTATTTAAATTGAAAAAAAATCATAATATTTTTTAGAACTGAATATTTCTTTCATAACAATAATCAATAGACGTATAGATTCAACGAAACTGTTTCTCAAAAGATTCCCAGACTAAAAGATCCCATTCGACCTAAAACTGATTTAGCGTCAGAACCAAATAATCAGGTTCTTCCTCCACAATTTTACCATTGAAAACTCTAGAAACATCTGCTTAGCCTTAATGGGACTATAATAACACAGAAGAGGTGCAAATAGAGAAGACGGTGTTGGGACAAACCCTAATCATGTGGGAAATTCGCACTTTCGCTGTCTAGGTTTGGTGGACGAAGAAAAAGCATGCACGGCAGGTGAAAGGGGCCAGGGGGGAACTAACCCCCCCCCCCCAACCTTCTTTGGACTCTGAGTTCATCTATCTCTCATCTTATGTTCATCTTATGTTGTACTAAATTTATTTCTTCTTATTCATTTTTTAAGAAAATCCCGTAAATAAAATATTGTTGCGACACTTCTTAAGTATATTATATCTAATTTATATTCAGTAGTTTATTGTTTGGGGGTGATGTTACACATTTTCATAAATAACTGTTTTCAGTAGTTTATTGTTTGGTTTTTAATTGTTGTTTTCATTTAAATATGTTTACGCGTTCTTCAATTTCTTTTGGATATAGGTTTGTATTGTAATTTTTCCTCGAAAGCCGGTGTTTTTGGGAAAAAAAATATGGGAACGGGACAGTTAAGTAAAGATAGGTCGCTTAGATAGAAGATAGAATAGTAAAATGTATAAAATACTATGCTCAGTAACATGGCATAATAATTCTTATAACTCTTTCAGTACCAATTTTTTTTGTCGTAGTCAAAAACTTTTATCTTTTAAATTATGCTTTCTAGGTATCAAAACGTGGCACCTAATATATTTTCGGAATTTTTGGATCAATCATTTTGAATTATAAAAGTTGTTGCAATATTTACATTCACTGTTAAAAATGTGTGCTTATTTTATTGAAAAAAATTTCGTTATTTTCAAACAGTTGCTTGCTAAATGCTCCGATTAAACATCAATTAAGGAAATTTATTTTGTCGTTTTTTATCACGAAACGTTATTTTTTGAAAATAGCAAAGCAATTAACGCAAAGCAAATAGAAAACAATATAAATCTTTATTAATGTTAGCAACTCTAACAGTATATTTAGCTGTTCGGTTATTGAATAATCATGCTTATTACTCTTATTTCACTGACTTGATTTCAAATTTTTAGAAATAACAGAACACGATAATTGAAAATATTTATTATTCGATTCAAATGAAGTTTAGTATATGTGGTGTTTATTTATTTTTTTAAATATTTCTGAAAATATAATTATTTGATTTGAGATAACCGATAGAAAGTCCTATACTATATTAATAGAAAATCTTTTTTCCCCTTGCAATTATGTGGCTACAATTTTTTTAAATTTATTACGTTATTTGGGGCATTATGGTATCATAATTAACAAAACGGATAATTTCAATATTTTGTGGCTTGTTATTTTGGAATTTTTCCTGTTAGGCCTAATATGCCATCATTACACATTGAACCTTTAAGCTGACCCAGTGAAAGAAAACGGAATAATTTCACTTTTAACACTAAAAATTTTTCCATCAAAAATTTCATGCAAAAGTTGTAATGAAAGGTATGTATTTAATAATATTTGGAATATTCAAATACAATTAATACTGTTAAAAAGGGTAATTTTCAAGAAGAATGCGTTTCAAATGCATTCATCCCAAAGTCTGTCTGCAGTATGCAGATACACCAAGCGATATTATTGATCTAAAAGATAAGCAAGTGTCGCGATTCGTGGAATCAAAAAGGAGTGGATTTCGAAGGAGGAAACAAAATATTAAAATTTGATAAGGAAGTCGGCTTTTAGAGAGACATGATACGTTTTAAAAGAATTTTCATCGTTATGATAATAAAATCATGTCTGGACTTAACGTATGATAATTTCTTTTTACTTATGCAAATGTTTAATTACACCTCAAAATTACATTCCAAAATGTGTGATTTATTATGGTCAAATTTTGCAACAAATATGGTATATGCAGATTACACAATAAATTTAATCGGAGCCACACTACACTGTTAAAACTTTCAGTTCAACGTTGCACCATATCTTAGTGCTCTACAGCATTTTTCACATTATTATGGTGCAATCTAGGTTGAACCAAAAATCCTTGATCGAGAATAGCACAGCTTTTACCAAAAAATCCTGCAATCTCCTAAACTTCAACGGAAACCTTCGCTGAATCTACATCAACAAACCCACAGACGGGGTACTGTGGCCCGGTTGCTCAGTAGGTAAAGGCGTTCAGCTGGTAATCAGAGGATTACTAGATCGAGGCCGTGTGGTGACAAAGATAAGAAAAAAAATATTGATCTTGAGATCGGATGGTAAAATATGAAAATATTTTATATATTCTAAATTTTAATGGGGGTAGCTATTTTGGTGCAACTTTTCAACATAAAATGGTGAAACTAAGCACCAAATAATGGTTGCAGCTAAATGGGTACCAAATTTTGGTGCAAGGTCGTAATAATTTTTATCTGTGTAGTACATTTTCTAGTATTTCCATCAGAAGCTTTCAATTACAAAAAAATGACTTTTCGTTTGATATTATTTCAGTATTAAAATAATTTACTTTGCTGAGAGTGGATTCGAAGTCACACGTTCGTCAATGCTTCTACTTTTCAAAGAAAATACTAGTTTTAAATTTTTTAATACATCAAGAATTTTTAAAATACACATTTTTAGCAATTGACGTAGAAGAAAACTTAACTTTGTTTTAACAAAGGAAATTATTCCGTTTTTAAAGAAAAAGGTATCGTAACAAATGCAATTGATGATATTATACAGAGAAAATGCTTCATTATTTAAAAGGAGTATTTATTAAATATGGAAAATAATAGAATAAAATGTAGCTCATTATAAATGGCAAAAGTGTAAATTGGTTATTAGTAACCCAGTTCTACAACGCAACGTATCCTTCTCTATGTGTAGTCAAAAAAGAAAAATCAACTTTATCACAGCACCTCGAACAAAGTTTAAAATTCACTAAATTGTTTTTGCGATAACGGCTCTACACTCAACAATTAGTGCAATGGCTTCCTTTGAGAATAGTTTAAATTCTAAATCCATTGATGATGTTTTGCCCCCCCCCCCCCCCAAGTGAGAATGAGTTATTTTTACGTCAATGAACAAAAGAAAAAAAAATATGGAAATCAAAATTATCTCAATCGTAGTACTGACTACACCACGTCACACTTTTGTCCTGATCTGTTCTAAGACTACTTTCACTCTTATATATTATAGATTATTGCAATATTCAAGGCAACTTTCGTCATATTTGATAATATTCGTCATTAATCACGTAACTTTTGACGAAACAAGAATCCTCAAATTTTAACGAAAGTAATTTACTCAGTTTCCTTTACAACCCTTTTCAAGTGCGTTTTTTTTTTACTTATATTACCTCATTTTTGACAAAATTAATTTACCGATTCCTTTATGGCCCTTTTCAGGGACATTAACTCATAATTGGTCCTTATGCTCATATAGCTTCATTTTTGTCGAAATAAATTTCATTAAAAAAAACGACAAAATAATTTTCCTCAGTTTGACGAAATATTTTATCGGAGCATATAGCAGACGTCTGTTTCATCAAAAATTACGAAAGTTTCGTCAATTATGAGAGTGCATTTTTAACAATTTGCTATTTATAAAGATTTGATTTATTCAAAATGTAAACTCGTAAACTGATTATGCTCCAAATGATTGCCCTGCAAACGATAAACCGATAAATTAAAACATAATCACTCGGTTGGTTGGTTGGTTGGTTTGTTAATTAACGTCGCACTAGAGCTGCACAGTGGGCTATTGGCGACGGTTCGGGGTCAATCTCGAAGGAAAGACCCGGGAACACATACACATTCATACATGCACCTCGTTATTTTAGAACCATGGTCAGATGACGAGGAAACACCTGAACTGGCACCCAACGCCTTCAATAGACGTCGGGACTTTGGACTCCGATCAGATTTATCGTGCACCAGTCCCGTATACACGCCAGTATAATTTGTTGGATATTCTGGACGACTTTCTAGTAATTTTGCAGCGAAGCTGGCAACCCTCCGATCGCAAGATCACTACTTTTTTACTTTTCTATGTCAAGTCCATTTCCCGGATTCGAACCACCAATCCTCTGATTAGTAGCTGAACGCCTTACCAACTGAGCAACTGGGGCTCCATAATCACTCGGAAACTATTATAAGTAAAAAAAAGTACAAAAGAAAAAACAATTACTTTTTTCTCATTTCTATAAATATCCGATTTTAGAAATGAGAAAAAAGTAATCGTTTTTCCAATCCAAGGAAATAATTCATTTTATACAACGGTTTCCAAGATGAAAAAAAAAAAAAAAAAATCTTCATTAATTACTAAGCAGTACCCACGATAGAAAATATACCTAAAATAGTATCAAACTATTTAATGGCTCATAAAATGATATCTAAGACAGAAAATGGTGAACTCCAGCTGCTAAGCACAGAAGCGAGCGAGCCTAATAACGATTCTGTTCTGGGCGCAATGTTGTCACGCTGGCCATTTGTCATACGACAGTCG
Source organism: Troglohyphantes excavatus (assembly GCA_963932185.1). Taxonomy (NCBI): domain Eukaryota; kingdom Metazoa; phylum Arthropoda; class Arachnida; order Araneae; family Linyphiidae; genus Troglohyphantes; species Troglohyphantes excavatus. The sequence goes on along the minus strand of OZ010676.1, from coordinate 52,143,207 downwards.
GCCGAACAGAACGTGACATGACTGAAAGCGACCAAATCTCCGATTTAGTCATTGGAAAACGGATAAAAAGGGAGAGTGCTTGGGTACATTTGCAAAACGAAACAAACCCACTATATGGTAGGATTGATCGTACTGAATAACTTTGAATGTGAGATTGGTTACAATATTTGATATACTAAGTTTAATAATAGTTGAAAATTTGTGTGTTTGAGTTTCAAACGGATGTTAATTTTCATGAATGATATATATTTTCTTTATATGGAGGAGAAAAAAAAGGGTGTGTTTGCTTTATTTTTAATATTTTGACCGTTAAAGCCAAATAAATATATCTGTGCACTATTAAATATGCATGCTTATTTTTGAAGAAACTTTCGTAATTTTTGACGAAACAGACGCCTGTTAAATGCTCCGATTAAACATTTCGGTCAAACTGAAGAAATTCATTTTATCGTTTTTTCACGAACAGCCACACCTGATTTTTTTATATGAAACTAATCGAAACTCTCTATCAGTGTAAACAGCTTTATAATTTCGACGAGCATAGTGTAACGAGAAAAATAAAAACAAAACTCTTTAGTACAACCATAAAATTAAAAATTTGAAAAAAATTCTTGTTGATTCGATTGGGGTGATTTACAAGAATTTTGAAAACTATTTATTGTTTTAAATACCAAACCAAGACGAAAAACACAATTATTTTTATTTTTATGGACAATTAAAGTATTATCACTGTCTAGATAAATGTATATCATGTTCACATAGTAACATCATCAAAAACAATTGCAATTTTCGTTCATTTTAGAACTAACCTCTCATCCCTTCTACAGGAAAAAAAATTCTACCCAAAGCTTATCAAATCCATTTTTCTTGAGCATTCTCCATAAAGCAAGTTTATGAAATATTGTCAAATTTGTCACCATCTGGTGCATACATAGCATTTCCGTTACTAAATCAAATTTGGTGATATTGCCAGACTTTGGCTAAATGTTAGTTAAACCTTCCAATCAGGCATGATTTTGATTTTCGACTTTTACCAATCACGTAAAACCTTAAGACGAAATCATGAATGAAATGAGAGCCGCCGCGTAGTGTTATTCTGGAATATTTGATTTTGTGGCATATATTTATATAAATATTTGACAAATATTTTACCATAAATGGAAACTGTTGAATACAATTTTCCCATAGCTAAAAACTATTTTTTTTAATATTCTTAAATAAAAATAAATGTTATGTTTGTGTGATATGGGTATTCATTCCTTAAGAAGTTAATAAACGATAATGACCAAAATTTACTAATGATACAGGAATAAATTAACTATTGGTACAAGTTTAGCTGAACCAATTACAATTTCAAATTGACTAATAGCATTAAAGATTTTATGAAATTCGTTTTAATTTTGTATTCAACTCTTACAAAAAATACTACGAAATGGAGATTAAGAATACAAGATGGCTTTGATATAAAAACTCATTAAGACATTTGCGGCTACTTTGAGTTTTAATGGTTTTTCTTTTAAAAAAGCCTAAAGACTGTTAATCTTAATATCTAAAACTGTTATATTTCTGTACCATTCTTGCTTTCGCTTGGTGAGTTTTACTTTAGCACAACGGAAACGAATTAAAAACAAGTAACTAAAAAATCTGACTTAGTGACTTCTTCCGCTAAACCCCCAACATGGCCGATTCTTTTACATCTCTACAACCCTGTGTTGCGTTCCTTACCCAAGTTATGAATGAAAGTTGTAGTGTTGTAACGTGACCACAAATTTCATTCATGGCCCTCTAGATCTTCGATAGTATCGTAGCGTAAGACACGTCATTTCTCGTGAGGCAGACTAGTATGACTCGGGCTTGTTTTTGAGCACGCGCACCGCTTTTTTTGCCTGCGATTAAAATACGCACGAACCCTGTGTTAACAGACGAGTCCTTATGAAATTCGTCACGGAACTGACGAATTTGCCACAACTTTTTATACATAAATTAAGTACCTTTTCGGAACTTTTTCGATTATCATCCTGTATTGATTCAATAAATCAATATATGTCAGTCTAAAGCGGAAAAATGTTAAATGATATTTGTAACATACTGTTAAATTTTTTTATTATTAAACTGGATTGCTATGAATAATTAGGAATCGTATAACATTGGTGAGCTTTGACTCCAGACAATTGTTGCGGATACAAAAGTCGAACTTAACGTTAGGGTTTCTAAGACGCAAATAAAAGGTGAACTGTTAATAATGCATGCTCGATTTTGAAGAAACTTTCGTTATTTTTTACAAAACAAATACCTGCTAAATGATCAGAAAAAATATATCGCCACACTGAAGAAATTAATTTTTTAACAAAATTATTTCGTTAACAATGAGGACTATTTGAATTAAAAATCGACGGCTCGACCCGAACTAGGGATCCCTTCGTCCGAAATCATGCAGGCTATCGACAGAGCCAGTAACGATAACAGAATGCTAAAAAATGAGAGTTATTTCTGAGAGTGTGGTAAGTTTTTTGTTAATTTTTACCTTTTAATCATACAAAGAAAATGATGAAAAAAAATATTTTTATTGAATTTGCATTGATGTAAAAACTTTAAAAGCAATTTTTTCGCATCCACGGTTGTTCAGATCATCTTTTGTCTTCGCAGCGCCACAACTATCCGATTCGTGCGACGGACGCGACTTAGGAATAATAAAAGTCATATAACGATTTTCTTTGAAATATTACATTTCACCCTCAAAAATTTAGACAAATCCATTTATATACCTTATACTACTTTATTTCAGAAAAGCTTTTTAATTATATAATTTTCTTACGTATCAGCTAGTTAGAAGTATGAAAAACATAATTTAAAGAAAATATAATCCACTCCCTTCCCCCCGACTTATTTAAAATGAAAGTGCTCAATTTATGCATGCAAAATAACACAACGTACACAGAATAAGATAAAAACTCGTCTTATAGAACATTGCGTTAAGAATATTAAAATACAAATGAAACGTTAAAATACGCAATAAAAGTCCGTATAAACCGGACATGTTTCGGGAGATACATCACCCTTCATCAGCGGAAAATGCAAAGTCTGTGTGTAATGAAATATAAATAAACCCAAGCAATCTAAAATGTTGCCAAAGACCAAAAAACTAAAAAGCTATTACAATCGGTTGGAGTTAACTATTGTGTGCCAACAAGCGTGAAACACTGGGACCGCAAACGTTTCATTGACAACCGAATCAATATTTCTAAAAATATGAAACCCCTCCAGGAAGTCAAGTTCAACTGGAGATTTAGGTTTGCAAATTAAATGTGAGTTAGAAAAATTAAATATATGACCATGTTCCCAAGAGTGCTTGGAAATGGAGGACTTCTTTATTTCTTAGTATGCGCTTGGTGCTCCTTGATACGAAATCTCATGCTCTCTTTGTTTGACCAATATATGACATGCCACATTGACATGAAATACTGTATATGCCCCAGTTATTAAGATCGTCAATAGGGTCTTTAAGTTGTGTGAACGTGATCTTATTGACACCTATCAATAAGATCACGTTCACACAACTTATAGACCCTATTGACGATCTTAATAACTGTGGCATATACAGTATTTCATGTCAATGTGGCATGTCATATATTGGTCAAACAAAGAGAGCATTGAGATTTCGTATCAAGGAGCACCAAGCACATACTGTAAAACAAGAAATAAAGAAGTCCTTCATTGCCAAGCACTCTTGGGAACATGGTCATATATTTAATTTTTCTAACTCACATTTAATTTGCAAACCTAAATCTCCAGTTGAACTTGACTTCCTGGAGGCGTTTCATATTTTTAGCATTATTGATTCGGTTGTCAATGAAACGTTTGCGGTCCCAGTGTTTCCCGCTTGTTGGCAGACAATAGTTAACTCCAACCGATTGTAATAGTTTTTTGGTCTTTGGCAACATTTTAGATTGCTTGGGTTTATTTATATTTCATTACACACAGACTTTGCATTTTCCGCTGATGAAGGGTGATGTATCTCCCGAAACATGTCCGTATTATATGGACTTTTATTGCGTATTTTAACGTTGCATTTGTATTTTAATAAAATAAGTACACAGAATGTAAAATATTATAATTAATCATTTTTAATGCGAGTGCGAAATACGAATACTGAGAAAAACTTATATTTTTAAAATTACTAAAGTAATTTTTTTATTTTAGATATATTTGAAGACGCAAAATCATACAACTTTAAATTTAGATTATCATTAAAGGAGAAGATTGGAAATTACTCGACAAATTTTTTTTTATTATTCAAATGCCGAATAGATCAAGAAGTACAAAAAGAACATTAAAAAAAGTTTAGCATTCCAAAATAAAGATAATTTAAATTATATGCATACATATGAAAAATATTTTTTAGTTTTACTTACACTTGAAATTTTCTATACTTTACAATGTTCATTTTTAACTTTTTCACATATTTTTGAAAAAAAATTTGGGAGGGGCGTGGCGGGGTTGAAATGGGGGCCTTGGGCAATTGCCCCGAATGTCCTGCCGTAAATCAGTCTCTGACTGCAACTAACTCTAGCTGAATAGTTTTGTTTATTTTTGGCCGGATTATCCGGTTGTTTACAAGTTCGTTTTTTTTAGATTTTGCAATAACAGTTTCGTTCAATTTCGCGGTTCACAGTTGCTATTCTACAAATTATCAAAAGTAAAATAATCCTTAGGCCTGTTTATACGTACGTTATTAACGCGCGTTAGCCATTATTGATGTTTTTATCATTATTAACGATATTTTTAATAAATATTCTTTCTCTTCGATTCTTTTTCGATTCAAAGGTGGGGAGAATGGGTAATTGGTGGAACAATGGAATTTTTCGTGTAAAAGGGCATTATTAAAAAATTTAATCACATTAGTAGATGGAATAAAATAGAATCAATAACAATCATTAACTCTTATTAAAAATTATTAAATTATGAAAAATGAATTAAATTATGAAATTAAAAAAATTTAAGCACATTAGTAGATGGAATAAAATAGAATCAATAACAATCATTAACTCTTAAAAACTCAGTATATTTTATTTTTAAGGGACTGTTTCTGTACAAGTCTTTCCAAAAGCAAGGTATATTCCGCCATTTAAAAAAAATCAACTTTTTATTATATAATACACTGTAAAAAAAGGTACTTAAAAATGAGCACCTGAACCTACTCGTTATTCTTCAATTTTAATTTCATCGTAAATAAGCGATGACGTGCTCAAATTTAAGAATCCGTATTTTCTCAAATATGGGTAATGTGTTTTGATATTGCTAATCTCAGATTCTGTTCAAGCGATCTTAATAAAGCCTGATAAACTTAAATTAGTTGTTCAAAAGATGGTTTTCCACATTATTTGATGTCGATTACTTAAATAGAAACAGAGTTATTATAACTCAATTATCTTACTTCTAATTCTTTCGGCACACCTTTTTTAACATTTCTTCTGTTTGCAACTTCTTAAAGTCGACCTGGTAGTTTAACGTATAAGGTACTGGACTCTGTGATCAGGAGCTACGTTCGAATTATTGATATTTATTGAAAGTGATTTATGAATTCATCCTATGTAGGCAAGCATTTACTCATTTTTGAGTACGTCTTTTCCAAAATTGAAATATGTATTTGTAGCCATGATAAGCATCGAATGTACTCAGAAATGAGTACATTTGACTTATTTTAAAGTACCTATATCATTGCATCTTCGAAAAAGTACACCAGCTAGTATAATTTGCGGTTTCTTTTGATTCAGCAAACGGTGCTGTATTTACGTTATTTTTAATTTGTTCTAAAGACGATTTTTTAATTCATTTAAAACTTTCTGTTTATGTGCTGATGGTTTTAACATGTGTTAATTCACGGTTGTGCATTTTGTTATCAAAATGTATTCTTCTGGTTGACAATTTAAAAAAAATAACAGATATTCAATTTAATTATATTAACATATAAACATTGTTAAGTAGATTTTAAGGAATTATTGTCATTTCTAAGCATCGATTTTCATATTTTTGTAATATTTCAATTTCTTCGAAGATCGTTATATTACTCTGAATTTCCTATTCTTTAGCATTAATAACTCGATTACCCATTTTTTCCCATTTTGAAAGTCACAGAAAAAAAAGCTAAATAAAGTAGTTTTTTTCATTGGATTGTATTAAAAAGTTTCTCTTCTATTCAAAATCTAGGAATATTTGTAAATAATTCAATTTTTCTAGTGTATATATAGAAGTTTTTATGAACCCAACTATCACAAGTTTTTTTGTATATTCAAAGAAATCGACTGATGGATTTGAATTAAATCACCCAGAAATTTAACTTTTTGATGAAATGTACTCCACTAAACAAAGTAAAGATTAAAAAAAACGAAATCAAAGCATAAGTTTAGCGTAATTTATATTTAATTTGAAAATGTCCATTTTACCCCACATTACCCTATGGACTGAAATGTTAAAAATGGATATTTAAATTTGACGAAGGTTTCGTTAAATATGTTGCGATTAAATTTTTCGTTAAATTATAACGGAATGTATTCGTGAGTTTTTAATAAAATTTACAAAATGACTAAATATCTTTTTTATTCCGATTAAAAATTTAATCGGACCGTATTTAACGACAGTTTTGTCAAATTTGAGTATAACCAGTTTGAACAATGTTGAGAGGGTACGATTGTGAAGTCGGACCTCACAACCCCAAATTCTGATTTCTAAGTGCAAATTTAATAACAATTTAGCACAATTAAATATATTTCTTCATATGTATTGTAACTAATTATTATAACTAATATATTAGATTATAACTAATTTGCAAAATTGTAAAATAATTTACTATTTATAAAAAAAGAGCGAAATTAAGTCAACTTCAACAGGTCATTAAAAAAATTTAATAGTCGTAGTAATTCTATAACAGCAATGAAATATTTGGCTTGATATAAGAGTTCAAATGTTAACTTATCAATTTTTTAGGACAATATACCCTTGTTGTATCTATTAGCTATTGATTAACAAAGGGGATTTAATTTACTATAAAAATTCCATGAAACAATATAAAGTTTAAAAGTTTTATTAAGGATACGTTTATTGGTCAGAATGACTTTTGAGCAATTAAGTTTAGCTAGAATTAGATTAAATTAGTAGTTTTTAAAATGAAATTCTAGTGATTTAATTCAAAGCTGTATATAACACGGATATTTCTACTAATTTAACATAGCAATACTGCAAATTGTTTCGTATAGACACGTGCATATCTATTTTGTAACCAATTAACGACCAACTGATTACAAACACAAACATGATGTAAATACTAAAAAAAAAAAAATACTACGTCTTGGTGTTCACGAAACTCTCGATGAATGAAACAGCCCGTATTTTTACTACGAAAGTATCGCATGAGACTAAAACGTGACTATCGGATTCATGCAGACCTCCATCTCGGGCTGAGTGGCGCACGGAAAGTATCGTGCTTGCGATGGCGGAATGCCTCTGGGCACGCTGAGAAGAGCTCGATCCACGGCGGAGAATAGCGCGAGACTTCGGCGGACGGCGTTTTTTCGCTCGGCGAAAATAAGCGACGTTTTTTCGCTTGAAATTTTAATGGGAAAATTAGCAATGATGAACTTTGGTGGTCAAGCCCGCGGTTGGACAATTTTCTCAGGACGGGGGATCATTTTAAAAAGAGTGGCGGGAAAATATTAAAAAATTGGGATGCCGTTATTGGATTTCGTTTTTTTTAATATAGTTCAAAACGCCTCTAATAATTTGGTATGAACTTTCTACACGAACGTATTTATAAGATTGAAATCGATGAAATATTGGTTAAAATTGTTCATAAAGGTCAAAGGTTAGAATATTAAATTTGTTTCTAAGTTTTTGAATTTTTTTCAAAGACCATGATTATATTAATTTCGACGAATTAATATAATCATCATGACCATAATTATATCACCATGATTACATCAATTTTGACGAATGTATTTCTTATTTTTGAAGATTCATTATTTTGATTATATGTATCGAAATTTTCGTCAAATTTGAGTAACTATTTTTAACAGTTGGCTCTTCTGTATATTACTGCGAGTTAACCCAAGAATATTATTTGAAAGTAGCATAATATACACTCGTTTGGTGTAGAATATTGAGATAGCCATCGGTGTCGTATACATAAAGAAAACACGTTAAAATTAAATACGAAAATTGGTAAACGATCCAAGTGCCAACAAATTCAAATATCGTTATTTACGTTTTATCTCAAATACGCGATGCTTTATAATTGAATCGGCATTTATAAAAAGAGGATATGTTCCATAGACTAAACGTAGAAAATGTCGCTTTTTTACAAATGCAGATTCAATTTGATAAACGTGAAAAGTGCCTGATAGTTCTGCAGCACGGGTGGATAATGTGAACGTTCCTGCGGACCATTCTGCAGGGGGACAAAATATATATTTTTTTGCAATTTCCCAACATTTTTGCTTTTAACCCTTATACATTTACCACTTTTAATCTTTATTTTGTAAAAAACAAAACAAATAATTGTCTCTAAGAAGCAAGCAACTATTACTTTTTTAACGATTTTATATAAAATTCTATGGCGATAAATGTATAGTCTGGTTCCAATTAATTGACGGAGGGGTAACGGCCTTTTAAGCTGGTTCCAACGAATCAAAAAACGAGTTTGGGAGAATAGACCAATGGGCTTAGCTAAAACCTGTAAATAATGTGACGTCGCAGCGGCTATTTATCCGAAGCCGAACTATATCATACCCACAACAGTGGGTAGCGCATAAATACTAAAACTCTAATCCCACACACAAATAGAGAAACTACTCTAACCCGAACGAAAAACTGAAAAACTTGGACTCTTCTTGGAATTCTCCGTGCGAGAACGACCCAGTTCGTCGGTCATAAATAAAAAGACGAACTAGATGGCAAAAACCCATTCTCGAGAAAAAAGCTGATGACCCGAGCATTTCGCCGAAAATGTTGAGTTTTCAGGTTGTCGACGTTGGCATCGTAAATAATCAGAGACTAGATCACAGCGGAATTTATTCGAGTTTTATGCGATTTCTCTGCGCTCTGTCCCGGGGAAGAACCCTCGAAGCGTTGCAGAAGAATTACTGAGAAAAAAAAATTGCAAAAGTCCCTTTGGGTTGCACTTCTTGGACGTTTTATGAGGAATTTCAGCGCGAAAACTCGTAAAATATACAGGTAAACCTCCATTGAGACTCTGAAATGTGCCATTTGAAATACTTTTCTAATTTTCGTGGTATAAAATAGTAAATGGGTTTCTAGTTTATTATTGTTTTTAATATGTAGGTAATGGACTATTGTTTGAATCATGTGCTATGTTTTGTACACTGTTAAAATTGGAACTCAAAAATAAATAAAATGTAATTATTTTTTAGTGCATTCGATGCTTATAGATGGCTCCTAATACACAAGTTTCAATATTGAAAGAGACATGTACTCAAAACTGAGTACAATGAGCAAAAGGGAATACAATGAGTCAGTAAATTCTTGCCTGCTTAGGCTGCCTTCATAAATCACTTTCAATAAATTTCGACAATTACAACCAAGTCTTACCGGGAATCTAACCCAATTCATCAGCACCGCAGTCCAGTGCCTTATCCGTTTAACAACCATAGCAACATTAAGTACTTACAAACAGAAAATATGATTTTAAAAAAAGGTGTGCCAAACGAATGGAAAGTAAGAATATTTAGTTGTAATAACTCAGTTTCCATTTAAGCAATCGACATCAAATAATGTGAAAAACCATCTTCTGAACACCGATTTTAAGTTTGTCAGGTTTGGTTAAGATCGCTAATCTAGAAGCTGAGATTAGCAATATTAAATCCCTTTGCTCATATTTAAGAAAGTATGGTTACTTAAATTTGAGTACGTCATCTCTCATTTACGATGCAATTATAGTTAAAGAAAAACGAGTAGGTTCAGGTACTCATTTTTAAGTACCATTTTTTACAGTGTATGTTCCCATAAAAGTCATTGATCTACTGTAACTATTGAAATTGAATCTATTGAATGAAAATAGTAATTATTGCATCGTTTTTTCGCTTGTAATTAGATGGCCATGATGGACACAGGTTAGTATTATAACCTTTGTGTGATCTTTGTATTATAACCTTTAACTCTACATAAATAATCTTAAATGCATGTTTTTTTTTAAGATACATAACTATTAAAAATCGGTTCTCAAATGCAACGAAAGTCGTTAAATATACTCAGATGAATTTTTTGGTCCAAAATAAAGAAAGATTTTCGTCCGTTTTTTCCAAAATTTACGAAACCACGAACACGATTGTGATTCTTGGTAATTCCCTTCGCATAGATTAAAGCAGTTGACGTTGATTGATTGAAAAAAACTTACGTTCGTTATTCTTTTTTTTTATAAAAATTACAAACCCACAAAATATTTTTGTGATTTTTGGAAATTTCATTATTTTTGATGAAATATTAATCACAGCAAATTTAACAAAACTCGTCAAATTTAAGTAACCAGCTTGAATAATGCGGTTCAACTCCGCAAACCAATTATCACCAAAAAGTGCAAATCAGACAACCATGAATTTCAATTATATTTCAATTAAATCCATTTTATGCAATGAAATAATGTTGATTCATTGAAATGAATATAACGCTCATCCCAAATTTTATAACCAAATTCCCAAATCATTGTATAACTGTATTCTAATGTCTAAAATACTCAATTCACAAGTCAAAAATTTTGCGGCTTTGTGGGGCGGTCTCCTTTGATCATTGCACTCTCAAGGGGACGGTAGATATCTCAAAGTGTGAAGTCAAAGTGGCGAACACTTTAGGGTCACCAACACTACATCAACATCAACGTCATTTCTAAGCGGTAAAGATGGGATAATCCGGGTGGGAACATAACGAGATTATGTTGTTTGCAGCGTAACTCATTTGAGGAATAATTTTTTAACGTTTTTTGCTTCGAATCCAATCTGTTGATGAGAAACTTGTATATAACTAAATAATTAATTTTTCAATTTTTGGGCTTATTAACTTTTGAAATATTAAGCATTAATATTGAATTATTTCATATTTTTTTCAAGGTTGATTTAGAGATTAATTTGTGTTATTTTGATCCATGGAAAATAAATGCACAGTATAAAAAATACTCAATTTGAGGAAATTTTCGCTAATTGCATCGATTAAATTTTATATAAGAATAATAAATAAATAAATAAATTAGTCAAAAAGCATGAATGATTTTAGCGTATTGTAAGTTTTATGAGCAATTAAAAAAGCATTGCGTAATTTTTGACAAAAAAAAATGTAATTGTAGGGAAATTTTGTATTTGAGTCAACTGTTTCTGCATTGTAGATCAATATTAAATTTGACATTTCCGCACAAAATTGAAGCTAAACCTTTAAAAACCCGATCCCAAATTTCGAAGAAATTGCTATAATTTGTTTTACATAAAACGGTGCTATAAATATTTAAGAATATGTGTACAAAACTCCAAAGCAGTATAACAAAAAGAACATGCGTTTTTTTATACAAGTTTATATACCGTTTATCATCTTCCTACCTACTTTTTGTCTGTAACGTTCGTCGGTTACTGAAAATAATTTTTTTTGAAATTTTGGTCATGTTTAAATTGCAAAGGATTTGTAAAAATGAACTTAAAGAAAACTGTTAAAAGTTTCTGAAAATATAATATTTGTTTTAAAAACGTAAAGAGTTTATTTAAATTCAATTATAATTTTTTTTTTTTTTACGAATTAATGAACATAAAAATGAAATTTTTTTTTTTTTTTTTTTGGTTATGAACATAAAATATTTTTTTTGAAAACAACTAAAACACGAATTTTCAAAAATGTCATCCTGTCTGTAGTTTATAACTTGACATTATTTAATCAATTTAATATGTTTTTCATTAATTTTGTTCAGAAAGAGATATTCAAATAGTGCAAAAAAAAGTGGTATTCTGAATTCATTTCCAAATCCTAATAAATATATTAGGATTTGGGGTTTGGGTCTTCCTTAATGGCAAATCAATATTATAGAGTTTACTTTTAAAACTTTGAAAATAACCTAAAATGTGTTATTATATTAGAAGATTCGCGTCGATTGTTCAACATTATTTTTACACGAACCTATTTGTTAAGGAATATTTAACTTGCTGTTTACACAGTTTTTCTTATTTTTCTCTCTCAAATGTTTTTTAAAAGAAAATGATTAATATAAGCTTTTAATTGATTTTTTACTATAAAAATATTAGAAAATAAATATATTTTTAATAGTAAAATATTATTTATTATATGTAAGGGAAAAGTTTTGTATTTTATAAGATTTACAACGTATTTCTAGGATATGTTTTAAAAACGTTCATTGCTGATTGACCTTATAACCTTTTAAATTTATATATTTATTAAATTATATATCTAAATTGTAAATAAAAGTATATCCCCATTCTGGAGATTACGCACATAAATAACTACTCAATATTGCCGGAAATTTCATGAAATATGTTCCCTGTTCCAATAAACACTTATTCAAAAATGACAACATATTTAAGTCAATTTTAACACAATTTTGAAAAATACAAAACTACTTTGAGATTTGAAGAAAATTTTCATCAAAGCACATTTTATGGAACTTTCGTCAATTTTGGGTATAGCTGTTTCACTATTGTCCGCAAGATTAAAATTTAACAAAAAGTTTATTTCCTTAAATCAGAATTTATATTCATTTGTTGGTAGCTATAAATTGTCTCTTCATGATATAAACTTTAATTTAAAAAATGTTTACTAAAATCTTAAGATTTTTTTTTAATTATGGTTCGGTAAAATAATTTTTAAATATAACGAAATTGATTGATTATTCTTGTTTAACCCTTTGGGTACATTTGACGAGTGAGACTCTTCATCTGCTTACTTGGGCGAAGTTACGGTGGACGAGTTTGACTCGTCATCTGAATTTAAGAAGCAGGCGTTGATGTTTGCGGCACCCCCGCCAGTGAGCGTTCATCGCAAACAATGTGTTGTAGGGTCGGTCAAGAATGGGATCAATTGAACCATATTAAATCCGTCCCATAATCATAAAAATCTTCAAATAATTCAGTACTCAAAGGGTTAAGTATAAATAACGTAATTTGAATAAAATAAGAGATGTATTATCCATAATATAATTAAATTTTACTCTAAATAAAACATCAGTTATTTTCACTATGCATCGGGATTTTGTTCAACGGACATAAAATTATTTTTAAAAAAACTACTTAATTTAAAATATTTTTCATCTCACAAATCGTTTATAATGAAATAAATTCGTAAAAAACTACAAAATAGTTTGTTGTTTCAGAAATTTTATAGGAATAACTAACAAAAAAAATTTCGTCACTTTGTCGCAAAGTTTGATAGGGCGAATGCATTAATTTCCGTCCAGTGCCAAACGTGTGATTCTACTGAACTCACATTAGACTAAAATAAAATTTACCTAAATTTTAATGGCCTTTGAGTAATATTGTTGGAAGAAACTTTTAAAAACAAAATGAAATGCAGTTGTTTTAATTAATGTATCCAAGTAGTCGGTAACTGGTGCATTCACTCTAGTTGTATTTTTTATCAAACTTCTGTACTGTTCTCGAATAATCAATTTTAGCAATGTTTCAGTTAAAACGGACTTCTATCGAATATTATATCCTCGTGTAGTTCCATTTAATAAGAAGCTTTAAATTTGAAGTCAATTATAGTATCAAATAGTTTTTTTAATTAGATAACTAAAAAATAAAAAATGTACAATATTACTTCGAAGCAGATTTACTCAGACTGATTTACAGCATTACGGGCTTTCGGTGACTTGTCCAGGGCCCCATTTTTAGGGACCCCAAAAATGCTTATAAAGCTTTAAAAAATATGAAAATTTTAAATATAAATTTATACTAAATAAAGGATTTTTTTAATCGATAAGTTTTCTTTTTTTATTATTTTCTTTGCAAAACTTCTACAATCTTATTCAATCAAAACACTTTCGTGATTATTGCACGGTCTTGATGCATGTCATCTTTCACATTGCTTTCTAGTAATTTTATTTTAAAGTTCGTCGGGGTGCTCCAAATGTTCTTTTGCCCTGAGCCTCAATTTCTAAGTCGGTCCCTGGATTGACTAAAATATAAATTTTAAATTTGGGGGCATCCTAATCAAATACTATTATTAAAAATTTTATATCTCAAAACTGTGAAGCAAACTTTTCTTAGTTATTTCAACGCAAGAAATTGAACCTAATTATACTAATGAAAATGGTTACTCAAATTTGATTAAAGCTTCCTAAAATGTTCTCCGATTTGAAATGTTTCGTCAAAATAGTGTAATTTTTTAAAGAAATTAATTTATATACAGACGATTTTTTAATGAAAACAAATGTCTACTTCTGACGAAAAGTTTAATCGAGACATAAAAAAATTCGCAAAATTTAAGAAATAATTTTTAATAGTGCACCGCACTCTATTTTTATAAAAAAAGACTTTCAACAGAACAATAATTTATTTTTTTAAACTGTGCACATCATTATTTTTTTTTCATGTTTGAAAATCTTTTCAATGAAGACGTTGGGAATTTCAAATGTAACTTTTTTCCCAATACACAAAAAAATTGTATAAAGTACATTAATCGGTTTATGGATTTGAATATCTAGTACAATTTTCAATTTGACTTACTAAATTAGTATATTAAAACTTTTCATTTATACACTTCGGATTTTTGAACAGAAATAAATTCGTATTTAATATATGAATTCATTTGCAATTCTCTGTAATTTTTAGAATAGTAAAAAATTATATATAAATTTACTAGAAAAATACTGCATGTGTAGAATTAAGTTAATTTTCACTCATTTTAAAAAGTGTCTACCTTAATAAATAATATTTCATAAAAAAAAAGTTAAATTATAGTAAATGGAAACATATACATTATTAAAAATCTTTAGTGTTAAAAATTTAGATTTTTTTTATTTTGATTGAAAAATTACTCAATTCTGTCTTAATTTATCATACCAATACTATTTATTTTTTAATTATGTCAAATTCATCTCAGACATATGTGGAATATTTTTAATTTACCGAGTTTCAACACAATTTAAAGCAACTTTCAAACATATATTAAAAAATATATATTTTATTTAAATAACAAAAAATATTTTTTCACTAAAAGATTTAGCACTAAAGAAAATGTGAAGTTACTAATTTTAATTTTGAAAAATATTTAAATTCATGATACTACTAAAAAATTGTTTGCCAAAACCTCTTACGTTTAATTGAAAAAATACATTTCGAACAATGTTTAGAAAAATACTAATCAAGTATAGTTTTAAAACATGTAACGATGCTTCTGCATTTTGAGCAATTAACAACAATGCAAGTTAGGGATCAAATAACACACATTCTATATAATTATTGACATCAGAATATTGCCATACCATATCAAGAATTATCAAACCATATCAAAATATATGGTTTGATAACTCTCTAGTTTTCTTATCTAAGATAAGATTCTCTATTTTCTGATATAAGCCTCAAGATTTAGATAACACTTATTTTCTTATATAAGATCAAGATTTAGAGAACACTTCAAGTAAGAAATTATAAGAAATCACTTGATTTTCCATTCGGCAAATAGCTTGGGGCTAGGGGCCTGAAACTTTTGGATGGATGGAAGGGGGGTGGGGGGAGATTAGAAATTTATTTAACATTTCCTTTACAGATATAGCTTTATTAAAAATGGAATTAGATCGAATTTTTTACATTCGTAGCTTTAATACAACAGCATATAAATCGATTTTTTTTTTAAATCATTATTATTTACACACAAAAAAAAATACTATGTAATATGTTCCAATTCATTCTGATGGTAACAACTACTAAGTTCATTTTGATGGTCCTTATAGCATCTGATAAGTTGGTAAACTTATTTTTAAGACAAGATAGATTCGGTCGGCTGTTCAGTCAAATTGCCACAATTACAAATATTCTATAATCGGACTCTAGGCATGTCATCACTTTGTGTATCTGACACTGTTAAAGTATTCAAGATTTAGACACATATGAGTTAATACATATCTTAATGTAAACGTTCTATTTCCGCGGCATATATAATTAATAAAATTTATGTCCATGTTATCAAGGTATTTTAGAATGCTCAAATATTGTTTAAATTTTAATTAAATGCCCACCGGCATTTCTTAAATGCAAATATATAATGTTAAACATTTGCAATATTTTTAATTGACTTACTTGACATTCCATTATTGAACGGCATACTCATTATTCAACGACATACTCAAATGTACAACTCTCTCTAACTATTCTTCATCGCCACAAATTATTAATTCAACCCTCTTCACAATTTATTAACTAATCAACATCAAAATCTATTAACTGAATCCTCTTCCCAATACTTTTTTCAATTCTCACCACAAACTATTAACACAATCCCATTATATTTCATTAACTCAGTCCTCATCACAATTTCTTAACTCAATTCTCAAAAAATGTATTAACTCAATCCTAGTGAATTTCTTAATATTTCACATCCAATGTATTAACCCGCATGACTTAGAGATATATCACACACCCTCAAACGTCTGACATTTAATATTAAAACATTATTTACGAAACGGTACACTGATTTGTTTTTACTTTAGATAAAAATTTACTCAATGGTATACAATGAGCGATATATCATACAAAACGTGTAAATGCAATTCTGGCATTCCATATCAAAACAAAACTCAAGGAATAACACAATCGGACTTACCTCTTACTATTCCTCCGCCGCCGTTTCGTCGCATACATAGTCCCTAAGTGATTCATAATTCCCCCGACACTTAGGCGAGACTCAAAGGGAGAAAAAAACTCAAGGACTCATTGTCCGATTCAATTCGCCTGAACTGAAAAGACTCCGAGAGAAAAAAGCGCCACTGCCGAACCGCTCACACCACAACAATCAAATTCCACCTACGTACGGACCTATCGCTCCGTCGATTCATATTCGCATTTGAGGCTTTTTTTCCTGCTGCGCTATGATTGATGTTTCGGGTACCGACTGGGGCGGGGATGCGTCTGGCCACGCCTCCTCGATTGGCAAAGTGATCCAATGAAGAATGGGAGAGTGGGTGACGTCAGGGAAAGACGTCGGCGGCGCCATCCCGTGACGAAAGGATGAACCTGGCTGGCGGAAATTGGGGAATTGAATTGGTATTGTGATTTTTTATTCGTTTAATGCAGCTAGGATGATGAAAGATTTGTTTTTGAATTTTCGTTTCTGTTATTGTTTTGTCAATTTAATTGTTTTTATTTGTTTCGCAAAAAAATAAATGTAATGTCATTGAAATGGTCTTCTTGTCAGTCCTTAATAGTAATTCTTTATATAAGTTTAAAATAAAAATTATATTGCAATTTATAAATTCAAACTAAAAACTGCTTGGAAAAGACATGTATGAGGTTCCAAGGACAAGAGTGCTTTAATGTCATTATTTTTGATTTTATTTTTTAGTTAATTAAGTTTTTAAAAAATTGATTTTTTTTTTTAAATTTAATTTACTACCTTAAATAAGTCTTGTGAAATAAATGCTCAAGTCTATAAAGTCTTCGCAAAAAAAGTTTTCGAAAATTATTTCATTTTAAAAATTATCAATACATAGTATATTCTTCTCTGAAAATGAATTAAAATTCATTTTATTCAAATTTGTAAAGAACGCCAAAGGTTATAAATGTTCATGAATAATTCTTGGTTAATTATTTTGGAATTTATGTCGGACATTTATTTAACATTTTTCACTTACAATAAGCCATACAAAAATAATTAAAAATATCTGCATCTACTACTAGTATTTCCATTTTTAAAATACTAAATTTTTAACTTCGTATCTGTCAGGCCTTCCTTTTGATATGGCTTTGCACAATCTATGCTAACTTGTTTCAGTGATTGAGTTACATTTCCAAATGAAATATAATATTTAAATTACTCTTAGAAAATTTTACATCTGAAATCTAAATTACAAATGAAAATGGTGTTAACGAGCTTTAATAGCAATAAATCGGAACTTATGCTCGTATAGCTATTGTCAATTACTTTTGATGATTTCGTAATGATAATAAGTGAAATATAACAATTTCTATAATTGTCCATGTAACTTAACTGGTATAAGTAAAGATGAAGTGTAAGTATATCAATTATCGATAAAAATCTACAACATTTTAAAACGTTGAAATTTAATAATGTATAATTTGCGGATTTAAGGCAAAACATAATCAGACTCTGACCCAACTCCTCTAGTAGAAAATATTCTTCCCTGAATATCTTTATAAAGCTTAAGAATGTTCTTGGGTCCTGAAATTACATCCTTAAAACGTAATAAGGTTAGAACTATTCCATTTATAAAAAAAAAAATCTCTTGACTTTCTTTCATAAATATGTACTATTTAAAAAAGTTATTCAAATTATTACACGAAAGTTTTGCGCATGAAACTTTTCGTCGGAAATAAAAATATTTCTTTTCATCGGCTTTTCGCAAAATACATAGGAAACGAAATATATTCTTTAATTTTAATTTAACTCTTTAGGTTCTTTAATTTTTGAATTTTTTTTTTATTTTGGACATTTTTAGGTACAACTTTGAGTAACCATTTTCAACAAACTTAAATCTCATTAAAAAAATATGAATAAATACCTATACTAGCATACCAGTGCGATAATTATTATATGGACTCTGATTTCTTTTCGGTGGTGTCAGCTCATTCGGATCTAATTATCGTTCTTACATGTCTATAGATGTATCTGTAACGACCTTGTGTGGCTCGATCAATAGCGCGCGCCTTTGGAACAAGAAATACCTGGTTCGAGTGTTGTCCTCGATTTTCACTTTAAATTATCCTCAATTTTGACAAAATAATTTTGGTAAAAACACGACGAAAAAAAATTTTCTTACTTTGACCATATATTTAATTGGACCATTTCGCAGACGCCTTTTTTTTTTTTAAATATGAAGACATTTTCTTCAAACATAGGCATCTATTTTTGACAGTGTAGGTTTATAAATTTTTAATACAATAAGTTTTTTTTAATTGTTACAACGAACTTTCGTTATAACGATCACTTTCCTTGAGGTGTTGTTATCAGATCAGTCTAGCGTACGTTTAAAATTATGATGCAGATATGCGCCATTGCGGACTGTATAGAGTTAAAATATAACAACTTTGATAGCACTTGATAAACTAACATTTTCTCAAAGGTATTATTCATAAAGGAAATGCTTTATCATACGCGCTCACGCAGGCAAAGGTAAAGGCGGTTATTAAGTTGAAATAGATGTGGTTAATACAATAATAGACAATAAATGTGTTTTTAAACTGCGCTAAGGACGATGACTAATCTACTCATCGGACTATTGTCTTAGGAACGTATGAAGGGATGGTATTGGAAACTTCTGCATTGACAGCTTTCCTCATTTATTAGATAATAAATTTGAAGAAATTGTTAATTGGGGGTGAATTTTTAAAAATGTATAATGACATAATAATTTAAGTGCAATAAAAAAATATTCTACAGATTTTCTCATGATAGTTATGTATGCATATTAGCTAGACCGCAGGTGTTAAAGGATTTTAGAAAAATTTGGCATATGTTTCTGTATCAGTGGTAAGATATCTAGTAAGATATAAAAACGGTTCTTCAATAGAAACAGGGGAAAGGAAATTATACCGAATGGTACTGGTTTCAAGGTAGTTTAAGGTAAATGGTAAAAAGATTAAAATGTAAATGGTAAAAGTTTAAAATGTAAAAGGTTAAGAGGTAAAGGGTAAAAAGGTTAAAAGGTTAAAGGGTAAATGGTAATAAGTAAATGGTAATAAGTAAATGGTAATAAGTAAATGGTAATAAGTAAATGGTAATAAGTAAATGGTAATAAGTAAATGGTAAAAAGAAAATGGTACGAGACACATTTTAATTTTTTAATTTTGCAAATATCATTATGTTTTTTCTCCACATATGTGTGCTAAGAATATTAAAATTATGGTCAAACATTTTTTTAAAAATATATAATTTCTTTTAAAAAAAATTCCTTTCTTATTTTGATATGTCAAGAAAATAGTTTCTGAAAAACTACAATTTTGCATTTTTATACACAAAAGAACGCGGTTAACAAAATATCTTTAAATATTTTTATTATTTGAAAATCAATTTTTTTTTTAAATAATCGAAAAAAAATTATTAATTTCATTGTTTAAATTATTTTTTAAAAGAATACTAAAAAAATATATATTGTATATATTAATTAAAAAAAGGAAAATTAAAATAATACATTTGAAAATACACTGTTGCAAATCTGGCGCAATTTTTACAAATAGACCCGAACTTATATCAATTTAAACTTGTTCAAACTTGAAAAAAGTCTTCACTGAGAAAAATTAGTTCAAAGTTACATTAAAAAATAAGTAACATATAATGATTGCGCATCATTTGGTTTGGTTTGTTTAATTAACGTCGCACTAGAGCTGCACAGTGGGCTATTGGCGACGGTTCAAGACCTATCTCGAAGGAAAGACCCGGGAACGATGCCTCGTATTTTTTAACCATGGTCAGATGACGATGCCCATCATTTGGAGAATAGTAGATTACGCAGAAGAGTATATGATGCTTAGAGAATTAGGTGGAGCATTTGAAAAAAAGGTTTTAGGTAACTTTTTCACACAGCGGCAAAACCGGGGAAGACGCCGGCGGGCGGAGGCAATGTTATCCAATTAGAACTTTTCCACATAGTAGGGTCCGGCATTGTATAACGTAACATTGAATCCGATGCTGTCATCGGCTTTCGCGGTGTATGAAAAAGCAAACTTACGGGCCATTTTAAAGGCTGTACTCCGAGAATGACTACTCACCAATTTTGTGAACAACAACTATAGGTGAGAACTCATATTTATTTTTTAACGAATACGACTTCGAACTGATTTTTAGGATACAATTTGCGATCTAAAGGGGGTTATAAATCCTATATTCGAATTTATTTTAATTTTTTTAAAAAACTATATCTTAATTCTTCCCTGTGTATTTGCATCTACTCCCCTTAAGATGGGCACATGCATTGGAGGGTTAATATGTGAGCGATTCGCATTGGAGCGGGGCTTACACAATGTCATCTTGTGCAAATTATCTGCAATATCGTTACATAATGGACCATTGAAAAATTCAAACAATTTCCTACAAATAAGAAAATCTGCATGCAAGATCGATTCTTGAATTCCCAACATACCACGCGCTTAATTTGGAGAGATCAGATTGCGAGCAAGCGCAAAGACAAAAAGAACCTGAGATCGCGTGCCAATGTCTTTGTGAGGCACTATTTTTAGGCAAACAAGCCCTTTTTGTACGCTTCAGTAATGGAGTGCAAACATCAAGTCAGTGAAGCCTC
Organism: Troglohyphantes excavatus; assembly: GCA_963932185.1. Classification (NCBI taxonomy): domain Eukaryota; kingdom Metazoa; phylum Arthropoda; class Arachnida; order Araneae; family Linyphiidae; genus Troglohyphantes; species Troglohyphantes excavatus. Next base: position 52,121,741 of record OZ010676.1, on the reverse strand, counting down.
TCCTTTCCTCAGAGAACGGAACAAATGCAACCAACGTCTGTAGCCTGGGGCTCCTTTGGACTGCATCATTCAAATGAGATGTCTCATTTTGATTCGTTAAGTACTTAAAGATTGTTAGATTCCAATGTCAAATTTTACTGGTTTGTTACATTATCGTCGCAATACAGCTGCACAATGGGTAATTGGTGACGGAGTAGAATCAATCCAGAAGAAAAGACATGGGAACACTCTACCTTGTAAATTTGAACCATGGTCAGATGCCAAGGACGACACCTGAGCTAACTCTTCAGACATACGAGTTGGCATGAGGATATTTTACCACAACCGATTTAACGTTCACCAATCTCCAGTCCCCACACGAAGAATGGTGTGGCGTACGACGAGGAACGAAACTCGCAGACCTCCGAATACGAGTTCGGTGCACTTTCACAACGACACTCTTCCGACAAATAAGGGGGTGAGGGTGGGGTCTTTCCTTCGAGATAGACCACGAACCTTCGCCAATAGCCCACTGTGCAGCTCTAGTGCGACGTTAATTAAACAAACCGACAAATAAGGGAGGCCCGGTGGTTAGGAAGTACAGCATCTGGCTAGCAGGCCCGTCGTACCGGGGTAGTGGTGCAGATTATTGGAGGGAGTCCGACCCCCCCCCCCCCCCCATAATCTGGAAACCCTAAAGGTTAGGAATTTCAAGTTTTAAAAATCCCCGGGTTGGGAAAGTTTATGCCTGAAAAAAAAATAATATTATTAGCAAATGAAAGCTAACGAAGATTAGAAATTGCCCAACTTATAAGATTGCACATTTAAATTAGACCTCAAACACTGCAATGGAACATGCGTGCAACAAATCAATGCTTGTAAGAGAACTGAGGACTAGAAATGGAAAACCACCCAAGTACCAAAAAAAAATCGAAAATATTTATTTTACGGGAAAATGTCCTAAAGACCAAGCTAAACACAGTGAGAACGCCCAAAGTGCGAACTCCAATAGTAATAGTTCAAAAATTTGAGTGAAATGGAGAACACCATAAGTAACAGATGCGAGTGTTTCTCATTTTTCGGCTGTCCTGAAAAACTTTCTTTTTTGGACTTGGGTCGTTTTCCATTTCTAGTCCTCAACTGTTTAATATTACCTAATAAAAATATGAAAAATGCCTATAAGTTGGAACTGGGAATATTCAGTACTGTTGAGTTGGGAAATTCGAATCGTTGTTGGGAATTTCGAATCGTTAATTTGGGAATTTCGAATTGTTAAGTTGGGAATTTCAAATAATTAAGTTAGGAAATTTCTTGTTTCAACCCCCCAATATAAATATCATGAAAAAAAGCCGCCATGTAATCTTTATATATACTCCCCTTAAAATCTGAAACCTGCTCCTGGGCTTAACATGAATAATACATTTGTATCAAGAACATTTTTCGTAGTATAAATTAAAATGTTCATGTCAAGAAACTGATTTCTATTAATTGCAAAACAATGACTAATATCCCAGAGGAAGTTGAGTGATTCTGACATGAAAAACACTACCAAAAAAATGTAAGTTGGATATATTAGATAATTAAATAAAAGTTGTGGACACAAAAGATGCGGGCTCTAGGCCCGGGTCTAATGTGCATATTGGTAACTTATCCCTTGGTTCCAACAATACCTGGGGTTAGATCTTCCGTAATGAACTCATTCCCGTCCAGGGACTCGACAGAGGACTCATCCGATGAACCCATTTCCTTGCTCCTTTCTCCACTGTGGGATGTATTCCACTGTGTACTTAGTTGAACCTTTCACGGTGTTCCATCGTACAGCACAGTTATTATTTCACAGTCCCTCAACTCGCCTCTACTGAGATAAGCAGAAACAACAAGGTTTTTTTTCCTTTTTCTTCGACCATATAACCAACGGAAACAGCGGACTTTATTTGCTATTACTATCACTTCGAAAAACCGTTTACCAGTACACTCCGTCTCACCAACAAGTCAAGTCTATAGAGTAATAATAATATCGAAGGAATCAAAATGCCGATGCAGTGTGCTTTCGTAATTTTCCCGAACATGTGCAAAACTCGTGAGCCTCCAACAACTCATAAATGTTAAGTGGAACTGAAACTACAGATACTTAAAAATCAACTTACACAATTATATATTTGTGAGCATACAATTAACGTTGCAATAAATTGGATCAAAATCGAGGGCATTGAAAGCACTGTGCCTGTAGTTGCATATGATGTTAACATACTCCGGTATGCCGCCTAGGAGGTCATCATCACTCGCATACTAACAATCGGTCTGGCATACGTAGTGCATACATGCGGCATATTAATATTTTTGTCTCGGGAACTATTATTAGTACTACATTTAAAAGTCTATATGAAAACTTGTTGCTATACATTGTAAACAGATGTTTTTTATTATTATGTACTACGGTTTTAGACCATCACTGTACTTTTTAAAATGTGATGGATTGGTTTGATTTGGTTTGGTTTGCTATGGTTAAATAACGTCGCACTAGAGCTGCACAGTGAGCTATTGGAGACGGTTCAGGGTTTATCTAGAAGAAAGACCAGTAAACACTGCCCTCGTATTTTTGAACTATTGTCAGATGACGAGGTCAACACCTGAGCTACCTGACGCAACCTCAACGGGCGTCAAGGTGTCGGTAGAAATGATGGAAATTTTAAGAAGATTTTTTTAGTAACGAAACTACCAGCCCTACGACCGTCGGCAATAGCCCACTGTGCAGCTCTAGTGCGACGTTAACTAACAAAAACCAAACCAACCAGCCCTACGATCACGAGATCGCTACAACTTGTCAAGTCTATGTAGATACTCGAACTTGCAACCCTCCACTTACTAGCCAGGTACATTACCACTAGGCCACCGAGCACCATCTATCATGAAGGAAACCCCCGGGAACATCGCCCCATAATTTTGAACCATGGTCAGAGAATGAGGACAACACCTGGAGCACTCTACTGCCCAAACTTCTGCACGATTACCAACGTGAGAATTTTTGTACCACGGCTAATTAATGTGGACCAGCCCCTTTTTTTACGAGGAACGTTTAGACGTACGACGAAGATTGATCCCGCAATCTTCCACTGAACAGAAGTGTATACGGGACTGGTGCATGTTAAATTTGATCGGGGTCCAATGTTCTGACGCCTATTGAGGTTTCGTCGGGTGCCAACTCAGATGTCGTCCTCGTTATCTGACCATGGTTCAAAAATACAAGCCAGACATTATTTCCGGGTGTTTCCTTCGAGATAAGTCCTAACCGTCGCCAATTGTCCAATGTGCAGCTCGAGTGCGACATAAAATAATAAAACCAAACCAAATCCACTGAACAGCGCGATTATAAATTCACCATACAATAGGAGGCCTGGTGGGTTTTTGTTTGGTAAATTAACGGTGTACTATATCTGCTCATTGGCTATTGGCGACGGTTCGGGACCTTTCTCGAAGTAAAGACCAGGGCACAATGCCTCTTATTTTTGAACCATGGTCAGATGACAACAGTTAGAAGGGAGTTTGGTTTGGTTTCGTTAATTAACGTCTCACTAGAACTGCATAGTGGGCAATTGGCGACGGTTCGGGGTCTATCTCGAAGGAAAGACCCGGGAACACATACACATTCACACACACATTCATACATGCACCTCGTTATTTTAGAACCATGGTCAGATGACGAGGAAACACCTGAACTGGCACACAACGCCTTCAATAGACCACGATCAGATTTATCGTGCACCAGTTCCGTATACACGCCGTTAATTTTTGCGGATGTTCTGGACGACTTTTTTAGTATTTTTGTAGCGAAGCTGGTAACCCTCCGATCACAAGATCACTACTTTTTTACTTTTCTTTGTCAAGTCCATCGCACGGGTTCGAACCACCAATCCTCGGATTAGTAGCTGAACGCCTTTAACCGCTCGGCTACGGAGGCCGTGTAGAAGGGAGTCAAACTTGTAATCGTAGGATTACGAGTACTCTTCTATTGTTCCGCCAAATATTCGCGTTAAATCTGTCATAGTCCAAATGTGCTCGCGTTGTACGAAATGTGCTAATTTATTTGGAAAGTGTGGTGCCAACGCAGGTGTTGTCTTCGTTATCTGATCATGGTTCAAAATTACGAGGCTATATTTCCGGGTTTTACTTTAGAGGCTGATTTGGTTTGGTTAATTAACGTCGAACTAGAGCTGCACAATGGTCTATTGGCGACGGTTCGGGGCCTATCTCGAAGGAAAGAACGATGCCTCGCATTTTTGAACCATGGTCAGATGACGAGGACAACACCTTATCTGGCACCCAACGCCTTCAATAGACGTCGGGACTTTGGACCCCGATCAGATTTATCGTGCACCAGTCCCGTATACACGCCGTTAATATTTTGTGGATGTTCTGGACGACATTCTAGTATTTTGGTAGCGAAGTTGGCAACCCTCCGATCGCAATATCACTACTTTTTACTATTCTTTTGTCTAGTCCATCGCAAGGTTTTGAACCGGTGACCCTTTGGATTCCCAGCTGACGCCTTAATCCACTCGGCCACGGAGGCCTCCCAACCATTTTGGGTTGGGTTGGTTTGGTTAATTAACGTCGCACTAGAGCTGCACAGTGGGCTATTGGCGACTGTTCGGGGTCAATCTCGAAGGAAAGACCCAGGAACACATACACATTCACACACACATTCATACATGCACCTCGTTATTTTAGAACCATGGTCAGATGACGAGGAAACACCTGAACTGGCACCCAACGCCTTCAATAGACGTCGGGACTTTGGACCCCGATCAGATTTATCGTGCACCAGTCCCGTATACACGCCAGTATAACTTGTTGGATATTTTGGACGACTTTCTAGTATTTTTGCTGGATATTCTGGACGACATTCTAGTATTTTGGTAGCGAAGTTGGCAACCGTCCGATCGCAATATCACTACTTTTTACTATTCTTTAGTATAGTCCGCGCAATGGTTCGAACCGGGGACCCTTTGAATTCCCAGCTGACGCCTTAATCCACTCGGCCACGGAGGCCTCCCAACCATTTTGGGAACGCAGATTTTGTTTTATCTGCGTATTGGCTCCAGACATTTGTACATAACCAAAGTCAACAATACAAGCAACCAATGAGAACCTGAAAATATCTATCTTCATCGTCCTAAAAGATGTTCAGCTGGAGACTTTTGTTGCGTGCGATGCCGACGACAGCAAATTTCAGAGTTTCGTCACGTCTGGATATTTTACGCGGGCTAACAGGTAGGTTTCGAGCAGGAATTTACTTACCTTTTCACAAAATTTATAAATATATACACGATCGCTTTTATGTAGACGAAATTACTATAAAATGTCTTGAGCTATAATTAAATAAGTCTTGAGCTTGCTGCAGGCTTAAAGTTTTAACTTTTGAAATGTTTATTTCTTATATATGGTATTTACACTAATTTGTAATAAAGGTTTGATGTATTGATTTTTACACAAAAATGTTCGTAATAATGAAATTTCAACATAGTGTCGGCTCTATTGCGTAGATATTTTAATAGTTCATTTTGTCAATTTATGTTGCTTTTAACAGAAAGCCTAAGCGTGCTACCTATAGTCAATATTGCAGTGTAACATTAAATCCTAGAGTTGATGATTGTATAGAAAAGTAAAACAGTACTTGCCAATAACAAACCAAAACAGCAATATTGCATAATATTATGTTTAGAAATGTGCTAGATATTTGAGGATCAAACATTCAAAACGTGTTTTGTCAAAATTTCTTATTTTACATCAATGAATTCGCCTCCAAAAAATGTTAAACAACTAACCTATTTTATTAGTCTAAAGCACATTTTCTCTCGTCGAAATAAATTTGTAAAGTTTGGATTTAAGAAGTTTCTTGCGTTTTCCCCTGAATCATTATAATGTGACAAAACGTCTTGAATTTGCTTCTCATTTAAGTTTGAATAGCAACTATCCCCTCAACCAATAGCTTTCACTTACTTCAAATAATGTATTGTTCGTATTGTGCTGAAGGGGGTCTATATAGGCCATATAGGATATCTCGGTAAAACCATAGAGTAATGATACAAATAGAGGAATAAAAATGCAGATTTCCGTGTGTCCATCATTGAAACCACGTGATAGGTGGAAATGCCAATTCATTCATGCGCCAATATACTTGGCAGGACTTGGCGACTTTAAGAACTGAATGAGATCGAAGTATTGTAATATGGTTTTGTGTTTAATTTTGTATTTAAATATCGTTTTTTTTTAACGAGTGGCACAATTTAAGGGAGTTTAACAGATATATTAAGGAGATTTTTCTTACTTTGTAGTTTTAAAATAATGTCATTAAGTTTTTATGTAAAAAATTTACCATAAGCGAAATTCTTTCAATAGTTATTTCGTATACTTCAATAGGAAAATATGAACAATAAAACCTGAGAAATATAAAGAGTTTCGCTTCTTCGAGTATTGAACACAAATAAAATATTTTCGTTTCGTTAATGAAGCATAAATATTTAGCGCATATTGTTTGAAAATAAGTAAATACATACATATATGTTAAGAAGTTGAATACAGACAGAACTCCTTATCACCAAAAAAGAAGAAAGTGCGCCAAATTTGAAACTCCTGCAGATGTTTGTACGCCAAATGTGGCAGCGCTATAACCACGTGATGTGGGTTTTTCTTTTCAATGTTGACACCGCGGCCTTACGAGAGTCTGGTAGTGAAGGCACTCTCTATTTAATATTACAACTCTATGGGTAAAACCACCTATTTGGACCACTGCGTTAGTGGTCGAGAGTGCAGACGACAAATTTAAGTTTTTCATAGCAAAACACGTGAAACATATTTGTCTGCTCATATCTCCTGAACTAAATATCCTATTTGGGCGACACTCTGAAAAATCAGTTTCTACTCGGAAGAAAGTGTTTCGATATTATAATTCGATGACAAGTTATAGCTATAAAAATGTTTTCTCTGTGTTATTTTCTAATTGACGAGAAAGTCAAATTTTGTTCTAGTTATCTGTTGTACCGATCTTAATAAAACTTTAACTCATAAGGTTTTACAATTTTATTTTGTACCGAAATTTTAAAAACTATACTAGTTAATTCCATTTAACTTGCTTCCGAATCTTTAGTACATTTTTCTATTTTTGTCGGAACACTCTCAAGAAATAACTCCCTTTTGAGAATTCTACGATCGTCACGGCTACTGTTTGTCATATTTGACAACCTTTTCGTCACTGAATCACTTGACTGCTGAAAAAACAAGAATTTTCAAAATTTTAACTAAATTAATTTACTTGGATTCTGTTCCGGTGGAATCTGTTCATTTTTGATTCTTACACGTATATTGCCAGAATTCAAACGAGGTTATGTGGGCTTTTGCATAGCGCGCCTGTCTTGTGGACCGAGAAATTGCTGGTTTGAGTCAGGTCTCCGATATTTATTTGAAATCGTTCTCATGTTTGACGAAATTTTGTTAAAAAAACGACCTCACATTGACGAAGTATGTAATCGGAGCATATAGCAGGCGTCTGTTTCGCCAAAAATGACGAAAGTTTCTTCAAAAATTAGCAGTGACTTTAACTTTCTATTGTGTGTGCACCTGTTTCGATAACTTTTTAATTAAAAAATGGCGATCTTATCTCCTATCGTAGTCCCATCCCACAATTTTTCTTTAATTTAGAAACCCTATTACTTACGAGTCACTCAATTCCAGAAGGTCTTTTGTCCACTTTTGGCGCAGCTTGGCCATATTTGGCCCTTGCGCCATTAAAACCCATGCAACCAACCAACCAACTTTTGTCCACTTTTTAAAATTTGCTGTAAATCACATTTTTCATATGACATGTTATTTCTACACCTGAAATAATTTATTTTGATTAATGTGTAAAACAAATACCTGAACACATTAAATATCATAACAGCAGGAAAATTAATATTTTACTCATTATATTCAAAATATTTTTGGACAAGAGACATTTTTGAACTGAACAAAATAGACAAGATACATTTTTAAACTCAGTAACATGGAGAAGAGACACTTTGTTTCCATTTGTCCCAATTTTTTTCATGTGTTTGCTTTACCTTCATCCTCAGGTTACACCCTTCCAGTATTTCAATCTCTTCATGTGAATCGACTTAAGATCGAACTACATCGATTTAGTGTTGAATTATATGGAGCTGTAAAAACTTCACTTTATAATCAAACACAAAAATATTGCTAAAAATTAGTATATAAAAAATATTTCACTCGTTATAATATTAATACGTTTAAAATAACACACGCACAAATAGATGTTATGTTTGATTGTATTTTACTCTATTCACTCCCTCGTTCAAAATGAGTCCAATCATGTTGCAACTGTTAAGCAGTGTTGCCACACAAAAAAGTCATATACGCATATTATTTTAAAGAAAATTTAATATTGAAATAGAGTATACCAGGATTTGGACAAGACAGTTTAGAACTGTAGAGACAATTAGATGTATTTTTCAAACTGCAAAAGGACTACAAAGGTTTCTGTCAATTGTTGGGCAGGCATGTTGGAATTCTTGTAGTGGACAAGAGACGTTTTGGAAATAAGTGCCTTCTTTCCCATTCATTTTCAATTGGAAAAAATACGTTTAATTTTTCTGAAATGTTATTGATTTTACATTCTGTGGTATAAACAAATAATAAGCAATAAAAAAAAACACATTCCAAAAGTTGACGAGACGTTTTGCAATCTGGCGACTCGTATTAGGGCTTTTGTATTCTTAAATTAGTGCAAAAATTTAATTAAAACAACGTATTACAGAAATAATTAACTTCGACCAAGATCGATTTTTTTTGCTAGTTTATGAATATTATAATTTTATTAATTCGTTGTGTAATTTGTAAAGCGGTTAAAGACAATTATATAAATATTTGCACTGTTAAAAATAGTTACTCAAATTAAACGATTCTTTAAATATGCACTGATTAAATTTTTTGTCAGTAGCTGGTATCCCCTTCGAGCAGACAATTATAGTGCTTACAGGCAAACCTTCGAGCAGTCGCTGTGTTAGTCAACAATTATTGTTGCCAAATAAAAATCTAATATATTTCCTTCGAGATAAATTACGAACAGTCACCAATCTCTCATTATACAGCTCAAATGCATCGTTAATTCAACCAGTCATAAATATATGTTTATATTTAGTGTGCTTTTTGACGTCATCTGATCGTAAATTATATTTACGACGATTTTTAAAATTTTATTTTGCAGGTGGCAGCATTTAAAATAGTATACAACAAATATGGCGTCAAACTTTCGCTTGACGAATATAGCTGTTCCGTATAGCGAAACAGTTGTCATTCACCAAACCAAAGCAGCCTTGCCAAATGTCAATCCCAACGAAGGCCTGTTCAAACTTAATTCGATAGTAGCAATATACCTCCATTACATATGTCGCACAACAACAACAAAAAAAAGCACCGAACTTTATATCGAATCTTCTCACGTCCAACACACAACCGATTATTTTCACCAAAAAGTATATAAAAACCACCCAAAAAGCAAACGGAGTGGCTAATCACACCTATTGTGTTTGTTTTTATGTGAACTTCCAACCCAAAAGGGGCAACCTCTAAAAACCTCTACTCTCAATGAGTGTGCGCCCATCAGTATGCTGCTCTTGTAGAGAGAGGCTGAGTGTAATAGAGGATTCGCGTGCCATTTGAGCCTTAATGGTACTGGAAGAAATCCGCCAACGTTTTTAAAAATATTCGAAAGATAACGTGCTCCTGAAAGCCCTTATTAAAATATAGTAAGTGGAAAAGATTTCACCTTAAGTATATCGTAATCTGGTCTATCTGCTGTATTGATTGGGTCATTAGAGCTCGAGGTGAAATAATGATTTTTTTCTTGGTATTTTTTGCGTATGGTTTTTCTCGCATTTTTATTTTTTGTGTAATGAAAGGAGTTTCAGGAGCGTGCCGTTGGAGTGTTTGCTTATTAGCCTCTTAACAGAACGGTTTAGGGGTGCTAATGTCCTCTATTTTTTGTTTTAATCTTTATTTTTTTTACTATGGTTGTGTGGATTGTATTGGAAGTGTGGCTTTTTCTTCAATATGGCATAATGTCCATTTTAAAAATTTAGTTATGTCACGAAATACTGTAAGATAATACAATTTAAACTAAAATTATATTCATGGTAAAGTATAGTATTCGAGTGACACAAATCTTTAACACGCTTTATAAGGCGTATTGACTAAATAACTGTTCAAGGATAGAACATAAACATCTTTAATCACATATGCCTAACATTACAATAATCTCGGGGAGGAACGAAACCTTAAATACGCATCACCGTAAGAGGCAGTTACATGACTGAAGCTTTCCTGCGCAGCGGGAAAGACATAACATATGTAGAGGGCGTTACAATCGTAATAACGGGAACAATATATAGACACGTAACGGGAACATGAAAATATATACAGGTGACGGGGACATGATAATAGGACAAACATAAGATAATAACATAAATGAATAACGCTGGTTACATCCTCCCCCTCTGGCTCCGACGTAGTCCCGACGAGGGGCCAGCACCAGTTCTTTTGGGTAAGTTTGGTGGCCGTCCTCGCTTTCGAAACGGATTGCAAGGACGTTCGATGGGGTCCTGGGTGTAGGCCTTCAGGGCAGAAGTGTGGTACACGCCCAGGGACACTTGGGGATTGTCCAGGCTGGCAATTTCGAATGTGGATGGTGATCTTTGTGTACGGATGACATAGGGTCCATCTCGTCTTGGCATAAACCTTTTGGATTGTCCAGTGGCAGCTTTACTGACGGGATGCAGGGTCACATACACTTTATCACCTGGAACGTATTGAGGAGTAGCACAGGGCGACTCACATCCTTCGATTATTTTCTTTTGCAAGAGGTCATCCAGTTCTTTCTTCAATATTTCCTTCTTCGCAGGAGAAACTCTGTATGGTGGATAAGCGACTGGAGCATGCGTTCGCGTATTAATGCGATGCTCTATGAAGGGAGTGCTCTCTCCCCCTGGTTTGAAGCTTTCCTCGAAATCCTGAAGCAAATTATTGACCTGGAGCCTTTGCTCGATGTTCAAGCTCTCGCCTTCTTCTTCACGGAGATTACAGCTGTTGATGGGAAGAGTTTCGACAGGCTGCTGAGACGTCGATGTGATGTCATTCCCAAAATAAACCTTTCGGCGAGGGTTGTCACAAAAATTCCACCTTTTGTTTCTTATGTCGAGAACAATTTCCGACTTTTCTAGGAAGTCTGTTCCTAACAGAGTTCGATTTCCTTTTGCATTTGGAAGGGCAAGGAGATCCAGAATGATTGTTTTGTTTTCAATCTCAATGGACACCGTGGCTGTGCAAGCCTCTTCAGTAGTTTGGTAACCGTTTGCCAAGGTCATGGTTACTGAAGTCTCCTGGAACTCCACTCCTTTTCTCTTCAGCAGGTTGTAGAGGATCTCACCAGCGACTGATCTGCTGGCACCTGTGTCTGCACAAACTCTGGCTCGTACACCGGATATGCACACATCAATCAGTGCAATAGGGGACATCTTGGAATGGCAAGTGTACATGGTAAGTGAATTTGCAGGGAAATTCTCATTTCTCGCCGTTGGAGAGCATGTCGGACACTTTGCCTTTATGAAACCAGGTCTGGAACATCCATAGCAGTATATGGCAGGCTTGTTCTCTGGATTAAGATTTCTTTCATTTTGCCTTGGCTTTGGATTCTGCGCCACTTTTCTGAAGTTTCCAGTATTAAATCTTGGACTGGACCACTTCTTGGTATGCGACGTAGAGTCATTTCTGTTGTTTTGACGAACCGTCTCGTAGTCATCTAGCTTTTGTACTGGATCTGTAGTCGTCTTTATTTGTGTCCAGTCATCGATGAAGTGCTCTTTGACTTCTTGTGGAACACGGCGTTTAATCTGGTCTGTAACCATCAGATCAGACAATTCTTCAAAAGTTGTTATCTCGAGACCTGTAATCCAACCTTGAAAGTAATTCCTAAGTTCGTAGGCGAAATCTGTCCAAGTGCCTTCTTGACATTTCGAATGTTTTGTGAACAATTGACGAAATTTCTCTGGAGTGAGTTTATAGCGCTTTAGAAGCAGCTGTTTCACTTTTTCATAATCTTGTGCAACTACTTCGACTTCTCTTGCAATGATCTGAGCAATATCATATGGCAGCAACCCAATCAGATGAGAGGCCCAGAAAGTCCTTGGAATCTCAGCTCTGTGAGCTTGTCGCTCGAAGAGAACGAGGTATAAGCTGATGTCATTCGTCACTGGATCGAATCTCTGGATCAGCGTCTGCAAGTCCAATCTTGGTTTGGCTGCTTGAAAACCATCGTTCTGGGTAAGAGGAACTTGAGATCGTGTTGCCTCATCCTGGAGTTTCAGCTTCTGAAGTTGGAATTCGTAATCGTCTTTTCTTTTCCGCTCTTCGTACTCCAGTTCCAATCTTCTCTTTCTTTCTTCAGCTTCAAAGTCTTCTTTCCTTTTCTTATCTTGAATTTCAAGGTCTTCTCTCCTTTTCTTATCTTGAATTTCAAGGTCTTCCTTCCTTTTCTTATCTTCAATTTCAAGGTCTTCCTTCCTTTTCTTATCTTTAATTTCAAGGTCTTCCTCTTTTATTCTGTCAGCGATTATCTCTTCAAACCTTGCTTGGACAAACTCTAAATCTTCCTTATATGCTTCACTCTCTTGTATTCTCGTCTTCAGTTGAATAACTTTCAGACTATCAATACCATCCAAGTCCAGTTCAATTGCCAGCCGGACCAGGTCAATCTTCTTTCCTCGTGCGAGAAAAGCCATCGTGGGATTTCAGTCTAGTTCTTTGTGAGTTCAGATTATGGCAGTAGATAACAGGCACACAAAATAATTACCTCAAAGTCCTAGAGCTATTTCACAGTTCAATGCACTTAAACTCACTACAATTACCCTACCATGAAATATTAGCACTCAAATAGTCTATAATTATTTTTCAGAAAACCAATTAATATCAGTTAAAATAATATTAAATCATTTAAACTATTATAAATTTATTGTAAACCATTATAAAATCATTCCAACTATTCATTTATTCAAGCAAATAACACTATGCAGTATTAAATCTTTTCAAGTGTAGATGACACTGTATAACACCCGATCTCTAGTTAAAATGCACTATTTCTATGGTACCATTTCAATATTAGATTACCAGAATACCAAAATATATTTTAACATGATTGAACAAATTCATAAGAAGAATAACTTTTGTTTAAATAATTTAGAAATCTATGAAGTACTTAAATATAAAATCAAAACAATAGCATTAACAATTTCCATTTAATGAGGAATCAATTCAAGTGTTCTTTCAAAATAAATTTTAAAAACAACATTAAATAACTAATAATTAGTTAATGCCTTTAATTAAATTAAATAAGCACTATCACAAATAAAACTTCCTGCCAATAAAATATCTACTATTCTAAATCACACTCAAGAACACAAATTTTCTTATTTTTGCATGTAAAACCACATTCTTTTATTTTTCCCGAAAAAGAACAAAATAAAATAGATAAAACCCACAATCAGAATTTTCAAGGCCAGCAATAATTTCAAATAAAAGAGAACAGAAATAAAACACTCTCAGTTACGTGGAGAGGAGGGGGGAAAAATTGCTTTTCTCCGAGCGTACGAATTTGAATTCGCAATGCGAATACGATTGTCAGAATCAGTGTTTACAAAACCAAGGTGGTTTTTTTTTAATTTCAAATTCAGTGAAAAACACAGCAAACCATTGCGGTTTAATTTTAAAAGACTAGTTAAATTTAAATCAATAGAGATAACACTCCAAACGAGACACAGCATACGTGTTATGCAAATTATCTCCTCACAGTAAACAGGATGTATACTGAAAAACGAAACTTTGCGTTTCGAAACTTTAACCTAGCCTACAAATTAAAAAACTTGTAACACTGAAAAGAAAACAAAATAACACTTATCTTAAACATCCGATGACATTCCTTCTTGCCTGAAGAACAGAAATATAGTTCGTTTAGAAACGAACTTCAAAATGGCGGCCCTCGCCATTTTCATCAATCGGAACGAAAACCTAAAAAGCGAGCCATGCAATTGCTGTTCTTACAGTGTTGCGCCACGTTGGGTAGCCATTTATAAGGCGTATTGACTAAATAACTGTTCAAGGATAGAACATAAACATATTTAATCACATATGCCTAACATTACAATAATCTCGGGGAGGAACGAAACCTTAAATACGCATCACCGTAAGAGGCAGTTACATGACTGAAGCTTTCCTGCGCAGCGGGAAAGACATAACATATGTAGAGGGCGTTACAATCGTAATAACGGGAACAATATATAGACACGTAACGGGAACATGAAAATATATACAGGTGACGGGGACATGATAATAGGACAAACATAAGATAATAACATAAATGAATAACGCTGGTTACATCTTTTATTTAACGAGCTTTTTCTGATTTTGTTGTGACCTCAAATTTTGCAACGCAATTTAACCCCCCTCCCCTTTCTTATGAAGAGTATGTATGCAAAAACAAATGTAAAAAATATATAAAAAAAATGAGGTAAGCATAGAATTTTATAAATTATTATTTTAATATTCTCGGAATATTAGTTTAATATTGGGTAAAATGCCTATTAGGCAGTCCAACTGAAATGATTCTGTTTGGCCGAATAGTTTACAATTTGGCAACCGAATAATAAAGGCTTCCAATTAAACAGAATTTAAAATATAAAACCTAATTTTTTTAAATATTTTTTTGCACATGCGTTGTTAAAAGTTGTATTTTGCTTGCTATTTTTTATGTTATTTAAGCACACAACTAATATTTTTTTTGTTTATTATGAAATATTCGGAGTATTTTAATATTTCCATATAACAGGTGTAAAAATCGTCATTTGTATTTTAGCATGGCTGGTTAGGGTTAGGGGAAGGGTAACGGACGGGCAGGCTCATTATTCATATCCACCTTCCTTTTATAGTGTCAATTAAAAAAAAATTAAGTTGTATACTCTTAAAAAAATTATTAACTTTTTTCATTCACCTATTACGAGATTTTGTTTCCAATTTACTTTTACTTCCAATTTAACTATATACTACCTAGGAATGCTGTTGAGAATTACATTAGTATCTGAAAATGACAAATGACGTTAGATTACCAAAAGTTTTTAGATAGTTTTACAGTTGAGCGGACTCGACTCCAGCAAGTGGCCCAGCTTTTTTTATGTTTGTGATTAAAACTAGTTGTTTTGGGAACAGTAGACATCGTAACAAAAAATATTTCCGTTTTTGATGACTTAAAGGAATATTCATGCCAAATCTGAAAAAAAAAATCGAACAGCGCGTTTGGTTGCGACTGCGTAACAAACACATTGACAAACAGACAAAATGCCGAAAAATGAAGTTAAAACATGGACTTTGCTAACTTTGCAATAAATATAAAACAACGAATAAAAATTATAATTAAAAAAATCTTAAATTGTTTGTCCTGTAAACATTTTACCTTTTATGCAATACACTAACAATATTATTCTCCTTACAAGATGTATTAATACGAACTCATTGCTGAGCCCCGGAACTTTCTTCATCTAATTTAATTTTAACTTCAGTATAGTTTAATCTCATACCCAACTAAATGTATCCATATTTACTAGGCTATTTTTAAAGGAGGTGTAAAAACGCTTACCGTCGCCAACCCATAGCAATTAATAAGTTCCAAGAGCATACTCCGGATGGAGTTGGATTATTAGCTTCGAGCATGGATCCCTCATAGTAGAGAAATCATAAGGTTATAATCTCGCTAACATCAAAGTGAGGCCAACATGTATGGCCAACGTGGTTTACTACGTCATCCATTCATAAATTTTTTCTAGTTCTTTCATAAAAATATCCTGTACTTCATGAAGTAACACATTTACTATTATTTCCAAATCACAAGTCAATCGCGGACGTTTTTTTTATTCATAAATTTTGAAAGGAAGTCACGTGTCTGGTGCCATCAGGTCTGAGATGTTTGCATCACGACGATGACGTCATATTCGCTCTACTACAGTCCATTCATGCTCGAAGATTATTACAGTTGCCACGAGTCGAATTTAGTCATGGAAAGTTATATGCTGTGCCATGTTACTTGTTCACAGATTTGAAAATTTAAAATTGCATATTGATCCGTAGTATTTTTCTAGTATCTTTGACAATCAATGCAAAAGACACGATTTGTTTATACACAATAAAAGACACGATAAAAAAACGCGTTCGAGAACGTTTTTTTAAATTTTATCTCATTATTTTATAAAGTAAAAATATAAAATACTTTAAAAACTATGTATTGTTAGCTTAAATATATAAATTAATTTTCAAATTGAAATTATGTAGATCCCAACATAAAACAAAGTACATTGATAAAAATTGTATGTACAGCCGCGGAAAAAAAAACGAACCACCGATGATTATTTCGTTAGTTTTTATAGTAGAGCTAAACTTAATATACTATTTTGTAGGGAATAAAGTCTACTACACATTGATATACAAAAAAATTGCATAGGGGACTATCCTCATATTAAAATCCGCACCAACTTTAAAATTTCCAATAGCAACACCCAATTTTGATTCAATATTTAAAATCTACGACAAAATTTATCGTTGAATATCAATTTGCAAGTCATTTGGTTAAGTAGTTTTTTAATTATGAATATCGAAAGTTTAGAACTCGTAATGTTAAATGAATTTCTTAAACTTTTAATCATATCTTTCGAAATAATAATTTTAGTAAGCTGATATTTTTATCTGTGTTACTTCTAAACAACCCAAACAAAATACACTAACTTTCATTACTTATATGTATATTTTTTAATTTTATTTAAATTAGGATATTAATATTCATAAAATTTATGAATAGCAACCATGCTATATTTTGATAGTGATGGACTCAGAAAAACGTTTTATATGCATATCTAAAATTTCATGATTTTCCTCTTTGTAGTTTTTTGGCAATATTATAATGTGCATCAAATGATCATTTAAGGGGTCATACACAAATTTAAAATCTGCAGAACTTAACAGAAATCTACTAATTTTGAGAATTAAAAGCGCTGTGATCGCGTTGGTATAAAATTCTAAATTCTTATATAGAGGCGAAGGGTATACAGGAGTGGGGGGATGAATGACCACGGAAAAATAAGAACCACGGCTAACGCCAAAACGTTTTCTACCAGCGTACTTTATTTCGAAGTCTCACTAATACTTTGTTCACTGTGGAAGTAGCCCCCCAAATAAGATCGATACATATTGTCTAATATCTCTGCATATAAATGTAGGAAATTAACGAAAATTTGTATTTAGATTATTTTGAGGGCGGGGAACATTTCTGCGCTATCAAAAGTAGGTGTTGCTATTGAAAATTTTAAAGTTGGTGCGGATTCGAGTATGAAGATAGTCCCCTATGCAAATTTTTTGTATATCAATGTATAGTAGACTTTATTTCCTACAAAATGGTATATTAAGTTTAGCTCTACTATAAAAACTAACGAAATAATCATCGGTGGTTCGTTTTTTTTTTCCGCGGCTGTACGTTTAAAGAAACTTTCATTAAATATGCGCCGATTGAAATATTAGTTAAAAATAATGAATTGAACGCTGTATAAAGGATTTGGTATACATTAAATCTGTCGTGGTTCACCTATCCTCATGCATGTATGTTAGGGGTCGCTCGGATAGTGTCTTCGTCATCTGACCATGGGTCAAAATTACTAGGTGGTGTTACCGAGACTTTCCTTCGGAATAGATCCTGAACCGTCGCCAATAGCCCATTGTTGCTCTAGTGACACCTTAGTACAGCCAACCAAACCACGAATTCAATCAATTTTTAATAGGAACCTCTATTAATTTGAATTAATCGCTATATGAAACTCAAAGTAGACATTTTGGACAAGGGCATTTTTCATACAAAGACAATTATACACGGAAATGAAACTTTCATTATTCACGCACTACGCCATTTGCAACGGAAATAATGAAAATAAGTGTAATATATTCGTACATTTCCCTCAACTTGCACAAATGAAAAGATATTCTCCCGAAACGTTCCATTTAGAACAAAAGAACAAAGAAAAAAAATATTCGTAATTACTCGGCGAGAGTGGGGGGAAGGGGAGACGGGGTTTGGCGGCAGAAAAGTCGTCTGCAAAATGTAAATTTGTTGGGGACTTGGAAATTCGGCGAGGGAGGGTCATTTTCCGCGCATTTAAATGCAAATGAATCTTGGGAAACTCTTTCCGTGGGGTTATTAAACGACTTGCAGTAAATTATGTTTCAAGTTGTGGGTGTATGCTCCACACAAATGACACGAATTTCCCCGCTGAGAGCTTGAAATTGCTTCTTGTCAAATGGACGAGAAGTTACCAAAAGCTCGTCGGGTAACAGAATCAACATAGTTTAAGTTCTTATGTTTTCTGCAGGAATGTTGCAATTTATGCATGCTTAGTCTGGAGTACTCGAGAGTTGTTTTTTTTTTTTTTTTTAATAATAAAACAATTGCTTTTTCTTTAAAAATGCAGAAATTTGTAAAATGCCTGGTTGTTCTACAGGGATTAATCTGAATTTTATCATTTTGGGTAGCAAAAGCTCTTTAGACTCAGTGGTTCACGGGGTCTGATTTGATAAGAGCGGCGAGTTCGTAATCGGAGGGTTGCGAGTTCGATCCTCGTCGTCCAACCCAAAAGTCTATTGAGTTGCTTCTGGTGCCAGCTCAGATGTTGTCTTCGTCACCTGATCATGGTTCAAGAATATGAGGCAGTGTTTGCGGGTCTTTCCTTCAAGATGGGTTTCGAACAGTTGCCAATAGTCTAATATGCCGCTCTTGTGTGTGACGTTATACAAACCAACCCAAAATGCCGCTTAGAAGGTGTTGTGTTGATGTACGCTAAATCTGTTATGGTCCGACAGTGTTGCGATACGTACTATTTTCAGTATTACATCAAACTCGCCGATAAGGCTGTCAAAAGACCTGCCATTTTGAAAGTTTTTAAAAAGATTCTTCAGTCGAGTATGACTTCAGTCAACATTGAAATCTCGTTATTTACTATAGTAATAGTAAATACTTTTACCTTGAACTTGGCTAATTACGTGTATTTTGCATTTATTGAAAATAGCTGCGTTGGTTGTATATTTCTTTGGCATCATAGAATCCGAATTACAATAACAAATATTGACGACCAACAAGAGGCTCAACAAGATTGGCCGAGTCTAGTTATCCATTAACTATTCCTCCATGAATTTCTTACTTCTTAAAATCAATTTCTCCTGTAAAATAAACAACATTCTCTGGTAAGTTCCATTTGTCGATTACCCTAATATAAAATTAACCCTTCCCTATATATTAAAATGATATTTGTTTAATTTAAACCCGTGAAAAATAAGGTGTCAGAGCTCTGGTGTTGTTCTCGTCATATGAACATGGTTGAAGTATACGAAGCAGTGTTCTCACGTCTTTCCTATGAGATAGACCCCAAACTGTCGCCAATAGCTCATTGTGCCATTTTCTAGCTGTGTTCGACAATAAATCAACTAACCTCGTGGTCCATTTTTTTTTCTTAGTTTACTCTGATTCCATTTTTAAATTTTTTAACAAAGCAGTTTAAATTTCTAAATAATTTTCACAAATTTAAAGTATAATAATTTGTATAATAATTTTATTAAAAATAAGTATAAAAATTTTTGTTTTAAAAATCACAGCTTTTTTAATATTGTAAGGATTTTTATGAATGACTATACCAATTGGGCTATCACAGGCCACCAGGATTTTTTTGCATTTCTGAGTATATAAATTAAATGCGCGTACGCTTTCATTGATGTTTAACAATTAGTTTATACAAAATATTTTTTTTTGTCATAGTCATGAAAAATCATCACATGTTTGTACTTTTTATTACTACAAAAGAATCCTTATAAATAAAATATCTAAAAATTATTAAAGTTTCTTAGTCAACATATTCTTTAACTAAACGTTTTTATTACTTGAAATTGTATGTGATGGTTTCTTTTATGCGTTAAGCCGTTTCTTCACATACCAGGAAAACCGGTGCCGATGACGACACTGGCACCGGATGCAATGTTACGGTATACATTGCCGGATCGGACCACATGAAAAAGTTCCAATTAGATAACATTGCCTCTGGCAACCGGTTTTCTTGATGTGTAAAAAAAAATGTCCCTACTCTTATGCATACGAGGTTGAAAATTATAACGCTATCGATATAAATTTTATTTTAATACAGGGTGTGTCTAAAAATGTGGTTAAACAATTTATTACTTTATATGTTGGAGAAAGGTAAGCACTGTAATTTGTAAACTACTACAGTCCACAGAAAACGCAGCAAATCACTCTTAATGTTATGAAAAAGAATTTAAATAATCAATTATTTTATTAAGTTAAATGTTTATATTGGTTAAATATTATATTAGTTAATAAATGTATCTACTTTCTAAAACTAAACAACATTATAATTAAAATAGAATTGAACAATATCAAATATGCAAGTTAAATGTGATCCTTGCAGAAATATTGTTTTTACTGATAAGTTATTTTTAAACTCGTAAAAAAGAAAATTACCATTTAGAAGATTTGAAAACTTTTTTTAAGTCAATTGAAAATAATTGAAATGCAGGTTGTCTAAAAGTAAGAAAAGTAAAAATTTACACGCAATATGATAGTCAATGTCGTGCCAAGAGCAATGGGTACCCGGAGCGGTCATCCTTTGTTTAACCTCTTCCCAGCCTAACAGTCGTCTCTAGGAGTATAGGGGCGAGTGGTGATATTCTTACACCTTTTTCTGTATGTTTCGTGATTGATAGATGGCCACTGGGGCCAAGAAAATATGGGAGCAGGGGTGTTGAGGGGCCGGTACGGCGTACCGGCCATTATGGTAAAGCTTGCGTACCGGGGAGATTTTTTTTAGCGTACAACCCTGTTTCTCTCTAATAATAATAATCCTAGAATAATCGTACTTATATAGGCCAAGTTGGCCTTGTTTTCTAAATTTAAAACTTTAAACTAAGTTAAAAGTTACAATTTTCATACCAATAATAAGCTTTTTTTACAGTCTTATCATCGTCAAGTATTTTATAGACGTTAACTTAGTGATATACAGCCAATTTAAATAATGATTTTGTACAAACAACATGTAATAATTTAAATAATAAATCATAATATTATGAGTAATATCGTTCTTTTAATTTTTATTTTAAGTTAGCTTTTAACTAATTTTTTAAATTCTACACATTTCACATTGATTTATAATGCATTTTATTTTGAAAGTAAAAGGTTAGCAAAGCTTCCTATATATCCGGGTATACGTTGACTGTTCATCTGAGCTAGTCGATTTTGACCTATCCTTCCTTCTGCTGTCACACTTACTATGAGTAAAAATATTAAGTTAGAAAGTCTGATGACTTTCTAACTACTTTACTTCAATAATCCATCCACACACTTCTGGCGAAACAGAAATGTATCAAACAAGAACATAAAGTATATCAAACACACTTCCTAACCTATGAAATAGGCATTTGACGAATTAGTCAAGGCCTAAAGCTCACAAATAAAATATATGATAAACAAGCAATCGGGATCATAAACGGGACTGAATAAGCCTACTAATTTTCTTAAACTAAAAGTCTTTGAATTCGTTAATTCACAAACACATTTACAGCACATTCGCAGAAGCATACAGATTCGCAGCATTAGAAATCGCTCGCTAGAAGGAAAACGATGCCCAAAAGGAAGTTCAAAAGTTTGCCTTGAGATATCCCTTCGTCGAAACCCCGTAAAAGACATCCAATAAAGCAGAACCAGACAGCACATCTCCTGTATATTTGAAGCTAGCAAATTTATCTCATCAGATGTTGATTGTACGGAAATAACAGTGGCTGAAGTTAAGCCAAAAACAAAATTACACCCATTATTATATCAAACCCTTCCTTATGGAATATTATCAGAAATATACTAAGAATCACAGAATTCAGTTGTAAAGCTAAACCTGAATTGCTGAATTTGCGACACAAAATTTGGATCATTGCAACTCCGTAAAAAAATTCAAGAATCCATTCCGCTCATTCAATCTGAAGTTGGAAAAAAATAACGAAAGAAGTAATAAAAATAAATAAAATCGCTGGTATGACAGTTGAAGATATCAACGACGCGCTGCTCTTTTAAAGAGCGTCTACCAACTAAAGAAAACGGTAGAAAAGTACAAGGTCCCATTGCCTATTTTCTACATCGAATTGAAATTCGATAATGCCAGAGCAGCTGTTTATGAACTTAAAGATATCCTCCACCTGAATATCGAGGTGGAGCCTTACAGAAACAAAAATCTCAATCTAATGTCATCGTTGCTAAAGGTACAGACCGACCAAAATCACCCATAAATTACCTAGGAAGAAATGTGTAAAATGTTCGCTAGGTCAGACCTCTGCATATATTGCAAATAAAAATTCGTAGAAAGAAACAAGTGAACCTGACTTGGTGGTGATCATGTCCTTAGCTTCAACTATCATCCAAAGCAACTCTAAAGTCAAAATCAAAAGCCATTGAAACAGTCTCCAACTGTTTTGGCACAGACAAAGATTGACATTAAAGTTAGCAAAGCATAAAAACCATCCTTCGCAAATTGCTGCCCTAGTGCTCGAGCAACCTGGTAGATGAAGTCTCCCGTTTGTCGGGAGGGGGATACTGGGTCGTGCCTCTGGGGGTCAAACGGCAAGGAGTGATTCAAAACAAGGGAAGAGTTTCAAGACAAATTAATCCTCATTATGGGACCAAAGGTATAGGCAATAAAGTTCGTGCAACAATCCTGCAAGATGTGTTAAAGGCTCTCTTAATCACCTGACAAGCAAGCATTTTTTTCTCAAAACCAAAGTGTTCCCTATATAAAGGAACGCGCACTGCTAATTTCACAGAAGAATGCACTTTCCTCCAAAAGTCTAAAAGAAATTTCAAGTATTACACAAGCCGAAGCTTTACCAGCAAGGACAACTATAATTAAGAGTAAAGTCACCTCAGGCCGGAATCTGAACAAAAGAAATATAATCTCTCTGGAAATATAATCAAGAACAAGAATACAACCAATGACGAAGAAAACCTTCAAAGCAGATTTCACATCCTGGTTTACAAACATTAATCTGAAACTATTTCTCAAAATACTAAAAAGATCTTTTGTGAATTAATAAAAACGTTTAAAAAAATCGAAATGTTGAATTAAAGCACTATAAATATAATTTAACTATCATGTGTACAAGTATGAAATGCGGATTTCAGACAACCGATGGTGCACCAATGTAGTTTCTGCTATAAAGATTTGACACAGCGCCATTTTATTGTGTCATCAACAAGTGTCAGACGCGCACGAGTGATAAATTTGAAAAGTGTGTTCATAGTGTTGTGTTGTTGCGTTCAATATGCCGAAATTTATACGAACAAAGAGCATTCGCGGACATCATTATACATTTTTTTTCATTTGAAGAAAACTGCTGCTGAATCACACCGATTACTTCGAAAAGCTTATGGTGAACATGCTCCATCGCAAGATACGTGTGAATGATGGTTTCGGCATTTCAAAAGTGGCGACTTCGATGTTGCAGACAAGGAGCATGGAAAACTGACCAGAAGGGGCGTGGTCTATTATGAGCTGTTAAAACCTGGGGAAACGTTACCAACAACAATTGACCGATTTGAACCGTTCGCTGCTGGAAAAAAGGCCAGAATACCGAAAGAGGCAACAGTCATTTTTCTTCATGCCATTGCTCCATTACATACGGCAAAAGCGGTTCACAGCACGTTGGAAGCACTTAGCTGGGAAGTTCTATCCCATGCTGCTCACTTGCCAGACTTGGCTCCTTCCGATTACCACTTGTTTGCATCAATGGGTCACGCACTTGCTGAGCAGCGCTTTGGTTCGTACGAAAATGGGAAAAAATTACTCCATGACTCCATCGCAGCAAAAGGGGAAGATTTTTACTGGGGTGGTATTCACAAATTGCCCAAAAGATGGGAGAAATGTATAACAAGCAATGGATCATACTTTGAATTAAGCACTTTTTATCATTCTTCCGAATTTAACGTGATTTTTTATGAAAAAAAATCCGCATTTCATACTTGTACACCTGATATATCTGCATGTGATATTAAAATATCATCCCGATATTTAAATTAGACCACAAAGAGCCAAACCATCTAAAAATCATATTACTAGACGCTACACCTGTGATTCGAGCAACCCGATACACCGGGTCGTTGTCATAGCAGAATCACGGCGTACTTTGGGTCAAATGCAAAAAAAATTAGAAAAAATAGAAAATTTACAAAAAAAAATTAGGTGCAGTCTCCTAGCTTTCTACTTTCTGCGACAAACGCTCTGAGCAGCTGACAGGAAGCACTATAAACCTTTTACTTTCCTGCGCCTTTTTTTCATAAGCTGATGTGAAACAACAAATCCATTTGATTAGTTAACATGTCCGATAATATGAAATGGTTAGAAAGTTCAAAAGTTATATAGGAATTTTAAATCCTATAGACAAGGCCTGATTTCGAAATCTCTGCACTATCTAGGTAAAGTAGTCTCGAAAACAAATTGCATATTAAGTAAATTATTCATCTGAAAAAAAAATGTTTCTACAAAAAATAGTTCTTAAAAATATTTATAATATATTTTTTTAAATGTAGGCAACTTTTATATATATTTTTTATTTACAATAAAAAACAAGTTTAGAGCTCCTAAATCCAGACGCCTCTAGGCCCGAACCTTACTTGAAAAATGATAAATCATGCCTTGTCTGTAAGTTTGTATGAATGGATAATAGTACACTCACTGTAAGAAATAGATATTATAAAAGTTCATTTTTAAAATCAATAAATTGTTCTTTATTGACCGTACAAAAATGACACCCATATTCTTCCTTTGTACTATGGATGACCGCACCCGGCCTTACCCTCTTGGGACGTCACTGATGATACTTTATCGTTTGACATTTAATTTTTATATGTTCATAACTCCATCGATTTCTAAAAATAGGTGTGGGATCTTTTTAATTAGCGAGATACAGGTTGACATTATTTTGTAATTTTACTTTATTAGTTAAAGAAGTTATAAGAACATCCAGAATATGTGCGTTTAAAAAAATAATTGTGCGCGACTTTACTTTTATTTAATAATTTTTGGCTTTATTTTGCGTATTGAATTGGAAGAGCAAGTGGATAAACAAGTCGCATATTTTTTTTTTTTAAAGCTCCAATTTTGTTAACCTTGAGAGTAACACTTCAGGCCTCCGAGTTATGTAACAAACCCTTTTACTAGCCCCCCTGCCCAATGTTTAAGTTCAACTACTCTGGTATTCTTCAAAAGGCCAGTTGTGAACACAACGTCCCTCTGCTCGAATCAACGTGCATATAAATAATTTCAGGTATAAAAAAATTCAAAAAACGTGTTACTGCCAGGGTTAATCAAACATTTATTTATAAATATTGAAATAAATAAAAAAACCGTTTTTTTTTTTTTTAAACAAACGAAAAAAAAATCGAGTGTGTATGTGTTTTGTGGACCAATAGTGAATACATGTTTACCTATTTCCAACCTAAAAAAAAATTGAATCGTGTAACCACCTTTTTACGATATCCTTAAATAGATGTTATGTGTTTACAAAAAATATATTAAAAAGCCTAAAGTTTTTTGATATAATAGTTTGAAAATTGTCTCGTTCCACATTCCAATGGCTAATTAATCCATCTCTTTCCCCATTCCCCAATAGGAATATCTCCATTTCCAAGTCAAGAATTCCAACCCTCTCGCCCGTATCCACAGCAGGTAACTTCCTTCTGATTCGGGAATGTTCTCCCCGTCCTCCCACGCTTCGCCTGCTCTCTTCCTGTTCCCAGCCGACATTGTTCTCCCCGTGCATCGCACGCTGTTCTTGCAGCCATCCGACCTCGCGCTTTTTGTACGGATCAGTGTTTGCAATTACTAATCCATCGGATTGCGAGGGAACACTGCTTCGACACTTGTTTTGACGCAAGGATTACTCTCGGTTCCATCGCGAAGACCACCTCGCATTATTCGAAATGGGGAAACTCAACAAATGGAAACTGGAGGACTCTATACTGCCGTCATAATAAAGAAGGCCTAAACTCCAAAAAGCAAAACTTTATAGGAAATAAGAAAAACCCTATTTATCCATCACTTTTGAAAATTTTAGAGGCTTTTCTTTGTTAAAAGTATCTGCATGTACAAAAATTTGTGGTGGGCTTTAATGTTTTTTTTTTCGTATTTACTTGTCTTTATTTTTATGAAAAACAGCCCCGAATTGGAGTTAGGGACAATATAAATTTCACTATAATTAACTATTATATTTCATTTATGGATGTAAAAGGTGTTTTTTTAAAAGGTAATTTTTTAAGAAATAAAAAAGGTGTATTTCTAAATCTGATAGTTAAATTTTTTTTTTAAAGAGTTAGGACCTTTTAACATATGGCGACAGTATAGTATGTAAGCAGTATAGTATTGTAAAGTATACCCCCCCCCCCCTCCTCTGTTCCGGAGTCACCCGAAAAAAAAATTATATAAGTAAAGTCATGGAGTGACTTACTTTAACCCTTAAGTGGAGATGTGTTGTCTCGGATGCCGCTAGCATATTTCGCTAGCACAAATGTATTATCGACTTGAACATTGGCATACTTACGAAATCTCTGACAATAGGATATTTATAGTCATATTAGTAATTAGATATATTAATGAGTTTAATTTTATATTGAAAAGTAGGTAGTGGTTGGTGAGTTATCAGCTCAGTACTCTAACCAGTAATGCTAGGAAAATACTACGAAGCGACTCAAAGCAGTCTTCTCAAGCTTGCCCGCCATGAGTTAATTTCAATGCCAAAGGATCTACTTTGATAGGTTAATTTTAAAATAATTTAAATAGACAGGGGGAATTACCATTATTGGCGATTTGTGTACGGAAAATAATAGATATGAACACTGGCTCTAACCACGTGCGCTATGGAAAATCCAGGTAGGATGGCTTTATTGAGAGCATTATGACTAATAGTATGATTTACAAACCCCCGGGGGGGGGGGGGGGGTCATGGTTTAAAATAAAGATGTTTATATTGCTAATTTTCAAATTTTAATTCTTCACATGGCTAAAAAAAATTAAGTGGAACTGTTTAACACTCTTGTTTGTCATATAAATCATGCAATCTTGATGTAGGCACATTCTGTATGTCCATCTAGACAAAAAACTGATCTTGGACTAGATTTAGACAATATAGTTTAAGTAATAAATATTGGTAAACAGTGAAAAGACAATACTAAAATATGTTAGATTGTAAACTATACTTTACCCGTCAAATTATTTAATTTATCATTTGTAGGATGAACGGAAAAAAATTCTCTTGAAATCGAGACCACCAAAAAAGTTGAAATTATAAATTTAAAAAAAATTCAGTATATCGCTATTTCAGGATAGTTTAAAGCCGGAAAACCAATTTTGCCATATTCCAAGTTGCAAAAATTTTCAAAATAAATAAATAATAATAATTTTAAATATAATACTTATTTAAAAAATAGTTCCGGTTAAATGAGATTTTCGACAATTGAAGGCCGGACATTTATTCGATTCCGTTATCAGAATTGACAATCCTATCTTATCCAAAAGTATTTTCTGATTTCTGTCTATTATTCTTTAGAAGAGAAATTACGTGCAAACATACATAAGAAAAAATGTATAGAGTTTGAATTAATTTAGGCCTCTTATGAGCCCTATATATTTAATTGCATCTTATGAGCGTTGGGGCTTCTAT
Source organism: Troglohyphantes excavatus (assembly GCA_963932185.1). Classification (NCBI taxonomy): domain Eukaryota; kingdom Metazoa; phylum Arthropoda; class Arachnida; order Araneae; family Linyphiidae; genus Troglohyphantes; species Troglohyphantes excavatus. The sequence continues at coordinate 52,093,874 of OZ010676.1, read as the reverse complement.
ACTTGGCTCGGGGACAATCTAAGTTGAAGTTATGATATGTATAAATCTTCAATTGCTTTATTCTCAAATTAGGTTGTCCCCGAGTGTAGTCTGTTTAAAAACAAAAATCCTTATATTCTAATAATTTATTTTTGAAAATATTTTTATTTTTGAAAATATTTTTATTTTTGAAAATATTTTTATTTTTGAAAATATTTTTATTTTTGAAAATATTTTTATTTTTGAAAATATTTTTATTTTTGAAAATATTTTTATTTTTGAAAATATTTTTATTTTTGAAAATATTTTTATTTTTGAAAATATTTTTATTTTTGTAATTTCTTTCATTATTTTTTATAATTGTACATTTTCTCATTAAAATTTCCCCTTAAAAATAAATCTCAATCGTTAAAAAAAATACTACTAATAGCAGTTCTTTTAAAAACCTAAACACTAAATGAACTTCATCCCCAGATCAAAGGGCACCCACAAATTCGGATTAGGGGGTGAACCAGTCACCCCCTCTAGTGCCAAAAACCGAAACTAATCCCCCTCCCCCCCAAATAATAAAAAAGGAAATCATTTCGGAATCCTATTTACAATTTCATGAGGCCGATTATGAGGCATCGGTGTATGGCTGGGGGACTGAATATTTCCGGCAATACATCTGGCCTATCAAGTAAGCAGCTGGCGTGTTGGCAATTAGGGGAAATAGAAAATAAACGTTAAAGCCTATTTGTGCTGTAATAATTGCGCAAACGCGATCTGCTAATTATGGTCATTGCTTTTCGAATCGGATGAAAGGGGAACAGTCTGCTTAATTTTATGCAGTTTATTAGTTTTTTTTATTTTAATTTTTGGGGTAACGTTACTGAATTTATGGTTTTTAATAGTCAGGAAATAATTATTGTTTTATTATTTTCTTGAAAGAGAAAAAGGAATAATTACAGGAATAAAAGTTTTATACATAGTTAATGTTTCTGGAGGAAATATTAAGTTTTTCCTGTAATTGTATTTTTAATGGGACAATTATTTGTATTTTATTAATCTATATTAATATTTGAGGAGCAAACATTCAAAACGAGTTTTGTGCATAATTTAAAAAAAATATCTATTACATAACTAAATTTGCCTCCAAATTTTCTATTGAACTAAACTATTTTATTAGTACAAACAAGTTTTGTCTCATTGAAACTAACATGCAGAAATTGTATCTGTATATGACTCAATGCATTTAGAAATGTAGTAATGTGGCAAAACACCTTTTCAATGTTCGCTTCTGATTTTTTGCTGATATTTTTGACTGAGCGTTAGCAAGGTCCTTGTTTCTTCTCGTCCTTTCAACAATTCGCCTATTTATCTGAAAAAATTGTATGTTTTTCACTTACGACCAAAACAGTTGTTCGATTTTCTTCGAATTTGGCGTAGATGTTGCTTGAAGTCATTAAATCGATGTTTTGTTGTTTTTTTTGGAGTCGCGAGATCTACTGTTCCCAGAACTACTAGTACAAATTTTATCAATTGAAATAGTGTTCAAGGAAATATCGGAAAGCATTCGTTTCTTGAGACTTTTAAATTTGTGGCTTAGAACCAGGACCAATGTAAATTTTATATTTTTTCCCCTTTTAAACTATTTTGAATATATCAATTTTACATTTCTAGATGAAATAGAAACCAATGTCATCAGGCTTTTCCCGCCATTTAAATTAAACAATTCCGTGATTTCCGTAACATTGAAACGGAGGCTGAGCCTCAAATTTTCAAGCCATTTTTCTCAAAACTGTCAATCATGACATTGCAAGTCCTTGTTGCAAGTCACGGAAAGCTAAGATTGTTATTTATTTTTTTAATAAATTTTATTTTGCGAAATTTATTACAACTTTCATTTGTGCTATATAAATTTAGAATAGTAGAAAAAATAACTAAACCATTGTAATTCTATGAAAAGTTTTATTTTTATTGAGATATCAATCATTATTTTTCATCTTTCCAAACAAACTCATTTTGTAAGGTAAAATATAACTTTAGAGAATGAATTATGATTTTCATAAAATAAACTAAAAATTTACTTTTTTAAATGAAAAAAATAATTTTAATTAAATGGAATAATTTAGATAAATAATATATTGGTTTTACAAAAATTTCGTATTTTTAATTAAATTTTATATTTAAATTTTTGCATTCATAACAATGAATAGTTTCAAATTATATATTTTGTATTTTAAACCATCGGGGAATCCTAGGACTCCGAATTAGGCATTAAGACAAAACTATTTTTAATTGAAAAATTAAAATTTGTGTAAGTAATTTGTTTGTATAACGTTTTTTCTTAACTAGGCATTTATACTATTTATAGAAAATATTACATAAAAAAAACACAAGGCACGTTCTTTGATATAATTTCATAATTATATATTATTATCTCAAAAGAGAACTTGGAATTTTTAATTCAAAAACTAACTTTATATATTAAAACATTTTAAAATTTAAAATTGCGTTAATATATAAAATACGAAACCCTTTTTTTATTTTCATTACATTGTCTTTAATGAGTAATTTGAAATTTATTAACAACATTTAATAAAAATTGCTATTTTGCTTCTTAATAAAATTAAAAATCAAAATTTTATCTCCTTTTAATGAATATTTATCAATCCTTTTGGAATAATTAAGAAAATTAAGTAACAATTAAGCGTTATTTTATTTATTGTATTTATTCTGGCTACATTCCTTTGGTTATATTTTAAGATCGGAGGGTTGCCAGCTTCGCTACAAAAATACTAGAAAGTCGTCCAGAATATCCAACAAATTATACTGGCGTGTATACGGGACTGGTGCACGATAAATCTGATCGGGGTCCAAAGTCCCGACGTCTATTGAAGCCGTTGGGTGCCAGTTCAGGTGTTTCCTCATCATCTGACCATGGTTCTAAAATAACGAGGTGCATGTATGAATGTGTGTGTGAATGTGTATGTGTTCCCGGGTCTTCCCTTCGAGATTGACCCCGAACCGTCACCAATAGCCCACTGTGCAGCTCTAGCGCGACGTCATTTAACAAAACCAAACTTTGGTTATATTTTATGCCAATGAGGTAATTTACCACTATCTAAAAAAATAAAAAGCAGTTTACATCCACATTTTAACGACTTCTACTAAACTGATTTTGATTATTTCTGTTCTAGTAAAGGCTGTGACCATGTAAATGTGTATCAATGCTTAAAATTTTCGATTTTTGTATATTTGCATTTGCCTTCCGAACAATCTTAAGTTTGGGTTGGTGTTACGATTTTGATCTCCCTGACTTCGTATCACAAGACTAATATCATACAGTGACTGATCGTGAAATTCTTCTTGGATCTCTCCTAAGCAGCGTATATCCATATTGTATCAAAATTATTGTTTTATGCCTTGACCTTGTAAGAGTGAAAGGTATGTTAGATATTAAAAATCTATAAGTTTGTTAGATTTAAAGTTTGTAAATCTAAAATAAAATTTTCTGAGTAAACTGGTCAAACAAGCTAGAAATAAGTAATGCACAACTTTGAAAATTACTTTTATTCGAAATTAAGTTCATAATGGAAATAAATCTGGATTAAAATCACCGCTAAGTTATTGTTAGAAAATAGGATTTAAATCCTGTTTTATTTCCCGAAAATTAAAAAAAATTGTAATAAAAGCACAACAACAGAATTTCATAAGCCATATTTATTATGTGTTACTTTGTTAGTATTTTACAAGGAAAAATATTGCTAAAGTAATTTGCAATTGAAGTGAAAAAAGGTCAGAAGCCAAAGTGTAAAATCAACGTTAATTAAAAACAGCTATTTTCAATTTATAAATATTTTTCAATTTATTTCGTGTGTTTGCTGTTTCATTTTTTTAAAAAAACATACTTACAGTGACGAATTCAAAGGGCACAGTTTCCGCCGGATCTTCTGCTACCATTGCCCCTAGAAAAATCTATCTGGGATTTTTTTAAATAAAAAGCTCCAGAAAAATATTATACAATATTACACGGTTGCTTTAATTATCGACTCGCCAGACAATGGGCTCAATTTTATGATGCATAAAATTAATATGCTACAAACAAGTTTCTCTCAATATTCAAATATTATTCTTTTGGAAGCGGTATTCATTTGCTTTAATAATTTGAAAATTCATCATAAAGGCCGAGTTTTTCATCGGTCTACTATGCCTAGGCTTATTCATCTGGAGTTTTATGAGACTGCTGCTATTTAGTATTTCAGTAAATTAAGTTTTAAACTCAAATTTTAATATCGCTGATAGACCAACTGAATTGTGCGCATTGAGTAACAGCGTCAATATTCTTGTGAACCGAAAAAAAAAATCCCCTCGCGTTTTAGGGGCTCCTAAATACAACTAAGGTTGTAAATGAGGCTCTGTCGTTACAAAAATATAATAATTTTGACATGAACTTTTTTGAAGAATTAAAAAAAGGCTAAAATGTATTACTCTTTAACTTACCTTTATTTAAATATATATATATATATATATATTGATCAAACCAACCTACCGTCTCGGAAAGAAAATGCGACTGCCACAGAAGAAAAACACTAGGACATGTGCCTTACTTTTAACCCTAAATGGCCAACCTTGGTTTACCCTACGTCTTGCCAACCACATGCCGCAAAGGTGTATATGTAAATATGTTATAAAAAATTACAATACAAAAAGGGATATGAAAAATAATAACGCACACGGGTCAGACGAAGTGTCTTCTCACTAAGTTATGCAATTTTACTAAATATGGCGGAAAAGGTCATAAAACGCCAAAAAACATCTAAGTGTTAAATGAATAGTGATAAAAAAAATAAAATGCAAATTAACTCAAGAAATCTCATTTTTTTTTAAATGATTAATATATGTTGGTAACTAATACAAAAATAAAACTACAAATATGTAATATGAAAATATGTTTAGAAAAATATAATTTCTTGTATTCTGATTAAAAAATTATTAATTATTAAATACCAAACATAAAATTTAACATTACCAAAGTAAAAACGCATAAGAGTCCAAATTAAGCTATTTCGAATCGATTCTGAGCGACATACCAGTTACTTTGCCTTCGAGAGAAAAAAAATGGGAAGGACTATATGAGCGGAACGTTTTTTAATGGGGATACTTTTTTTTAACGCGTGTGCAACCGCGGGTAACAGCTAGTTGATAATAATATAAATATAAATACAAATATTGACGACCAACAACAGGCTCAAGGCCCAACAAGGTTGGTCCAGCTAGTACCTCCTAACTATCCCCAATGAATATCTTCTTAAAATCCGTTACTCCTGTATAGTTAACAATATTCACTGGCAAGGTTCAATTTGTCTATTACCCTATTATAGAAATAGTGCTTTCTCCCTTCCCGATTAAATTGGGTATTGTTTAATTTAAATCCATAACCTCTCGTTCTATCACACTTATATTAAAATCTAAACCCTCCACATAACCTTGTTAAAGAAATAACGATGTAATAAAAGTTGTATATCTTGTATATGATCAAAAATTTAAATAATTTCTTTTGTATGTATAAATCCTGATGAACTCAAATATAATTTATATCTCGAAATCAGTGATTCTGCTATAATCGAAGGTGCCATCTATTAAAAAAAAGCATAGAATTAGAATACCGTAATAAATAATTACGAAAATGCAGGAAAAACTATTTTAAGATAGTATGACATTCTAAAATACCAAAAGATTTACAAAACACTTTATATTACATTTGAGAAACTTAATTTTAGTCTAACCAATTGTTGATTTTTATAGAATTTAAAACCCCATAGATATCCAAATATACAAATTTACATATTTACATAGACACTATATGTATATATGTGTTACTGTTAAAGTATATAATGCAGTTATTTCATAGAATACCTAGTTATTCCATGAAATAACTGATCGTGTCCGTTAAAGTGTGTAATAGTGTTATTAATTTGACACTTTAACTAGTTATTCTATGAAATAACTAGGTATTCTATAAATTAACTAATGAGAGACAGTTAAAGTGTAAAATAAACAATTTATCTAAAATGAAATTAAACTAATGATAGACAATTAAAATAAAAAATAAGCAATTTATCTAATTTATGCAGCGTATAAATGGTATTTATGGAAACTTACCATAAAATCATTTGTTACAACATGGATTACTAAAATGACACTTGGAATTACAAAAAACATTATTTCTAAAACAAAAAAAAAATTTGTTGACACACTGGGTTTTACACGAACATTTTTTAAATCCCTGACCAGTACCTAAACTTTGAGCTGTAGCAACCGACCGGAGCGATATTTCTACATCCGGTACTTCTTCGATTTTAATTAATTAGATATATGATATAGATTATTTTACACTTTAACGGGCTGCAGATCGTTATTCTATGAAATAACTTGTTAAACCATGAAATACAAGAGAGTTTTACACTTTAACGGACACGGTCAGTTATTTCATGGAATAACTAGGTATTCTAAGAAATAACGGATTTCATACTTTAACGGTAACATATACACAAATACATAGACATTGACTTTAAAATTGTTTATTTTCGTCTGTTCGAATCTTAGTTCAGACAGCTTTGTGATTCGAGAGTACAAACCACGTGGTTTTATGCACTCTTTGCTCCATTTTTGTTAGGTCGGTTGAATTTTAAAAAGTCATTATGTCTCTACTTTCCATTCTGTTAAAAATACATGCTCATTTTTGAAGAAACTTTCGTCATTTTTATGGAACAGTATCCTGTTATATGCTCCGATTAAATATTTCGTCAAACAGACAAAACTCATTTAGTCGTTTTTTTCACGAAATTTATTTCGTCGAAAATGACGATTTCAAATAAATATCGACGGCTCGACTCGAACAATGTATCTCTTTGTCCACAAGATAGGCGCGATTTTAAAAGACCAGATAACCTTGTTTGAATTATGGCAATAAATCAAACAAGGAATCAAAAATGAACAGATTCTACCGGATCAGAATCTGAGTAAATTAATTTTGTTAAAATTTATGAAGATTCTTGTTTCGTCAAAAGTCAAGTGATTCAATGTCAAAATTGTATTGACGACTAAAGAATGTTCAAAATTATTTCTGTGTGTGAGTTATTTCTGTAAGTACATAACATATTGTCTACTGTGGTTGGGTTATTTATTAATTGTGCACTTTTTTTTCTAAATACTCATAGTTTAATTGTACTAGCGCGTGTTCTCCTCAGGAGCAATCCTTATCTCTGGTGCAGGGGCAGATACAGGATTTATTCTCAGGAGCGGCAATTATTGGTAAAATGTATTACTACTTTTGGGAGGTTTAGGTGTTAAACTTTTTTTGCAAGCTTTATTCATCATTGTTACTAATAAAAACCTGTAATTAAAATTTATTTTATTTTTAATATTAATTAATACATACTTTTAAATTACTCATATTTCAGGGATATAATTATGGTGCAAATAGTACAAAAGGAATGTTTTTAAGTTCCTCTTTAATAGTATATAATCTTTTTCATTTATACTAGCAAGCTATTCAGAAGAACAAAACAAAATACAGAAGAGTTCAATAAAGAAAACAATTTACTTATTTACATATTTCTGTGTAGAAAAATTTGTTGCGCCTATAATCTTTCGTAGCTATTAGTCCTAACGTTGGTGTTGATATGGATGTTTGTAAAATAGGGTGATAGCTCAAGTATTGTCCATATAATCTGTCCGTGGCTTTAAATTACGAGGCAATATTTCCAAAAGTTCTATAAACTTTATTAAAATAGAAATTGGGTGTTGAATTATTTAATTAAAATATGGTTGGTTGAATGGGGTTTAATGGCACAAGGGCCAAGTGTGGCCAAGCTGCTCCAAACTCTAGATGATTTAATTAAAAGAAATCCCTCTAAAATGAAAATTATCCATTTTAAGTAGTGTAAGTTAGAAAATCTCGGAGGAGGCATTTGTCCCTAATGCCTTTTAGCTAGATCAGCCTCTGCTTTGGGGTGAATCGGTTCACCACAATGGTCATCTTGAGAAACGACGTTGTCTACAAAGACAAGAAGATGCACCGCTGGAGTAGAGGTCCGCAAGTGGCACCGCCGGATCTTTCCACTTTCCTCCGTGGTGTCAACAGATCCAGCGGTGCCTCTTGTAGTGTAAGTAGTGTTCTTTGTTCTTTGTGTAAGTTGTTGTTCTTTGTAAGTAGTGTTCTTTGTGTTGTTGTAGTTCGTACCACTTTCTTTTACTCCTCCAATCCCGTCTCCGCGTGTGGCGACATCTTCGGGGGATCTCATGTCCACTACTTGTAAGTCCAAAGGCACTTGTCAATCCTGCCATGCACAAGATTCTTGGGCTTGTGGGATGTATATCTTGCAAATGTGCAAATATTTAAATAATTTCTTTGGCATGTCAAACTCCTGATGGAACTCAACTGTAATTTGAATATCGAATCCATGATTCTGCTATTCGATGGTGGCAACTATAAAAAAGGGAAGGGATAAAATTAGAATACTACAATAAATACAAAAAAAGGCAGAAAAAATATTTTATGAAAGTATAAGTATCAAATTCATATCTTTGACATATTCTCATCTTTGCAAGTTAATATCAATGGGGCAATAAAAATGACCCTAATTATAAAGCCTAATTTTAAACAACTGTTTTTATAGCTTTATTTTTTAATCTGCGCTAACAAGGCTCATGATAAAAAAATCGATATCAAAGTGATCATCACTAGTCAGACTCGTGGTATTAGATAGACTCTAGTTCCTTTTTTTTTCAAATGGCAAACCTGAATTTTTACTAATATTTATATAATAGATTTCTAACTACCCTCCTCTTCAACTTAAAAGTCTTCAAGCATTCATGTCTCATAATTAAATAAATTGATGTATTCTTTCGTTGAGCGGTATTTACGGTAGTTTTGGAATAAGCGCTCAGCGAAATCGTATAATGGTTTGAACTGTGATGTGAACTTTACTATTAATTATGGTCCGCGCCAACGGAATTTAAATCGTAGATCAAAGAGTTAAAGAACACACATTCAAAAACGTATTGGCATTCTAAGAGCCAGTGGGTGGCCCAGCGGTAGAGTATTCGACTCATTATAGAAGGTTTATGGGTTTGAATACAGACTTTGACAGTGCAGCGAGCACGGAATCGGAGAGTTGCCAGTTTCATTTCCCGTCGTCGACAGAAATCATCCGCCGTGTATACGGGAAAGGTGAATGTAAACTCTGTCGTATTCCAAAGTCGTCACTTTATCAGTTGCGTGGGGTGCCAGCACATATAATTTGACCGTAATTCAAAGTTACTAGGAATATTTCATGGGTCTTTCCTTTAGGATGAATCCCGAACCATCACCAATAGATCATTGTTGTGCTCTAGTGCGACTTTAATGAAACCAACCAACATTTTTAAAAAATGTATTATTTCATCAGTTGGTTCTCCACCGAAATATATATAGAAGTAATCTATTCTAAACGTAAAAAACATATTTTGTTTAATTGAAATTAAAGATTGGAGGAATTTATTTACAAGTCAATGCATTTAAGAAAAGTTATTTACGTTTTCCTACAAATCACCTAAATGTGACAAAAACATGTTTTGAATGTTTGCTCTGAATCCTTTACTCCAACGTAGCTTTATTTCAGTTAATAAATGAGTCGCCAGGTTGCAAAACTCTAAGCGCCATCCACATTTTTTTTACAGGAAGTGAAAATAAAAACTTTTGTTGAGTTTAATTTTCGAGCTAACTGTTTGAAATTTGGCATTTTAATCTGATTTCATAAGTACTTTTCCTAAATCTGGTATAGTTTTTGCGTTATTTAAGAAAAAGCTGGATTTACAGAGTTTTGTTGGAGTATGAATAATTTATTAAATTTTACAGCAGTATTTCTCTTGCGTGAAATTGTGTTGCCATTCTTTTACACAAAAATAAGTGGAAAATATTGATATTAGGCTGGTAATACTAAACAAAAAAAGGGGGGGGGGGGAGAAAAGTTCGAGGATTTAACAAGTTTTGCGGCCAAACCAAGTGCACTAACCCGAGACAAAAAAAAGGTGTATGCCTCTAGTATGCCGCATATATGCCGCATACATGTGGCATACGTATGCCTCGTATGCCCTGTGAGAATATCCCATATTACTCTGGCATACGGAGGTGGTATGCGACATGTATGCCGCTGGCATATCACCTCCGTATGCGACATGTATGCCGCTGGCATATCACCTCCGTATGCGACATGTATGCCGATGGCATATCACCTCCGTATGCGACATGTATGTGGCTGGCATATCACCTCCGTATGCGACATGTATGCGGCTGGCATATCACCTCCGTATGCGACATGTATACGGCTGGCATATCACCTCCGTATGCGACATGTATGCGGCTGGCATATCACCTCTGTATGCGATATGTATGCGGATCGCATATTATCCATTGTAAAAGTTACATGACGGCTTTTTTCCACGATGTTTAGATTAACTTTTGAAAAACATATCATTATTATTTTTATTTCACATATAAGTATTATTAAAAAGTTTTGTGGCATGAAATGTAATAAGAAAAAAATACTGCTTAAATAAAAGTTACACAAGATTTAAAAGTTACTTACGAGATTTAAAAAATAATCTCAATGTATGACTTTATAATTTCATATGAATATAATTAGGACATGTTAGTTTTTAGTTAGCAAAACAAATTTTTCTCTCTTTTAACTCAATATCGACATTTCTTAAAAAGTATTTCTTTGAAGCTCAAATTTCTACTTTAATAATTGTAAAACTATGCTATGTATATTCATATGAAATTAAAAAGTCATACATTGAGATTTTATTTAAATCTTGTAACTTTTATTTAGCCAATATTTTTTCTTATTACATTTCATGCTACAAAACTTTTTTAAAAATACTTATATATAAAGTAATTACTGTTTCCAAAAGAAGAAAATAGCATTATACTGTCCACCAAATGTGAAATAAAAATAATAAATATGGATATTTTTTTTTTCTGCTTAAAATTTTAAACCTGCACCTGGGCTTAACATGAGTTATAAATTAATGTGTATTAGGAATACTCTACGTAGTATAAATTAAAATTTTGATATCAAGGAACTCATTTCTATCAATTGCAAAATAATAGCTAATAACACTCAATAGAAAGTTTAGTGATTCTAACAAGAAACACACTACTATATAAATATTCCATTTTGACTGAACACAATTTTTGTGTTTTTGTGTTGACTCAACTCATCAAAAAGTAAGGCTTTAATATGACAACGAGGTATCAAGTTTTTTTTTATCCCTTGTAGTAGGTTTTCAGGGATATAGTAAAGAAGTTAGTTCTATGAACATATAAATTATAGTTCTATTATATAAAGTGACACACTTTGTGTCTGTATAATTTTATTTAGTATATATTTGGGAGGAGAAACTTGTATATGAGAAGAAAAGTTTACACCTTACTTGTTGATAATAAATTTAAAGTAAGAATACTTTTATTTACATTACAGTTTTTAATGTTTTATAGTTATTGCTCACAAATGAAATTAACTTTAAAAAAAACTTTTATAGTAACATTGTTTAAGCACATAGACAATCTGTTTGGAATATAGACAGTTACTTATTTTGTTCAGGAAGAATTATTTCATGGATGATGGCAATTTTTATTTTACATTTTAACTCTAGAAATCTTTTGTAGTACCATAATAATATATAAAGAATATTTAGAAAATTTTATCAAAGATAATTTTGAGAGAGAAAGTTATTGTATTATTTATCAGAAAAACAAACTATTGAAAGTTAATGCAATAAAGTGTAATTATTGCAAATTTTAAATATTAATTAAAGTACTTATTATAATTTGCATTAAATGATCTTTTAAACATTTAAAGTAGCTGATGTGGACTATTTTGAAATGGTGCTCATGCTTTTGGAGAAATTCGAATAATATTTAAAAATTTACTTCATACGATACATTAAATTGGCCTACTTCTCAGATATCAAATTTTAACAATATGAAATGTGTGATAAAAATTCATTTATTTGAAATATAAAGACATTTTTATTGTTATGTTTAGATAAAACTCATAATACACATTTGTTTTTAATTTTAGCTTCAAAACTAATTTTTTTGAAGAAAAAAATAATACTGATTTATAATAAATTAAAATTTATTCTTAAAAAATTTTTAAATAAAAAACATAAAATTGGAATGAACAATGTTTATTTTTAAATAAAATACATATTTAAAACATTTATTTCATAAAATTATAAATCCTAGATAAAGTTAACATGTAGCAATTTTGGAGTTCAAAAATAAATTCAAAAATAACCTTTTCAATTTTGTAAATCCTTCAATGTAGAATTTGTTGGGTGTCCTGATGAAACGTAGAAAGCAAGATCGGTATAACCAAACTCACATGAAAACACAATACTGCTGCATATTTTCTTAAGAGACCCTCTCTTCTAAGCCGTAACAGAAGATACATTCACAGGCTTATGTTCACCACTGCTCGACCGACCGGACAAAGTGTAGGACCGTAGCCCACACTGCGTTACGAAGGCACACTGCGTTACATTGGGTTTCGCGTACTTTTCTACTTTCTAAGTTGGGAAAATTTTAATTCATCTGTAATGAGATTAGCAGGAACAACATCCTTTTGCTTGGTTTTCGACTATGGAAAAATCCGTTAGCCATTGCACTGCACGTCAACCAAGCCTAATCCAGTCGAAGTCCAAAATGGCTACCTACTTCCGCGTTCCTTCTCTCATTGCATAATTCACCCACACATGTCTACAACTCATGATCTTCAAGTGGAAGTGAAACTATGGATATTTACGACTCAACTTATACATCCAATTTTAAACATCGCGTTTAATGTTGCAATAAATTGGATCGAAATCGTAAGCATTGTAAAACTATGCCTTTAGTTGAATATGCCACTGCCATTCCCCGGGATCGGCCCGTCGCACGGGGGGGGGGAGAGGGGGGGGGGGGGCAATTTTCTGGAGACCCTGAAAGTTGGGAATTTCAACTTCTAAAAACCCCGAGTTGGGAAAATTTATGCCTGATGGAAATTAACATTATTAACAAATGAAAGCTATAGAAGATTAGAAATTTGTAAGATTACATTTAAATTAGACCTCAAAACGTACACTGCATTTGAATATGGGTGTAACAAATGAATGCTTGTGAGAGAACTATTTAATATTACCTCTAATATATTTAAAAAAAAAAGATGAAAAATGTCGATAAGTTGGAACTGGGAATTTTCAGCACTGTTGAGTTGGGAATTTCAAAACGTTAAGTTGGGAAATTTCTTTTATTTCGACTCCCCCCCCCCCCCCCCCCCCTTCCCCCTCGCTCGCTAGGTCGAAAGCATACTCGGCATATTTCTCGCATACTAGCAATTGGTCTGGCATACGTAGTGCATACACGCGGCATATTAATATTTTTATGATTTTTATCGTCCTCAAACTATTACTATAATGCAATGGTTTCAAAGAAGTATAATGTAACTAGATATACTTAAAAATCAACTCACACAATTATATAGTTGTAAACATTAATTTCGCAATAAATTGGACCGAAATCGGAAGCATATGCCGTTGGCATACTCACAGCATACGCCTCCGCGGTCATCAGTTCGATGGCATATTTCTCGCATACTAATAATAAGTCTGGCATACGAAAGGCATACACGCGGCATATTAATATTTTTGTCTCGGGAAAAATTAGTCTGGCATACGAAAGGCATACACGCGGCATATTAATATTTTTGTCTCGGGAAAATCAATCTGGCATACGAAAGGCATACACGCGGCATATTAATATTTTTGTCTCGAGAAAAATCAGTCTGGCATACGAAAGGCATACACGCGGCATATTAATATTATTGCCTCTGGATCGCAAAAAAGAAGCATATGCCGTTCGCATACACCGGGCATACCACCTCCGCGGTCATCAGTTCGAGGGCATATGTGGCATACATCTGGCATACGAAAAATCGGCTGGCATACGGAAGGCATACACGCGGCATACGAAACTTTTTGTCTCGGGAATGTACTTAAAGTTAAGGATATAACAAATTTTGGCACAGGTTGAATCCAATGGACTTAACGGACATGCACGGTACAGAAGTCGGATTTGAAGAATATTGTGTTTTGAAACTATTTGAGCTACGGACCCCATAGAGGTTGGGTAAACGAACAAAATGGCGCGAAAATCTCGATTCTCGATTTCTTTTTTTAATTATTTATTTAACGAGGTTTGCAATTGGGCTACTCAAATACAAATAGTGCAGTGTCTTTCCAACACCCTTGTGCAAACACGAAAGAAAAAATACATCAGCTTTTGCAGTGATGCATGAGAATCCACTTTTAAATGCTAGCCTTGCTCCTTTTCTACCAGATAAATTTTCCAAGGATTCCTTTAACCAGCTTGAAATGATATGAGAATACCCTCAAACATTAAAAAAACTACATCAGATAATTTCGAATCTTATTGAAGGGCAATACACTCCCAAAGCATAAAAAAAAAATATTGGAAAAAAAAAATCTCACGATTACGTTTCGAAAAAATTCAATGCTTGATAGCGCCGGCGCTTTTCAGCCATGGCGTCGACATTCCAAATGTGCGCTTTTGCGTCTGAAATATCCGATCTGACGCTACGCCCCCACACGAGATCGATAGGTTGATTACCTGGTTCGTAGGCGGGTGATTGACTAGAGAAATTCCCAGTTGCCATGACAACCGGCTGTTGATTGACAGATTAAACCCTTGGCCACGCCTATTCCACGTGGTCGATATTTTCGCGTGCTTAATGCTATCCCACCACAGTAGCTTTGGAAGATACGCTTTTTCGCGTGGCGCAATGGAAATGGACCAAAACAAAAAGAAGCCAGCTTGTCGCTGATTTGTTTTTTGCCTGTCGTTTTTCTGCTGACATTTGTCGATAGAGAGATAAAGCTGCTGGTTTTTTTATATGTATTATTTATTTGCTGAGCTGTGTTGTATTCGAAGTTTTTGTCCTTTGTCGGCGTAAAAAAAATCGAATTGAAAGGACTTGGGTCGGCTTCTGCGATTGGAATCTTTGAGCTGGATAAAAAGGGTGCGATGTTGGAGGCGTGTTTTTGAAATAAAACCTAATAGATAACCAGTTCCTGTTCTAGCGACTGAATTAAATATCACACTTTACATTTATAAGAAGAAAATCTAAAGTTCGTGACTTAACGGTTTTATTTGAGTCATGAATTCTAGATTATTTGAAACCCTTGTATTAAGTTTTGGACTTAAAACAAAAGAAATTATATTATATAAAGAAGTCCTATAGCCCTTTATAATGTACTGTTAAAATATCCGTTTGGACATAATAACACAGTTTTAAATAAAAACCTAATTATTCCATACTTTAAAACCGTGTGTGAAGAAAATAACTAATTTATTCCTTTGTTTTAACTTAGTACATAAATAAATATACAGCAGTTTTAAAATAACGAACAATGTTGAAAATATCTATTGTTAATTTTGTAATAATAAAAACTCTAAAAGATTTTCTTTCCACCTTACAAACTATAACTGAAGCTATTAATAAAGAAATAAACGATTAAGGTTGATTCCTTGTATAGCATTGGTATAAAAAATATATCGCCCGAAATCACAAAGTCAGTTAAAATGTAAAATATCTTTAAAGTTATAAAAGCAACTTTAAATTTTAAAATGTCACTTAAATTTATAAATGGAACTTAAATTTATAAACGGAACTTAAATTTATAAATGGAACTTAAATTTATTAAATTAAGTTTAAATTTATTAAATTAAGTTTAAATTTATTAAATTAAGTTTAAATTTATTAAATAAACTTTAAATTTATTAAATTAAGTTTAAATTTATTAAATTAAGTTTAAATTTATTAAATTAAGTTTAAATTTATTAAATTAAGTTTAAATTTATTAAATTAAGTTTAAATTTATTAAATAAACTTTAAATTTATTAAATTAAGTTTAAATTTATTAAATTAAGTTTAAATTTATTAAATTAAGTTTAAATTTATTAAATTAAGTTTAAAATAATTAAATTAAGTTTAATTTTATTAAATTAAATTTAAATTTAATAAATTAAGTTTAAATTTATTAAATTAAGTTTAAATTTAATAAATTAAGTTTAAATTTATTAAATTAAGTTTAAATTTATTAAATTGAGTTTAAATTTATTAAATTAAGTTTAAATTTATTAAATTAAGTTTAAATTTATTAAATTAAGTTTAAATTTATTAAGTTTAAACTTGCAAAGGCAATTCAATATGATGTAAATGTAAAAAATGCATTTAATGTAAAAAAAAGTTTTGGGTTTGCCTGTTTTGAGGGTTGACACTTTTAAATATATCCTGAATAAAATGATTTATAAAGTTTAATTGAAAGCTAATTTAAACAGCTCTAGTATTGCATTACATTTATTTAAAAATTGAAACGCCGACTCCATTTATTGAAAAGATTGTGTGTTAAAATAACTTTTAAGAACATTATACAAATGTTATTAATGTTTCTTAAGTATGCTCCAATTAAAATGTTCGTTAAAATTTAAATAAATCACAAATTGCCTCGTTTTGTAAATTTTGCGGAAAACCCGCGAAAATATTTATTAACTTTTGACAAAGTTTTAATCGGAACCCATTTTTACTAAACTTTTATTTAACTTAAGTATCCATTTTCTAACATTTTTTTAAAAAAATTTGTACTTTCATTCAAGTATTTGCGACAATAGTTTTGCTTTCCCTGTCAAATTTTTTTATTCACTATTTAAATGTAATGAGGGTCCAATCAATTGTAATAAGTGATCCATACAGCGAAATGTTTTATTCAGTTCAGATGAAAAAGTTTCATAAAATCTGATACGTTTAAACTTTTCGTCAAAAACGATAACATTTACGCCATCAGTTTTTTCAAAAATTTATAAAGCGAATAAAACGTTGAGTTTAGACAAAATAACTAAAAGTTTTTTGAATTTTTTTTATAAGAATATATTAATTTAATTTTTTTAACAGTCAGTACACATTTCTTAATTGTTAGGTAGGTCATGTATTTTTCATTTTATATATAAAAAAAGCTGATTAAGGTTAGTTATATAAATCGAACTTTTTCTGTTGTGCCTCAAAATCTACCTTGGAGATTTGCAAAAATTTTAATTGCATAATGAATCATAAGGAACTTGATAAAACAATTACCATTTTGACAGAAAAATTGTAGTCAGATTTTGAAAAAAAAAATATTTTTCAGGCAAAATTTAAAAAATGTTTAGCAAAAATTTTTTAATTTAGAGATATAATTTAATTTTTAAACATATTTTCAAATAGTTAGTTATTAATTAAATCTTAAATATATTCCCAAGTATGTCCTTGCGTAAGTTTTATTATTTTCATATTTTGATTTTTTTTTTAATTTAATTATTTTAAATAGTTAATTGCATATGAACTTATTTTCGATACATAAAAATGAAATTTGTAGTTGAATTTGTAATGTTCCAACTGATAATTGTAATGTTCCAACTGATAATTGTAATGTTCCAACTGATAATTGTAATGTTCCAACTGATAATTGTAATGTTCCAACTGATAATTGTAATGTTCCAACTGATAATTGTAATGTAATTATGATTTTTATTAGAATTATGATTTTATACAAACTTAAATTAACCTATTTAAAATAATTAGGAAAGTATAACAGCAAAAGACATAACTTTTATTCTTTTCAATAAAAATTAGAAAGAGAACGCTTTTAATTTCATATCTAAACATATGCAGTTATCACAATAGTTGCTAAAATTTGTGAGAAAAAAAAAGTGAAAGGTGTTTCATGCCCATCTGTGTGGTTTTTTTTTACAACGTTACGAAATATTTTCAGATTTTTAACAAATGTAATTCGTTAAATTTCGCAATTTTAATGTGATCATATTTAATTTTACTTTTGTTTCATTTAACTAAAAAAATTTTAACAATGTATACCCATTCTTTGAAGCGGTGACATTAGACAAGCATATATTTTTGTCATCAATTCCACAGATATTGCCAATTTCGAAGAAATAATACCTGAAATAGATCTGATACATGCCTTGTTAAACAATTACCTAATTAGAGAAAAAATTTTATGCGAAATTTCCTAAACTAAATATAGTAAAGACAATTGACTGAAATATGACTTTCTTAGGATAGTTGGACATGTGTTTCGCTTTGACAAAAACCCGAAAACCTACAAGCAGCCAACACGCAAGGCACTTATCCTCCCCTCAAGCCAACTACAACAGACGAATGCTAACCTAAAACGGAATATACATTTACACTAACTGATATCTCGATTTACATCTGTGTAATTACGCCATAGGCGTCAAGTGCTCGAAAATGTTGGATTGGGGGCGAGGGGGCTTAGATGCCCATGTGGCTTCCATGCAAGGGCACCCATAGAAATTTAAGAGGGTAGGGAATGGGGCAACCACGTGGTGTGTTGTATTAAATATCGTTTACCCAAAATACAGTAAAAGGTCGATTAACGGTGATAGTCAAGTTACTGGAAAGCTCTATTAAGTTTTGGGGAAAACCAACTTCATTTCAAGGATGCCCGGAGAACCTTGCAAAGGTTTTTTGCATTTGCCATTTTAATAGACTTTACCGTGGTTGGTAATATCGTGTCTTTGCCTGAATCATTTTCGATTGAGGAAGCTATTAACCCTTTAAACTCGAGTGGCGACTCTGACCACAAAATAAAGACCTGTTCTTTTGTTCCCTGTTCTTCAAATTGAACGAGAACTGCATGTTCTTAAACATACAAACATTTTTCTTTCATTAACTTGTTCTTTGTATAACTCCATTTAAAAATATGACATCGCTTGGTTATCAACATTTTATGGGCTCTTTGCACTTTAATGTCACCTTAAGTCACGAAAATAACGACTTGTTATTTTTTCTCAATTCTTTAACCCTTTGCACTTCAAGAACTCTTTGCGTTTTCTGTTCTTTCTATGGAACAGTCATTCATCCTTATGTTCTTTTCCCTAGAATTTGTTATGCTTATAGAAAAAAGAAACCTAACCTGTTTTGGATCTGCAATGAACGAGTTGAAAAAAATATCGATGTTTTTTAAACACAAGATCATGTTGTTCTCGTTTATTTTAAAGAACAGGCAACCAAAAGAACGAGTCGTTATGTTGTCGTCTGAGCGGTGCCAACGTAGTTCAAATGGTTAATATAAAGGTAACACATATTCTTGAGTTTAAAAAGTTATTCACTCACAAACTGTAATAGAAATTAAATTTGTCATTTACAAGCGCCGTGCAGCTCTAGTGCGACGTTATTTAACAAAACAAAACCATTTACAAGTGCCAAGTATTTTGGTGATCTAAAACTTTTTTCTGATTGAAATTCCTCACTATCTCCGTTTTTTTTAAAAAATCATTTCATAAGTCAGCATTTGTAAAAAGGGGATATGTTCTATGTTATGTTTATATAACATATTAATTTTTTACAAATGCCAATTCAAATGCCATAAACCACTTAATATAAGTTTGGTATAGCTGAGATTAATATTCAGCTTCTTGTAGAACTTATTTTTATAAATATCCACCCTAAACGTAAAAAGAACATGCTAAAGAATACCTGTTTGAAAAGAACAAGAACAATATATGTTCCAGGAAAAGAACGTAAATATCAAACGTATTCCTCGAGTGCAAAGGATTAATAGGTTGTCAAAGGAAGATCCTATAGACGAATTTTATAAAGAATTGAAAATGCTACGTCTGGCAGCATTGGAATTTTGCCGACATGGCTATGTTTTTACTTGGCGAGGTTTTTTTTGTAAATAAATAATAATTATGTTTTGCTATCGGTGTAAATATTCTTATTTATAGAGCTCAGGAGTTAGAGCATTAGACTCGTGTCCGGAAGTATGGTGTTCGATTATCAGCATGTGTGTACCGATTTGATAATTGGATGGTTGCCAAATTCGATCGGGTCGCACGCCAAAAATAGCACGTGGTGTAGAGGGAACTGGATCACATTAAATCCGTCGTGGTACGAACGTCTTCGCGCCTATTTAGGTTGTGTGCGGTGCCAGCTCAGGAGTTGTTCCGTTATCTGACCATAGTTCAAAATTAAGAGTTGGTTTGGTTTTGGTTAATAACGTCGCACTAGAGCTGCACAGTGGGCTATTGGCGACGGTTCGGGGACTATCTCGAAGGAAAGGCCCGGGAACGATGCCTCGTATTTTTGAACCATGGTCAGATAACGGGACAACACCTGAGTCAGCATCCAACACCTTCAATAGACGTTGGGACTTTGGACCACGGTCAGATTTATCGTGCACCAGTCCCGTATACACGCCGTTATTTTCTTGTGGATGTTCTGGACGACATTCTAGTGTTTTGGTAGCGAAGTTGGCAACCCTCCCATCGCAATATCACTACTTTTTACTATTCTTTAGACTAGTCATCGCAAGGTTTGAACCGGGGACTCTTTTATTCCCAGCTGACGCTTTAATCCACTAGGTCACGGAGGTCTCTCAAAATTAAGAGACTGTGTTCCCGGTTTTTTTCTTCGAGGTAAATCCCAAACGGTCGCTAATGGCCAGTTGTGTAGCTCTAGGGGAAATTTAATTCTGTCAACCGTTTAGAGTAATTGACATACGTTAATTATGCTATGGCTCAAATGTCCTCATGTTAGTCGGGGTGTGAAAGTTTGGACAGTGGGGTGCTAGATCAAGTGATGTCATCTGATGGGATAGTTTAAAAATAAAAGCCAATGTTATTTAGTAGTTCTAATTCAAATAGTCCCGAACTGTCACCGGAGCCCCAGTTGCTCATTTGGTAAGGCGTTCAGCTACTAATCAGAGGATTGGTGGTTCGAATCCGTACAATGGACTTGACATAGAAAAGTAAAAAAGTAGTGATCTTGCGATCGGAGGGTTGCCAGCTTCGCTACAAAAATACTAGAAAGTCGTCCAGAATATCCAACAAATTATACTAGCGTGTATACGGGACTGGTGCACGATAAATCTGATCGGGGTCCAAGTCCCGACGTCTATTGAAGGCGTTGGGTGCCAGTTCAGGTGTTTCCTCGTCATCTGACCATGGTTCTAAAATAACGAGGTGCATGTATGAATGTGTGTGTGAATGTGTATGTGTTCCCGGGTCTTTCCTTCGAGATTGACCCCGAACCGTCGCCAATAGCTCACTGTGCAGCTCTAGTGCGACGTTAATTAACAAAACAAAACCAACCCGAACTGTCACCAGAATATATTGTGTATCATGAGTGCGACGTTAATTCAAACCTTTCGGGTATTACACCCAACAATCTGACCCATCCTGTAATATTCAAAGTTTCTTACACACGAAGCGACTTACCTGCAACAACTGCCTGAAAGCGAAAATCTCTCACGCGTATTATAGCCTATACTGTTCCTAGAATGTCTTGTCAAATATCTAATATATCTGATAAACAAATAACCTCTTTCGTCCAAGATTACTCTCCTAAAGCGCCAAACTACGTATCTGTGCAAAATAATACTCATGCCTACATTTGCAATTTTATGAGCCAATAACGCGGCATTGGATAGCATGCTGTGGTAAGCATTATATATTTTTACCATTTTATTTAATTCTGGAGCAAGGCGAATCATTAATTATTCAAATGAGCCAACCACGATTTTTTTTATGGCCATTAATTTTCTCCGAGATTGGGCGAACTAGGATGAGCCGAAACTCATTTTAAAGGATATTCGTTGATGAGTTTTCTTGTCTGCGAAAACCATAATCCGAAGATTTATAAGTTAAGCACTAAATTTATAAGCTTCTGTTTTTTGGTTTAAAGCTTTTATTTTTAGTGTTTTCTGTGAATGGGTATTTTTATGACACAAAACAAGTCGTTAGAAATTACAATAAATCTAACTTGCATCTGAAATATCCACACCATATTATTTAAATACCATTGTTAATTTATTATTGCTGTGTACCATGAATCTCGCCATCTGGTTACTATTACCCACCGTCCTGTTTAAAGAAGTTCAGTATCGTGAGGACCAACTATGTATTTTGGGCATTCTTCAGAAAATTCTAGGCTTGAAAAAATTAGTTGTGACTGTATCGGAGCAAAACTAGAAAGTGTTTTACATGAAACGCCGTTTAAGAAGATTATTGAAATAAAGATTAGTCTCCAACACAATTAAGATAAACAAGCTATTACGTCTGTCACAGCGGTCTGTACGGGTTTTCTTCATTTCAGGATATTACACGCATTGACGCCTAACTTTGTATCGAATGAAACCAAATCAATGTCAATCGGGCTATTTGTCCGGAAGTTATAGTGTTGGAACGGATCACCTTGAATACATAAGTGTTTCTATCAGGATACACCATGTAGCTGATTTTATGTGCGTTTTTCGCCAAAAGTGAGCCAAACCGAACAAGAAGTTAAAAGTACACATTTGAAATGAAAACATGATTTTCAGGAAAATAAATTGAGAAAAGTTCTTCCTAGCTCTTAATACTTTTATGAAGGTGAGTGTGATATATTCTAAAAAGTTTTGTGCTAACAAATAGCTGACCCACACTATTATTTGTTTTGACGTGAAACATTTGTGATACCCTATATGTAGGTATTCTATAAACACTATATTACGCTTTTAGAGTGATCCATTCCGGAATTATAACTCCATTACAAATTGTATGATTGGAAGAGATTCGATTTGTTTGATCGGAAATTAGTAGCCGCTATATGTAAAATCTTAAAATCAGTGGCGGGACATGATTTAAATGTTGTAATATAAGAAAATTTTAAAATAAGTAAAAAAATATATTTAAAGCCCTTTTTTAAATAGATAAAATATATTAAAAAAAATTAATATTTTTTTTTCTCTTTTTTTTATTTTTCCGTGGTCATCGGCGAATCTACCGATGACTGGACCCTTCGCCACTGCTTAAAATAAAACAAATTATGTATGGACGTAGACGGTGTCCGGCGTGTCATACGGAACAATTTTTCTTCTAGTTTTACGGTTGGCAACTTATTCCTATTTCAATATAATTTTCTGAGATGACGTTTTACGAAATACCTTTCTGGTAGTGCTCCAACACAGCCAAACCTGATTTTTTGTATTGAGAACGATTTTTATGATAGTGTTTTCTTGAACTGCTTAAAATAAGAGGTACAAAAAAAAATTAAGGGAGGGGGATGCATCCTTGGCCCCTACCTGGCTACATGCCTGTTCCCAAGTTATTAAACTCATTTGCGTCGTACGGAGCCCAGACAGAATTGATAGCGTTACGTTTATTCCTTTGGAAGTACAGACTGCAGAACACTAAAAATGGAGAAGAGAACGATCTATGTTCCTGCATAAACTGCCAGGCTAATCCAGATTTAAGTGGTAAAATCGTTGCTTCCGGTCTCGTATCCGAATGGTGAATAAATAACAATGCAAGAGTTTTCTACACTAACCTGGGAACGGTTTTAGGTAATAAAAACTTACAGCGCTTTCTTCTAGTTTTTAGTTTTATAGGATAAGAAAGACATCGTAATATCTCCTAGCCACGCAAAAGCGTGTAGCCCGAAGGGGTTTTTAACCGTTTCAAACACCGGCAATTGAGTAGTCACATTCATTGTAAAGTTATTGTACTTGAGATAAATGAAAGGGGTTATTGTAGACGAAAATTAAGGGAAATAAATGTAAGTGGAAATTTACATTTAGTAGCAATGACTCTTCATTAGTAAATGAGAAGCATTTAAGCGATAAATAAAACCTTAATTTTCAACTTAGATTGTATTTGTGTACAGTTAAAGAAAAGTTTACATTGAAGAGTTTAAGGGATAATGATGAGGGTCAACATTTTGTTGAAAGAGTTCTCAGTACATAATGTTAGTTAGCCTATGATAAGAATCCGATGGGCGCGGGTTCGATCCCCAGCATGTGCATAGCAATTTGGTAATTGGAGGCTTGTCAAATTTGTTCCTTTCTCGGCCGAAAAATATATATCGTGTATAAGAGACTGGTGCACATTAAACAAATTGTAGTTCAATGTTCTGACGTATATTGACATTATGTCGGGTGCCAGTAAGAATATAAGCCAGTTGTCATTTAACCATGGTAAAAAAAAATACAAGGCATTGTTCCCTTGTCTTTCCTTCGAGATAGGCCCCGAACCATCGGCAATAGCCCACTGTGCAGCTCTAGAGCGACGTTAATTCAACCAACGTAATGTTAGCTACAAGGCTTTTTTTTAATTCTACACATTACGTTATGAACGATATCGGATAAAAACAATGAGACATGAAACTGTATTAAAATATTTTTATATCAAAAAACGCTTTTGCTTATTATTCTTCCTCTGGACTCTTCATTTATTTTTGTTGAAACTGTTTTTAGATTATGTAGGGCACATTAAACATTATAATAAAGCTGTAATAAAATCTAAAAATAAGAAAACAGTGAAGTGTTTGTGGGTATAAAATTTAGGAATTTTTGAAATCTTCTTAAACGTTATGGCTCCGGGAAGTTGGCGGTTGCATAACTCTCATCAATACTGGTTTTAGCAAATCTATATAAAAGTTTCAGCGAGTTGACCAATCGGTTTATATCGAAACAATGTAAACAAAGTGACGTCACAAAGACCATTTAGCAAAATCTGAACTATACTTTTATTCTATGATGTACGCATAACAATGGAGGTTCATTAAATACCTCATTTACCAGAATCTACCAGGCAGTTTTAGACATATCCGAGAATAAAGAAACACACACATCGTCACACATAAAATGCATAAGCGATATAGTTTTTCAAGTTTTCAGGACACAGACCATTTAACATTTGAGTTTCCAATTAGATGTTCGACGTATATCTTGAGTATGGTTATAAATAGTAATGCAAACTTTATTACAATTTGCGACTAACTATGATAAATAATTATTTAGCATAAAACTCAATCATCATTTTGTTAGTTAGGACTTCTAAACGGCAATATATATTGAAATACGTCAAACGCATCCTTCTGACTGACTCGTGTAAGTAGCAATTCTAAGATTTGTAAACTGAGTCTTGGGATATTTGAACTGAATAATGAAATTTACAGTAGGAAACAGGCATATATTAATGGACAGTTGCAGCTTAATGGGGTAGTGGTTAAATAAATATGGGTAGTAATCATAAACTTTAAATGGGCAGTCTTAAAAATTTAACAAGTTGGGGAGAAAAGATTATATTAATTATGGAATCTGGAATTTGTTATTTTATTAAATGTTCTGAATTCTTAAACAGAAAAAAGATAATTAAACGTTTGCCATCCATTGGGTTCCCTATGTATGGGACACAGGTAAGCATTCTATTCTAGCATATATTGTGGGATACTTCTTTTTGAATTTTCCTAGGTGATTAAAGAATTCCATAATCTAATTAAATTGTTGCAGAAGTTTTAAGAAAATTATTAGTCAAATAATAGACTCTACGCATGTGGAAGTTTAAGTTACTTTATTAAATATATAATGTCAACCTAAAAACATAATGATAACAAAAAGGTCTGGCTTTCTGGCCGTTACGAACACACACTACACATTGACTAGTTACGTATATATAGTACCGTATGCCCACGGTTATAGTTTACAATATTTTTATTTGCATAAGTCCGAATTATCCAACAAAAATGACCACAAATAAAAGTGGAATGCGAATGCAAGATCCGGTGGAGTGGGGTAAGTGCAACCAGGTTAACTTTTTTTTCATTTTCAAACTGTTACTGTGATATGACTATAAGGAATATAGAAATAAAACTACACTACATCATTTGGGGATATTTATCCAGAAGAACTTGCAATTAGATTTTTAATATAATCTTCCATTGATTTTCACTCTTTTCCTGAGAAATTGGGCAGTCATAAATTTAGTTTGGAACAAGGTATGATAGGAAATGACATCTGAAATGCCATATGTCCCCGATCCAAATTGCAATTCAAATCCCCAACTCAACTGCCAATGTTTTCCACATTTATGAAGAAAGGATGGCATGTGAAAAGGTAATTAAAGCATAAAACTGCCGATGGTACTTTTTCCACGGCTGCTCACATTTGCAATGCGAGTCCCATCAAGCGAAACGTGATCCGAATATGCATATCAAGCTCCAGGTTTGAGCCTTCGTCACTAAGCAAACTCGAGCGACGGAAAATAGATACATTTAATGTAATGGGCCGCACATTCATTTTTATAAGATTTTTCTATGATGCATTTAAATTAGTCTCAGTTGAAGAATAGTATGTTCCGTCTGTCAAATCCCAGAACGTATATTGAAGTAATGTGTTTCTACGATTGATAACGAGTAGTACAGATGCAAAAGCAGCAATATGCATTAAAAACTTTGTGTAAATCACGGAAAAACTATAAAAAATTAACGAACTTTAATGAATAATTTATAATCTAAATTATAATTTTCACGTAACTTGTTTTACAACTGGAATAAAGAGTTAAATGGTTTTGAAAATGTATACACCGCCATCTTATTTTTCAAGAAAGAAAACCCACTATATCCACATTCCAACTCATCAGAAATCGCATTTGCTGACGCACATGTTCAAGTTTACTTTTGAATCTGTATAATGAGTGTGGGTTTAGCTAATTTTGCTTCTGAGTGAATTCCATTTTTATTATTTATTATTAGTTCACCGAATTTGCTTCTTTTTATATTTTAAAATTGAAGCCAAAGCTATCTATTGATACCATAACACATAATTTTTGAATTTTTGGGTAAAACTGCTTTTACATTTGGGCTACTCACATAATAGTAATTGTAAAAATATTCAAAAAAGATGTTCCCAATGTATTTTTCAAATAATCTTCTTTAAGGACTTTAAATGTACTACAGTAGACTCTAGATAACTCGAACTTCGATAACTCGAATTTTTCAATACCTCGAAAAAAATCTATTTCCCTGCACCTTCATTACTTATTTAATGTAATTTTATCTCTTTAATTCGAAGTTTTTCGTCGTTATTTTCGATTACTCGAAGCTTCCTCACAACTCAAAATTTTGTTTTCCTCTCAAAACTACGGATTTTGAAGAACCTTTAGCATATATGTAATTGCCACGTTCTTCTTATCAGTTCTCTTTCTTATTGAGCGTTATTGAAAGGGGATACGTACAATGGATCCCTACCTGCGTCTCACACTTTTGTTTGAATGTCGTCAGACTGGATTCCCTGGTCTGTATTCCCTCTTTTTTAACGCAGAGTCAGTCCAACAAGGAAGATCAATGATTTATCGTCCCTCAAGCCAGTTGGCGTTTTCGGTAAAGTGAGTCACTTTCTTAGAACGTTACCGACCGTCCCGAAAGCAACTCACTTAAAATATAAAGACGACACTCGACCCCTTCTCATATTTGTTTAGGCAATGCACTCTCTATAGCATCATTTGATGCTAACCTCCTCCAAAGATAACTTTGTAAGAGGCTTAATCTTCGATAAAATCTATGCGTGCATTCATTGAATCGAGGCCGGAAATGAAAACATCAGAGACATTTTAAGAAATCGTGCATTTGGAAAATATAATTGATTTCGAAAAAAATAGAAATACTCGCCAAACTATTTTGGATATGTTAAATAAAGTCGTGTAAGTATACTAGTATTTATTTTTTACCAAAACAGCTTTTTATAGGGAATTTTTATACACTTCCCTTCGAGTTCGAGATAACGAGAGTTGTCTGTATTAATATAAAGGAACTAGGGTTGGTACCATTTTCATTTAAGATTTCGTATGAGGGTGAATTTTTAATTAATTTAAAATGTATTCCACAAACCTTCAAAATTTTCTTTAACTCAAATACTAGTAATAAAAAACAAGTATATTTAGATTTTTATTGAACAAATATTCAATAGCGGCAAATTTTGCTTGTTAGGTTTTAAATGCAGTAGCTCTTGGATATATTAATGTCATACATTCTCAAAAGAAACTCTCAGCTTTTTTGTAATGTAAACTGCATCTATGTAAATCATAAACTACTGGAGCAAAGTTCCTAGAATAAATTTATGCTAACTGTTTGGACCCGCGTTTCTGGGGAACCAGTTAAGTCAATATCTCAATTAGTAAAAACGCTTTTGTAAATAAAGCATTGTTCATTTTTTTAAATTAAATATATCTTGTTTTAAATATCTTCTCGGTTTAGAGAGAAGTGCATGGAAATAAAATTCGCTAACTTTTTCACGTTTTTTCAATTTTTAATTACTTTAAATGAAGTTAACAAAAAAAAATTGACTAAGAATTATATCTAATTTTTTTTTCTTCAATATGTCTGTGAAATTAAAATATCTAAAGTTAGTTTTTAAAAATAAAATTTAAAATGGGGCGATGGGTTAAGCCGTAAAGTGAAAATATATATTTTATACAAGTTAAATACGTTTGTAAAAAAAATCTTAATAAAAAAGTTTTTTTTTTCGTATTTTTTTTGTTTGTAATTTGCAACTCTGTTCCATATTTCTTTAGAAGTGGGGAATATCTTTTAGATGGAAAGCATCAGATTTACCTTAAGGTTAGTTGCATTATTTTCTTTTACAATTTAAGAATTTGGGTTTACACTGCACTAAAAATAACAAACTTCAATTTCGATAGTTAAAAGCAAAATAATTGTATGTCCATTTTATATCTTTCTCCCTGCATACATATTCTTCGCCTTTTGCAAATAATAATTTTGTGGTGCAATATTAAAGCTCGGTCCATTTATTAAAAAGGCCCAAATTAGAAACCTTTTGGGTTTTCTGAAAGTTTACAAAAGTTTACATAATATTATTGTGCGGTCAATCTAACCTTCCTACAATGCAGGTAATTATAAAATTATTTTTAAACCAAATTTATAGTATAAGAAATAAGACTTTTATGTATATTTTTCTGCAATACAAGAAATAGTAAAACATCAATTTTCTCTTAATTAAAACAAGACAAATAATTTAAAAAAAAACTATCTAGTTGTGATAATTCCAAACATAATAGGTTTTGAATTATAGTTGATATTTTATATACTCATATAAAAGTTTTAACATTCCAACCAAATATTTTAATTTTCGCTTTTGAACTTCGTGATTTATATTTTTGCGTAATGAATATTTTATTTTAATTATTTAATGTAAAATTGTCACGTCATATATAATTTACTTGTAAAGTGTGAGTTTATTATTTGATTTTCCTTTATTCACTTATCCAAAAATAGGGTTAGGAAACAAATGTCATGAAACAATAAGATGAAATTCACATATCAGTTAGAAACATTTATGTTTAATAAAATCTGCAAATATGTTGATATCTTCAATTGCTTTAATTTTAATAATTTCTTAAATTCTTTTACTATTTTAAGACTTTATAACATTTTTTTTTTATTTATTTAGGGGGAATTTACCAGTTTTCGATCATTGCCAAACTGTGACATCTGGACTAGCATTAGACCGTAAAATGAAATGTTCGTATAATTTAAAAGCTTTTGATTAGCATTGATTGAAGATACTTTTTAAAACATAAGGAAATTATCTTAGTTTTGAAATGGTCGGTAACTGGTGCATTAACCCAATTTGAATTTATTACACCTATGGTCGAGTTCGTGTTATGTTTACAATGATCGCGATAACATTTTAAAAACAATTCTAATAAACTTATTGCAAATCCTAAAGTTATACAATTCACACTTTTCTTATGACACGTTCTATCATAGATAAAATGGATAAAAAAATTAAACTTTAAGTTAAGATTTAGAAAAATATTTTAAATAAAAAAAAAAAAAACTTTTCTGTTCATAAATAAATTAGTTAAAAAAAAATAACGTTAATATATCCTGCTTTTAAGGGTTTGAAATTCTTTTGTAAAGACTAGTAACATTTGTAACTATAAAAATGGTCATACTCTAGCAATATTGAAATATCTTTTTGCATAAAGTTATCTTCATTTTTCGTGAAACACAAATTCCAAGTACTTGAGTTACAAGATCACGAAGAAAAGAAGGAATAAACCATACGTGTCAAAACCATTACATTTCCAACTATTGTCAACTGATGAAAAAAGACCTAACAAAATTTAATTTTTTTTTTTCAATAATCATAAAATATTCCATATCCCAAATGGTTAACAATAAAATAAGTAGTATATAAATCTAAATATTTACATTTATATACTACTTAAATGTAAATATTTATAAAAAAAATTTACGAAATCTAATACATCGTAACTAAAGCTAATCTATCGATACTTTTCTCTTTATGGAGTTATAAAATTTATATTTTATACATAATTAATTTCCTCAATCGACATTATGAAGTTCTTAATTTGCATCATGCAATTTAAAAGGATAAAAATTTGGGACAAAAAGGCTATGAATCGGTTTAAGGATCATTCGGTGTTCCAAATCATTTACACATATTTAATTTTTTTAATTTAACTTTCTGCGTTTAAACCATATGTCTTTTAACTAATAAAATTACCTATTGTTCACTTGGGATTAAATAACTTAAAATAACTTCCTATAGAAATTAATAAGTCTACGCACTATTTAAATGAAAAAAAAAAATTTAAGTTTTATAGATTTTCAAATTTTAATTTTTTATTAAATGACTTTGAATTTCGACGAGAAACATCTATGAGCAAGGTTCGTCCTTCATAGTTTATAAAAGTTCCAAAAATTTTGCACACACTTAAATGTTATGTGCTGATAAACATAAAAAAAAATGTGTCAAAGAATGTGTAGAAAGAGAAGAAAGTTGAAATAACTCCGTTCATTTTTAAAATATCGACATAATTTAAAGTGAAGAAGCTTCTTTTGCTTTACTAGCTTGTCAAGTTTCACTAATATTGGTCAAATAGTTGCTGAGATTAGGGTTAGCAAAATTTATATTTACGTTAATTAGAAAAATATGCAAGGTACATATTTTAATATTTAACTTATTTTTTAATTAAGATATCGAATACAATTCCACATTAAAACTTTCTTCCTATAGTAGATACTTCTCATCAGAATAGACACTTTAAGTTTTCTGGACACAGACTCCCTTATAATTTTTCCACATTATTAGATATTTATGAAATCTCATCTTCTTTTAATTGCAACCTTGCATCCGAATATTGTCTTTGCATTATCTTTTTTTTTTTTATCTTTACATACATTTTTTTCAATTTTTTTTTTACAAAATTTTAATGATAATTCAGTCTTAAACTACCTTTTTAATTTATTTTATATTTAAAAAATATTTTAATTAAAGTATTAATTTAGAAATACAAACAAGTGACTGTTTATTTGAATAAAATACAAATTCTATTATTCGATGTCAATAATAGTAATTGCTAAAAATTAAAAAA
This sequence comes from Troglohyphantes excavatus, assembly GCA_963932185.1. NCBI lineage: Eukaryota > Metazoa > Arthropoda > Arachnida > Araneae > Linyphiidae > Troglohyphantes > Troglohyphantes excavatus. The sequence continues at coordinate 52,062,547 of OZ010676.1, read as the reverse complement.
AAATATATATATTTTTGAATTAGTAACACAATGATTAATCGCTCATTTTTTAAAATGCACGATGTAATGATGAAAAACTTGTAAGAACATTACCCAAAATTTTTCACTTAAATTTTACAAAGTTTTTCTCCATACATGTTTTAATTAAATTTCTCGTCAAAAGAACAAAAATATTTTCGCTGTTTTTTTTTACAAAATTTAGGAAATTAAATATTTTATTTATGACATTCCATTCAAGACAATTCATAATAAAACCCTTATTTATGACGAAATAAGTGTGAAATTAAATTTATAAAAAACAATATTTTAAATAGTAATCATATAAAAATACTTAAGTAAAAAAAACATCAATATTATTTCAGGCCAATATGTCCTTGAACGTGTATTAAATATTCCGATAAAACCCTACCATTACTACAAATAGCTACTACGAGAAACTATCACCGTAACTACCTCACCCAACCCGCCGAAGAAAATTACATCTACTCGCCTGAACCTCCCGTCCTTCCCGCGGTCTTCTCTCCGACTGTCGTCCCCTCGCTTCGCGGTCGCGACTCGAACTGCGAGCGGCAGGGGTTCCGTGTCCCCTCCCGTCGAAATCGGCCTCGGTAAAACAGTCACGTACGAATCGGGGGGACTAGTTACGAACGTGCACCGAAACATCGATCACGAAACCCCATCGAAAGTGATTGTTCGCGCGGCTCGGATTTTATTTAACAGATTTCTTTATTCACTTTTAGGGTGTTTTTTTGTTGTTGGTTTCATTAGTGTTTAGATCACGTTAAAGGTTGCGAGGTGTCTCAGAAACACGCCAAGCACGTATCGAGTTGGCCACGCTATTTGGTGGGGGTTTGTTTAACCTTCACACTAAGCACGACCAAGAAAAAATGACCGATATAGATAAATGAAATATTTTGGTTATGTGACCTCCATTAAAAAAGAAAATAATGCAAGTTTGCTATTTTTGTTTGGCAAGTTTCAAAAAGGATTGGATCATGTTACGAGGTGTCATAGAAACACGCTAAGCACGTAACGAATGATCCACGTAATCTGGAATGTAGATTTAATATTCAAATATTTCAAGAAAAAATGAATGAATTGGACATAAATGAAATATTTAAATATTATTTATCGTTTAAATTTTTTTTATAAACTCAATTTAGTTGCTCTTTTGGTTTGGCGTGTTTTATTAGGAATTTGATCATGTTGCGAGGTGTTTCAGAAACACGCTAAGCACGAATAAATGATCCACGCAATTTTGAATGTGGATGTAACCTTTAAAATACGCATGGTTGAATATTTTCAGATAAAATAATTGATAGATATTAAATATTTCATTTGTTGCTGTTTAAAAATGAGTTAACTTGATAGTGTACTTGCTTAATTGATTTGACGAGTTTCATAGTGATTGGATTATGTTGCGATGGGTCATAGAAACACGCTAAGCAGGTATTAAGTTAGCCAGGCAATCGGAAGTGTAGATTTAACTTTTAAAATAAGCAGGGCGTTATCATTCCGAAAAATAAGCTATTACAAACAGAAATAAAATATTTCAGATATAATTTTTCGTTTAAAATTGAAAACTTGCAAACATTTAATCATTTGTATTTTTAATTGGGCGAGTTTTATTATAATTATCGGAATGTGTTGCAAAGTGTCTGAGAAACACGCTAAGCACCTAACAAATGATCCTTGTAATGTGGATTCAATCTTCAAAATATTACGAGAAAAATTTAATAATTGATATAAATGAAGCATTGCAGATACGTTTTCCCGCTTAAAAAAATAAAAATATGTAAATTAAAATATATTTTCTAAAAATTAGTGAATGTATTCAATGATATCATAATGTTGCGTGATGTCTTAAAAAATATTCTAAGGACGTGTCTATAGTCAAGCCATATGGTGTGCACATTTGTTTGACCTTTAAAATTAAGCAAGTTCAAGAAAATTACCCTTACATAAATGAATCATTCAATCCATGCTTTCCTTTTTGAAATTGAAAAATGTGTAAAAGATTATACTGGAAGATTATATTTTGATCTGGCGTGTTTCATTAGGGATTAGATCACGTTGCTAAATGTCTGAGAAACACGCTAAGCACGTAACATGTGATTCATTCAATTTGGAATGTAGATTTAACATCTAAAATAATCCATGATTGAATATTTTGAGAAAAATAGTTGATATACGTAAGTGACATATTTTACGTAAGTTTTCCTTGTTTAAGTGCCCCAACAATGACTAAATTTGAGATTTTTTCCCCCTAACAACAATACCTTGCATATGGAAGGAAGCGCATGCAAGGTACAAATTTCCACAAATGTAAATAACGATTAATTTTTGCAGTTTAAAATATCTCATCTAAAGGTAGACATGTAGGTCACTTTATACTTTTGTTTTATTTATTGTGTAAGTATATTACATATTTTTTTAACTTTAAAAAAAAGTCTTGCGCTTTTACCTTTGTGAAAAATTTGAAAAATAAGATTTTCAGATATATGCATTACAAGATTAAATATGTAAAAAAATATATTTTTTACAATCATTTAAATGAAAAACTCGTTTTATATGCATAATACACTACTTGTTCTTTGTTAGTAATTTAATTATAAAATTTTAAGATTTTTTTTATGTATACAACATTTTTAATATTTCAAAAATTCGCAAAATTTTATAATTAAATTACTAACAATGAATAAATATTGTCTTATGCATATTTCAAAGACGTGTAATTAAAATGTTAAAAAAAATTCATTTAGTTTTTGACGTTTAGACTTTAAATGCATATCTCAAAAAAAAAATTTCGAATTCTTCACAAAGAAAAAAGCCTGAAACTTTTAAAAAAATTCAAATTTACAATTTTTTTTGTAATTCACTTGAAATATTTTGTTAAAAAACAGCGTGTGTTTTTTAAATAGCTAGTCATGTTCTCTTTTAAAAATGTTTTAGTAGAAAAGGCATTTTTTGCAAAATTTTGCTAATGTCACTCGTATATTTTTTATCTCAAAGTTTTAACTAATAAAAAAACACTATTTTTTGCCAACCTATACTTTTACTAAATAAAAATTATCAAAGCTGTAACTTAAAATGTAAAAAAGAAATACTTTTTAAAACCTTTAATTTTTTTAATGAAATTTTTTTTAAAAATTATCAGTACAATTTTTTTTACTGAATATTGCTAATATTAGGGTACCTTAACTGTATAATAATTTTTACATTTGTTAATCAACAAATCATAAAAGTAGAAATTAAGGTGTCGCCTTAAAATAGTGATTTGTTAAAATTGTTAATGTTTTGGGTATTTTGGTTTGGCAAGTTTTATTAAATACTGGATCCTGTTGCGAAGTGCCTGAGACACATGCTAAGCACTTTTCAAATAATACACCCGATGTGGGTTGATTATTTGTTCAACCTTTAAAATAAACTGACGATAAATATTATGGAAGGAAAGCTTGTTGAAAAATATTTTTGATCTCATCGATTCCTCATCGCAGATGTTTCTTTTGGTTTCTTTTGGTAATAATCATTACTGTTCGGATTGTAGTAAAGGGATTTGAATACACGAAGCTTCTTACCAAGTAGTCCATTCGTAGAATCATATTTTTGTGCATATGAATTTTTAAAAAAATTGTTTTTTTTAATAAAATTCACAATGATGTATATTTTGACTTAAATTAATTTGCATAAATGTTGTAAAATGTTTTAAAGCTTGTAAGCGGAAAATTGGAGGTATTTGATGAATAATATTATAAATAAAGCAGAAAATCTTAATATCACTTTAAAAATGCATGTAAATTTTGGTTATTCTTGCTACAGGTAGATTATATAATTTTTTTTACATTGAACAAAATATATGGAACTGAATATTATACGTAATGGTAATAGTTTATAAGATTTTTATGTGGGAAAGAGAAGTGATTTAGGAATGGATTAGGAAATGCGAGTAGAAAAAAAGGTTAGTTAATTAAAAGTTTAAGTAAATTAATTTTGAAATAAAAGACAGTAGGTTTGGGTACATTACATGTATTATCCATATAAATGTTTTAGATATAGTCTTAAAATATTTTAATTAAAATTTTCCAAAATATCATTAAATATTAATCACCCATAAAGAAATATATTTTATATGAATTTAGAAATATTTAACATTCCATTAAGTTATTACCATATTAAGTATTTACTTTAATCATGTTCTTTGATGGGTATTTTAATACTTTAGCAAAAAATATCAATGAGAAAAGTTTGGATCGAAGTAAAATTGAGAAAGCTGTAGAAAGTTTTTGACTGTATACATAAAGTGAATTTAAGGTTGTGATACATATTTTTTTTATAATTTGGTTATTAATCCAAGTTTTAAAATGCTGTTATTCAATAGATGATAATAAATATTATATAAATCTGAAAATGTCTGTCCATTTATGTGATCGACTGCATATCCAAACAAGTAAGACTCTGTAACTACAAGGTATAGGTTTTTAAGTTTGAACAGAAATTTGTTCGAAAATTTTGTAAAGTGACCATTTTCAACTCTGTTAATTGTTTCTTTGTTAAGGTTATAACTATAAGGTCTCAAATCGATTACAATGAGGAAAAACAGCATTCCCCGGAAACGAGTTTATATATATAAACACAAAGTGTATGTTATTTAAACTAAAACAGCTAATTTTTATTATTACAAACTTTTATATACTTGATTATAAACTTGTCGTTGTATAATCAAGTCTTGACTTCTAATAAAATTATTAAAAAAAACAAATGTTAAATTATAATTTTTTTAACAAAATTAAAATAATTGTCAAACTTTATTTATGCTTCGTTAAAAATACAATTTGACAGAAACTTTAATAAATATGTTCCGATTATAATTTTTTCTTGAAAAATGACGAAAAAATTTGTCAGTTTTTCCCCAAATTTACAAAACTATGAAATATTTAGTGATTTCTGCCAATTCATTTCGGTATTTTTGACGAAATATTTAAGCGGTGCATATTTAACGAATCCATTAAATTTGATTACACATTTTTAACAGTGCCAAGGTTGGTTTATTGACAAATTTTACAAATCTTTTAACACCATATTTTAGGGGAAAATCTATTATCTTAAAATTATCTTTATTAAATATTATTCGAACCTTATATACTAAAAAAAATAATAAGGCAACTGCAGATAACTAAAAGAAATCATTAAATCGACTTTCCTTAATAAAGCCCCAACAAACCAGAGTCTTTACATGGTACAACATCCAAATAAAGTGGCCTTCATAAACAACAATAATAAACGCCTCTACTCGAGGTTATTTAATTATCTCATTTACAATCTGTTTTCGCAAGCGAGGTTAGTAACCTTTGAGGTTTGAATCAAAAATACATAAATCCAAGTTACGATATTCCCCCAAATGAGTCCGAACCGTTGTTACTTTGAGGCACCTCATCAACAAGTCTCTATGGTAATGGGTCTGTGTTTACATTACTTAGAAGGTACAGCTGCCAAATGTGCCTCAAGGGATGACTCAATTGCAGAAGGTAATATTAAATAACCAAGTACAAATAAGATGGGTTTTATAACTAAATTAGTATGTCGTGAGAATGCGTCTTGGAAGCAAGATAGCTATCAATGTTGGTGTCTTTCAAATGTCTAAATGACACTTATCCGATTGGAGGATCGATATCTAATTATTTGGAGAAGGTTACACGTGTTTATATTTGAGTACTTGAGTTGTTTGTGTAATTATCGTTAGAAGTTGTTTCGATATAAGCGTATTTTTTTTAATATAACTTTAGACACTGTTAAAAATGGATGTTCAAATTTGGCGAAAGCTTCGATAAATATGTTCCGATTAATTTTTTTTGTCAAATATGTGTCATATATATATATATATATATATATAATAAAAATGTACAAAATGATGAAATACATAGTGATTTCTGACTTCATTTCTTTACATTTTACAAAAAATATAATTGAGACATATTTCACGATCTTTCGTCAAATTTGAGCATTCATTTCTGAGTGTGTACGATTAAAGTTTTTAAATATTTTTAAAATTAATTAATTTTAATAGTTAATTAATTTTTTAAATAATACGAGCAAATGAAAGGATAAAATAATTTTGTTAATTACAATTTTGTTATGGATGCAGCACTTAAGAGAATAATTGTATCTGATAGTGTTTGTATCTTTTTACAATGTATATTTAAACACTGTTAAAAAAGATTGCTCAAATTTGACGAAAGTTTTGTTAAATATGCTCCGATCAAATTATTCGCAAAAAAATAAATTTTTCAAAAATCTCAATGTTTTGTTGATTGGGAGAAACTGATATAAATGTTTCTTTAATTTTGATAAAAAAAAAAAGGTCATTGAAGTATTGTTTAAAGAAACTTTCGGCAAATTACAATAACCGTTTTTAACGGAGTAGCAAAAGAAGGGCTGTGTTTTACACTTTATATTCAAAGTTATTATGAATGAAACACCTATTCTTCTTGGAAACTTTTGGTTGTAGTATAACCCCTTCCTCTTCAATTACTCATTATTCAGCTGTCAATACTTCAATTATTTACTATCGGAAATATCAATAGCATTTATGTTTAATAATTTGTTTTTAGGTGCTACTGATTGGATACATCATATCCAAATTTACTATTTCAATGTTTCCGATTGTAACGTTGTATTGCGCTATTTCTTATTAAAATTTTTTTGTTTGCTATACTTTTTACTAAACTTTTACTTTTATATATAAAAACTATATACTTTTTGGAATTGAGTATTTTCAAATTAATGTAGTCTGTTTATGTGTGAATTATTATCCTTCATGTACCAGAAATAGTACCATCTTCTACTATTTCTGACCAAATTTTTAAAATATGCATTAATATAGTATTTCGAACTGCAGTTATAGTCATACAGTATTTCGTACGGAAAGTTTGGTTGCACCATGTGCGATTGAAAACATACTGCTAAAGTTTTTCTACGGACATTAGTCTGTTTCGTTTAGTCTATTTTGTAATGAAAGTACAATTGTTTGAGTATTTCCAACGGAAATAAAAAAAAATACAAATTTCTAATTGAAGAACTGCGGTGCACCATGCGCAATTGAAAACACCCTGCTTTTGCTTTTCCAACTAAAATGAGTAGCTATTTCTTTCTGAAAATATGTCAGTTGATTATTTCTAAAGAAAATAATTTCTATTGCATTTTATTCTGAAGATAGATTGTTAAAATATATTTAATTAAAATGAGTTATTTTCAAATTTCCAAATAAAAATTTTAATGAGTGTTACACCATGCCCAATTAAAAACACACTGTCTAATACTTCCCAACTCAGACGAGGCCATTTTAAACTAAAAGTATATATTTTTAGTGTTTCCAACTGAAATGAGATTTTAAATTTCCGATTGACCAACCCAAATGAGTTTGTTGCACCATGCAAGAACACTGCTACAGCCTTTTGAAATTAGTCTGTTAGAAGTACTTCAGGCAACATCCTAATCAATGCAAATTATAGGAGTCATCTTTTACGGTTGATTAATGTCACCTTTGGGTCCAAAGTGTGGGGACAGATGCAACGCTGCCTCATCCTAACTTCCTATTGTAAGCACGCGATGCTTACCCCAGTGCTTACTACGGCAGACAGTGGGGGAAAGTAGTCATACGCACGACAGGGACTTAGCCTTGAGATTAGAAAATGCGATAATATAGAAAATCTGCAATTGGCAGGAAGGCAATCGTTTTGGGCTTTTAATGATGCATTGGAAGCCTCTTTCATTCATTTCGGCGGGGCTTAGCTTGTAACGGTTTTATAATTTGCTCTTTGTTTCGGTATGAGGCTTTGCCGGGAAATGCAAAAGGTGTCATTACAATGCGCTCAGGAAAAAAACAAAATCGTTCGTGTAGATATACGAAAGGAAGGAAAAAAAAACTTAAGAGGTGGAAGTCGTTATGGAAGGTATTGTTTCTATGGGATTAATTGCTGGGATGCATACCTCGAATCCTTTGCGTTTTCTCACGTAGTTCTCAGACTGAAATGGTATGCGATGCGTATAGAGTAGAAAGGGAAATGGTCGTTTGAGGGGAATTGTGTTGAGTGGACACATGCCACAAATCTCATTTGAGTTTTTTCACGTAGTACATTAAACAGAATTACAACGAGTATTTTGGAATAGGTGTAAGTTGTGCGAAAGAAGTTTTTCGAATAGATTGTTGGATTCATTCATAAAATAATATGCATTTCCTCACGTATAGTTCGCAAGCTGAATTGGTATGCGATGTGTATTGGGGAAAAAGACTAGGTTGGTTTAACGAAGTTACCATAAATTTGTTGCGGATACATTCAACAAATGCTTTACGTTTTCTCGCGTATTTATCAAATTGAAGGATAATACGATAAGCTAAGCAGGAAGACGAAAATTAATAAAAAATTTGATATATTGTTATGTTACATGCATTAAATAGTTTAACTTTTCTCGTGTGAAAAATTGTGTTGAGTGGATACATGCCGCGCATTTTTTTTATTGAATATGTTATCTTTAAAGTATGAAATTCGTTATTTCATAGATTACCTATAGTTATTTCATGAAATAAGTAATCAAGTCAGTTAAAGTGTAAAACGTACTTGTATTCTATATTTTAATTCAAATATATCGTGTATTTATATTTAGAATATTTATATTTAGTATATGTATAGTATTCTATATAGTATTCCATGAAATTTGCATAGTATATTTCATAGAATACTATATACGTTACGCATTTTCAACCTGTTACAGTGAAAAAAATAACCGAGTAAACAAAGTTTCTAATTCAAAAGGCTGTAAAGTGAGAACCACCGGTCAGATAATTTTGTAATCAACCCTTCTAGGTTCTCATCTATGAGGAGTCGATTTTGGGACCAAGAAACGACACATTGTCATTCAAAAACAGCTAGTACCCCTATGGAACAGTCGTTTGTGGCTTCTCATCCCCTCTGAACAGGCAGTATTGTCATTCCAGTACATTATAAAAAAACTACTTATTTTATAGAATAACTAGTTTACTGTGTGTAATTTATTACACACTTTAACAGACTTGATTAGTTATTTCATGAAATAACTAGGTATTCTATGAAATAACTGAATTAGTCACTTTAATGGTAAGAAATATACAAGAAATAAAATAAAATTATAATTGTTATTTTGAAACAAAATAAAAATTATCTTCCTAAATCAAAATGTATAAAATATAACTATACATAGTCTACCACAGGGACTTGAGACATTGTACTTGAAATTTTCTCATTTTGGTATTTTTATTTATTTTTATAAAATGCATCTAATCACACAAAAAAAATAGTACAACTATTTTGTTAACAAATATTACAGTAACTTAAAAGTTATTTATTATTAAAGGGTATATAATAAGATAAATGTTAACCATATATGGGCACGTTGAATTCTAAACAATAGTTATGTGTTTAGATATTACTTATGTAAAAAGTGTGTGTAACTTTTGCATTCATTAAAACTTACATAAACATACTTATAATTGTCTTCTTGCTGAAATGCATTTTAAACGTAGTATATTTTTTCCTACCTTTTCGAGTTTAAACTTCGATAAACATAAATGAAGTTTTTTTTACGTTTTAAATTAAATAAGATTTAACTTTTGGCAATATTTCCTTAGTGTGAACACAAACAATTTGATTTACGAAGGAGTTACATTAGGAGAGGATTTTTTAGGAAGTAAATATTTAATATTGCATAAATTTGAAAATTTTATGTTTGCACCAAAGTAAGCTAAACTTTTAAAATAAAATATGTATTATATACATGATAATCTTTTATATTATTCTTTAAAACGACATTTTTTTTTGCTATGCAAGTAAACAATTAAAAACACAATTTTCTTATTATATTATTTAATATGAATTTTGTTTCTATAATCAAAACACTACAATTTCAATAAAAAATTATGCAGTTAAATTTTTTGTAAATATGATTCAATTAAGTTTACTTAATATTTCGTTGCGGTTCCGCGCCTGCTGATGTTTTCACTTGTCTCAACTTGGCTTCAAAAAGTGTTGTCAAAACCAAAATGCTAGATAATGAATTTGTGGAAGAAATAAGTAAGCCCTGTTTTTGGAATCGCATTTTTTGAGTCCGAGATGAGGAAAGTTAAAACTCGTCAAGCGGAATTTTAATAAATACAGCGAATGTATTTTCGCACTTTTGGTACTAATGTCTTCAATTATAATACAAATAACTGATGATCTTCAAGATTGGTCGTCAGGAAATAAACTTCTGTTTTAATTTTTCATACATTGACATGTTGGTCTGTATTCTAATGTGTGTTTTTGTTTTCGGGTACAATAGCCACAATGTATATTTGTATTGTGAAAGCTTGTCAAGCTGCATCCATTAGATATCAATAACTCAAAACAGAAAAAAAAATTGGACTTGGTCTGCACGAACTCTCAATCTCTCCTACAATCTTCTTGTTTATGTGAGATGAGACCCATGTTAATACGAGCCTCATGATGATACGAGTACCATATTGTCCTCCATCCACTATTTTAACATGAACAATAAAAAAATAATAAAAGTACACTCAAACCTGTTTTTGTGCGGTGGATAGGGACCGCATAAAAAAAACGCATAAAAAAAATTCGCACAAAACTTTACGAGTAGCTACAAAAATAGTTTTTGCAACACAATTAATTTTTTTTATGCGGAGGATAGGGATCGCATAAAAAAAAATCTCACATAAATTACTCAAAACCTTACAAAATAACTAGGAATTGCTTTTTTAAACGAAATCAAGACACGAGGATTGACAGCTACTTGGAATCTCACCAAACCTTTTGGAATCTGATTTAGAAAATACACATGCGAACGTTTTTAAATATTTTATTTACATATGTACTAATTTTACACATGCAAAACTTTTAAAAACGTATAACCATTATCCTTCGTTGTCTGACAATACGAGAACTTGGTTCAAAATAGCTTTCGTTTCTTGAAGATACTACCTCGCACTCGTTTACAGTTGACTTTTTTTCAGTTACCATGTAGTCAGTGATCAGTTTTTGCGACGACTGTTGTTTCACTAGACGCTTGTATATGTCTCGGTAGCCAGATAATCAATTATGTTCCAAATTGATTGACATTTTCATATACCGCACAAAAACAGTCGCACAAAAAAATACCGCATAAAAACAGGTTTGAGTGTATATAAAACTTTACTTGATATTTTCACACTTTACCTAACAATAAAAATTATCGCTGTCTTTTTTTTTTATATTACAGTGTACACACCAAAACTAAAGGAAGCTCGCAATCTTCTGACATATACCTACACTTCACCTTCCAGTTTAACCTCTTGCCCCACAGGTCAGACCAAAATTACCTAACCACAACTTCCAGAGGTCCCGGACATGGGTTAAAGAAGTGTATAATTTACCTCCAAAAAAAAAAAGGCCAACCAGGCGAACCAGTAGTAGGTACAACCGAAACTAATCATACTAATAATAAAACGTTTTGACACCTCCCAGGAACCCCTGGTTGCCCCTGACTTCCTGTGTTTGGGGTCTGATTAAGAATCTTTTGATCTTCCCCAACTTAAGTGGATGCTAATTGTAGCAATTTGAGATAGCACCAGGGCCAGATTGCTTTTGCGACCCCCGTGGAAACTGCAGGGCGGGGAGAAGACATTGTCTTCATTCACCCGGGAAATTGATTGGTTATCGATAGGTTTGTAAACTCTGAGGACTTAGCCTTAGGAAAGCCATTCTTTTCCATCTCAACCTTATTATTCTTTTTTTAATTTTTGAAAATCGAAATACTTTTTTTCAAAATGACAATCCAATAAAAGGTAGTATTATTGACAGTGAAATTATCTACATCATGATGTGCCTTGGAATAGTACATAAAATTACCTATATGGTTCCGTAACATCTTTCTAGACTTATAGGTGCCGTTTTAAGGTTAACGGTACAATAGATTTTCAAAAGAGCCAAATATCACCAAAATATTAGATTTTTTTTTTTGTTGCTAATAAAGCAATTAACAACTTCTCCTGTCATGGCTCGTGTATATTTTTATTATCGTGTTTCATTGTTTATATCGGCTTCTCAGTATCTTGATACGGTGTTTATTTAAATACGATTTTCTCTGTTAGCGAAAATTCATTGTTTATATTTTCAAATGTTCCAGGAGTGTTCATTTGTTTTTGGTTTACTTGACAATAATATTGCCTTAACATATTTGAACACTTTTTTTTAGTTAATACTATTACCTTTACTCGAGATATGATATATATTCGCCTATATTCGAAAATTATAAAATAAATTAAAATGTTTATAGTATTTTGTTAAAATATATATATTGTTAGAATATTTTGTTTTTGCTCATCTTCATAGTATAAACTGTTATTCTATAAAAAATATCAAAAATAACTTCAGAAACTAATAAGTGTCGTACCCTTAACAATTTAATTTTTAAAGAAAATAGGTTTTTCGACTCTTTAAAGTTAGACTAATATGTTATATAAATTCATTTTCCCCGTGTATTAATCTTTTTTCAAAAGGAAATAATGTTATACAAGGAAGCAATTATCTGGCAAATTTTCAAATTCCTCTCATTTGCCAAATTTTTCGCTATCAATGGAGTAAATAAGCCAATTTCAGTTATCTTCAAAGGGAAAGTCCAACTATCAGGTTTCTACGATCCCACAGTTCACTAGACTTCTAACTCGAACCTCAATTTTTTTTTCTTTTGTGATTCAATTGCTGATTATAATTGCAAATATAATTGGTCTGGATTTTGATGGCGACATGCTTCAACGAGAATCCAAAGAAGTTTGCTCAAAAGGATTCGAAGTTTTTATATTTTATTTTGTCGAGAGACAGAAATAAGTTTAGGAATAATCGTTTTGTTTTTTTGTGAATGGCTTTCCGCTTGCGTGCGCAATGTTTTGTGTTTTATTGCGTATACAAGGTTACACGTGAAAGAATAAATGCATAAACTCATTGAAATGCTTCGGATATTCTTCCTCAATCGCCTATGTTCCTACAATGGTGTTTGGACACATTTGTTTGGAAATAAGTCTGTGTTAATCCTACATGTATGGTGTGCCATTTGGCTACAATATTTTACTCTCAATACAACTTAAGTAGTAGTCAAATGATTTAAAGGTATAAAAATGTGTGTATAAGCTTCCTGTAATGCATTTGTTATACTATAATTCATAACGTGGTTACACATAAAGACAATAAATGCAAAACTCATTGAAGTGATTTAAGCATTCTTCCTCAATCTATGTTTCTAATAGTGTTTGAACATATTTTTGGTAAATAAGCCAGTGTTGATCCTTTATGTTATAGAATATTTTGGAAGATGAACTTTCGTAATATTTTTTTTTATCTTCAAATCTTTATGAATAATTTCACTTACATTTCTCCTTAGACTTATTCAATTTCACTGCAATGGCTTTTTGAGTTGTATAGATATCATGTCCTAATCATTTCACTTTCTGGACAATGACCGTTATTCAAACAACCTTATGGTGAGATTTAATGGATTTTCTTTCATTTAAACCTTTATCTAGAATCCGCTTTCCTTTATAAAACAATTTATTAAGGATTCCTTTATTTTAAATTATATAACCTTGGTTTTTACAATGCTTTACAATTTGCTGACTCAATTTTTAGAACTAGTATAATATTTAATATTTTAATATTATTCCTGTTGAAGAAATAATGTAGCATACGCAACTGAACATATTGAGTGAAAATTTTGAAAAAAATAGAGATTTTCTGGTGAAAGAATGTGAAGGTCTGCTGTAAGGATAGAACGATCATTTATTTGGCTAAGTCTTCAAATAAAGAGTTTTTCTTTGGAAAAGATACTATATACACGTTATCATACTGTCATCTTATCAACTTTAGAGCTTTAAAAACACAAGCCAAGAAAGGATATTTATTTGAAAAAGAATACCATAAAGTACTACAAAACAAAAAAATTAGATTATAACTTATTAAGTCATTTGAGAACATACACACACTTTAGTGAAAAATTATAAATTTTTCAATTTTTATCCCAAAAAAATTGCATTAACGTTATTTAAATTTTGGCAGTTTTCGCAATTTAATCAAAGTTAAAAGTGCATATGGCTGCTTTTGTATCTGGGTTACTCATTTGTCCGTATTAAGCGAAGTTGGTATTAATAGAGTAGGGATTAGGGAAGCATTAGTGAAGCTTTATGACCAAAACGGTTTCTTCAGACGTGACTAGATTGCGTAAGTTACAGTCACGCGTAAAAAGTACGAACCAAAGAAAATATCCCATTTCTGGTTTAAACAAACACAATGATAAATTGTTGGTACAAATCCGGTAATTTTTGGCACCACTTCTCTTTTGGATAGTGTCAACCAAATGGTATCCGAGTATCATGTATCCAAACATTCGGAGCTTATCTGATTCAAAACCAGTTAATCAAATAGATCTGAATGCTTTTTTTAGACGTGACTTGACTCATAAATTTCCGAGTCACGCGTGCGGAGTGCGATAAAAATAATAAGATAAATAAATTCGCTGCCTTGTCTGGTACCGAATAGTGTACTACGTTTTGGTACTGCTGAGAAAAGTATTTTTTAATAATATATTTGATAGTGTCAATTAAGTTATTTTTTTTGCTGGGGTAAATGCAATCGGATTAAAAAAAGGCAGCCAATTAATATATTCAGATTCTTCAGACGTGACTCTACTGACAAATTTCCGAGTCACGCTTAAGGAGTAAAAATAATAAGATAAATGAAATCGATGTATAGTTTAAAACTTGACCTAGTGTAATGTGGATATTTTGATTGGTATTTATATACTATTTATTATCCTTTTAATAGTATTTTTCATAATATTTTTCATGTTGTATTCAAGCTCTACATGCTTGGATAAAATATAATCGAATTAAAAAAGGCAATAGAAACTGTTTTCCCCCCTGATTCTACTGTGAAAATGATCATGTCTTGAATAATAGTTTGGAATTGACTAGTGTCATTTTTTTATACTGCTTTAGTTTAGATAGTTTTAAGGGTATGGGACACAAAAATCATCAAATAATCAACAAATAGTGTTATTTTTATCTACACTGTAAAACATTTCCGAGTAAGATTACAGCACAGTGTGCTGGTAAAAGTAACGCCAACACACTGTGCTTTATTTTTACAGTGTGCTGTAAAATAATTTTGCTGTATTTTTACAGTTTGCTGTAAAATAATTTTGCTGTACTTTTTCATCACGTGCGCTGTAATTTTACAGTAGCTGTAAAATAATTTTGCTGTACTTTTTAATCGCACGTACTGTATTTTTATAGTTTTTTTTAAATTATTTTTCTGTAATGTTCCCTTGCTTGTGCAATGTTTTAATATATATATATATATATATATATATATATATATATATATATTATTATTAAAACACTGCACAAGCAAGGGAACATTACAGAAAAATAATTTAAAACAAACTATAAAAATACAGTACGTGCGATTAAAAAGTACAGCAAAACTATTTTACAGCTACAGATATATATATATTTTCTGTAATGTAAGTTACCATCGTTATATATGCTTGTGCATATATAAAAACTTTCTTTCATTTCTCTTAACAGGTTGCTGCATTTTTTTTAATTACAAAGCATTTACTTTTTTTATAACACACTTTTGAGTGTACTATAAAAAAACTTTACTACTTTAAAATGCAGCAACTGGTCAAGAGAAATACAGCAATAGTCGAAAAAAAAAATTGCAGTTATTGTAAAAGTTAGCGGGGTCTTTATGTGAGTGGAATAAAAATTATAAGGCAGCACAATTCTGATAAATTTCAGAGAACAGAAAAACAATGGTTCGTTTATGAAAATATTTATTTAAAAAAGGCATTTAAACCGAGAAAAATATAAATTCAAATTTATAGATTAAAAAAGGCATTTAAACAGAGAAAACTATAAATTCAAATTGAATATGAGAATAATCTTTATGTATAATTATAAATGCAAAAACACGAACAAATTATATATAATTATTATACACGGTAAATATTTATGACATATAACACTCATACAAAATTTTTCAAGTTTGCTTTGCTCTGCTGATCGTAGGAAGAAATAAAGAAATTGGTTTTACTTTAGAATGCGCAATAACATTTTATCATAAACTCCAATATTGTATCTCCATTAAAAAGCTCTAGAATATTTGAGAAGCGTGCATGTACAAAATCAAAATGTTAACAAATATAAAAAATCATATAAGCATTTAATTTTATAAAAACAAATAACATTTATCTGTTTTGCACATTTGTTTTAATATTTCTAAAAATTATGGATGGAAATTGAGGATAATTTAAGACGATTTTCGTAATTTAGTAGCGAATCTAACAATCCTCCAATCACGAGATCAGGCCTCCGTGGCCGAGGAGCGGTTAAAGGCGTCAGCTGCGAATACGAAGATTCATGGTTCGATGCCAGGCGATGGACTTGACAAAGAAAAGTTAAAAGTAGTGATCTTGTAATCGGAGGGTTGCCAGCTTCGCTACAAAATACTAGAAAAGTCGTCCAGAACATCCGCAAAAATTAACGGCGTGTATACGGGACTGGTGCACGATAAATCTGATCGAGGTCCAAAGTACCGACGTCTATTGAAGGCGTTGGGTGCCAGTTCAGGTGTTTCATCTGACCTTGGTTCTAAAATAATGAGGCATCGTTCCCGGGTCTTTCCTTCGAGATAGACCCCGAACCGTCGCCAATATCCCACTGTGCAGCTCTAGTGCGCTACATCGTAACTTTGATCAAGTGCTCATGGCGATTCGAACTTTCCGTCTTCTGGTTGCTAGCCGGGTGCTGTATTTCGAGGCCACCTGCCTCCCTCATTAGTTTTTGAAGAGGAGTAAACTGAAAAAAAAACATAAATCAGAAAAAAAATTATTATAACAACAAGTGAACAAACCGAACATTGAGAAATTTTATTACTGGCACTGGTGTTGTAGCGGCGTACAACACCAGTGCCGCAAAAAAAATATCCAAACAAGGCGTCCGTCAACAATAACCCACTGTGCAGATCTAGTGCGACGTCAATCAAACCAAATCAGACGCAAGGTTGCCGCATTGGAGTTACCACCGTTACAAACTGCCAGGGCACAAACTAGCATTATGCAAATATAGCACACACCGCAACTGAATAAAAATATAATCCGGCGCGCTTCAAAAAGAAGATGAGATCGGACGCGGTGCACAATTGATCATAAGCTCTGACGGCATACTAACGTTTCCTAATAATCTAATTTTCAAACTGTAAATAATTTTGCATATAATAGTGTAAATTAAACTTTCTATTTAAGTAAAAATATTTTTTTCAACGTAATGATTTTTAAATGTTTCGAAGACTAAGTTTATTAGGTTCGATTTTAGCAAATTTTACGAAAGTTTAGCTAGTGTGCTGAACAATCATAAGACCACGCACCGTCGCCAATAGCCCACTGTGCAGCTCTAGTGCGCTACATCTTAACTTTGATTAAGTGCTCATGGCGATTCGAATTTTCAGTCCTCTGATTGCTAGCCTGGTGCTGTACCTCAAGGCCACCCGCCTCCCTCAGATGTGTTTAAAGAGTAGTAAACTGAAGAAAAAAAACATAAATCGATAAAAATATTATTATAACAATATATTACCGTTGTTCTATTGTGAAAGCTCATTACTCATTTTAAATCCCTCTATGCTTGAAACTAAATTTAATTCGAGAAACATTTCATTATTAAATTGTACAACATATCATAGGAATGTTGCTTTTACATTCAGAATTTTATATGACAAATTTACTGGTATCAGTTATCCAGAAAAAAATATCATTTGAAACAATTTAACGTTTTCATTAATTATTTACTCATTAGAATGTGGAATTAATACCAAACCATTTTTATAGACAATATGCATGACATGGTCTCGAGATTAAAATTTTAACGGAATAACAAAAACGCATGGTCGATTAGCCTCTGTGATTGGTGAATAACAAACCATGTGGTTACCATCAACCAATAAAAAATGCGCGTGAAGTCACTTATATCTTGAAATGACGTCATGTAATTTCCACTCAAACCAAGTGCAAAGTGTCAATAGTAAACAAATGCGAATTTTTGGAAACACTTCCTTTTTTCACAATATCCAAAACATATCTTGAAAATTGGAAAACTCAGAATTTTTCTTTATTTCTTGTTTAATACTATCAGAAATAAGTGTATTTATGAACAATTGGTAAAATAAAAGCTATAAATAATAGAACAAAATAGTTTTTTAAATGTATAAAATTATATTTTTACCTTTATAAATATTGCTTAAAATTAATTTAATAAAACTTCTTTTAATTAATTACATTAGCATATAAATTCTAAATAATATATTTATAAACAATTGCTAAAATAAAAATTATCAAATAAAAATGTATAACAAAGTTTAATTTTAAATGTAAATAAATATATATTTTATAGACAACATGTAACATTAATTTAATTTTTTAACATAATTTTACATTGCTCGTTTAATAATATTAGATTTCTTCTATTTCTATGAAGGAATGATTAAGGGGTATTAGCCTTTTACAGAAATTTAAAAATTAGTTTCTTTAAAATGCAAAATCAAGTGCGTTATAAGAAAAAAAAATCTATATTTTTGTTTATTTTAGTTTCGAATTACCACTTGAATTACATTAATCAACTCTTTTCACCAACTATAATTAAACTAACCTGTAACAATAAGCTCGAATACTAAGACTTGTATTCCTGTAAAGTAAAAAAATACTGGAAGTTAACGTTTTAGCGATAAAACACTGCTACTAATCATATTTTAGTTTCGAAAAAGTAACACAGTACGAATATACAGAATTCTTCTTCTACGTCATTTCAAATGGCAGACGATTTTTGAATTTTAAATTAAATAATTTCTTTTTGCATTCAGCAGACGAACAAATTAAGCGAAAATAACTTGTTTCCTTATTATTGTTCGATGAGACAGACGATTTTTGAATATTAAATTAATTAATTTCCATTAAGAAAAAACTTCTTTTAATTAATTCTATTAGCATATAAAATCTAAAAAAATATTTATAAAGAATTGTCTAAATAAAACTTTAAATTCCATGTTCTGTTTGTCCAAATATATAATCCATTTTACATGGAATAAAAAAAAACTACTTATAGTATTTAGTAGACGAAAAAGTCATTTAGTAGACGAAAAAGTCACGTTATTAGAATATGTTTTTTCTTTATTTGAAAACGCAAACTTTTTTCCAATTTTAATTTTAATTTACCGATGTTTCATTTGTTTATTTATGAGAAAAAAATACTTTACTTTAGAATAATTAGTAAAATGAAAATTTCTCATCAAAATATTTTACACGTTTTAACTGCACATCGTTATTTTAGATTGGTTTGGTTTTCTTAATTAACGTCGCACTAGAGCTGCACAGTGGGCTATTGGCGACAGTTCGGGGTCTTTGTCGAAGGAAAGACCCGGTAACGATGCCTCGTATTTTTGAACCACGGTCAGATGACGAGGTTTTTTTAGGTTTTGAATTTGGTTTTGAATTTCATCGATTTGTTCGATTACATCGATTTGTTCGATTACATCGATTTGTTCGATTACATCGATTTGTTCGATTGCATCGATTTGTTCGATTGCATCGATTTGTTCGATTACATCGATTTAATCCATTTATTCGATTTCATCGATGTTTGATTTCATCGATGTTCGATTTCATCGATCATATCGATTTCATCGATCATATCGATTTCATCGATCATATCGATTTCATCGATCATATCGATTTCATCGATCATATCGATTTCATCGATCATATCGATTTCATCGATCATATCGATTTCATCGATCATATCGATGAAATCGAACATCGAACATCGATGAAATCGAATAAATCGAACATCGAATAAATCGAACATCGAATAAATCGAACATCGAATAAATCGAACATCGAATAAATCGAACATCGAATAAATCGAACATCGACGAAATCGAACATCGACGAAATTGAATACCAAATTCAAAACCAAATTCTAAACCAAAAATAACCCTCGACATCTGACCATGGTTCAAAAATACGAGGCATCGTTCCCGGGTCTTTCCTTCGACAAAGGCCCCGAACCGTCGGCAATAGCCCACTGTGCAGCTCTAGTGCGACGTTAATGAACAAAAATCAAAACCAAAAAAAACCTCGTCATCTGACCGTGGTTCAAAAATACGAGGCATCGTTCCCGGGTCTTTCCTTCGACAAAGGCCCCGAACCCTAGCCAATAGCCCACTGTGCAGCTCTAATGTGGCGTTAATTAACCAAAACCAATAACCCAAAAAAAACATCATTATCTGACCTGGTTCAAAAATACGAAGCATCGTTCCCGGGTCTTTCCTTCGACATAGGCCCCAAATCCTAGCCACTAGCCCACTGTGCAGCTGTAGTGCGACGCTAATTAACCAAAACCCAAAAAAAAAAACTCGTCATCTGACCGTGGTTCAAAAATACGAGGCATCGTTCCCGGGTCTTTCCTTCGACATATGCCCCGAACCCTAGCCAATAG
The DNA here is from genome assembly GCA_963932185.1 of Troglohyphantes excavatus. Lineage (NCBI taxonomy): Eukaryota > Metazoa > Arthropoda > Arachnida > Araneae > Linyphiidae > Troglohyphantes > Troglohyphantes excavatus. The sequence goes on along the minus strand of OZ010676.1, from coordinate 52,041,945 downwards.
CCCACTGTTCAGCTCTAGTGCGGCGTTAGCCAAAATTAACCAAAGCCCCCAAAATAACATCGTCATCTGACCATGGTTCAAAAATACGAGGCATCGTTCCCGGGTCTTTCCTTCGACATAGGCCCCGAACCCTAGCCAATAGCCCACTGTGCAGCTCTAGTGCGGCGTTGATTAATCAAACCAAACCAATCAAGTAAGTGAGAGAGCGCCACTTACGCTTTGTCGAAGTGAACCCTCTGTGAGTGAACCTTCTTAAAATTATAAGTTCTTTGAAACAGGTCTCGAAGCTGATTCGTTAATAATATCACATGGCACGCACCAGACGGGCACTGAGAAATTTACGGAAACAAATTACATCACAATGTGCTGTAAATTGTATTTACAGAACGTTCTGTAAAAAATTACAGCAACGTGTGCTGTATTTATTCTACGAAAATGCTGTATTTTTACAGTAATTTTTTACAGTGTATATATTAAACAACGGATGATAAAGTTCGTCAAAAATTACAATATATTTATTCCGTTTGTAAATTTTGTTGAAGATTTAAAGATAAGAGGTTTGATCAAATTTATTTTTAGCAGATATTAGTTAACTTTCTTCAAATTTGAATAACTGATGTAATTGTCCTATAATTACATATTTTTTGTTTTATTTTATTCAATTTAGGAGTATTTTGTTCTAACGGCATTTCGACTAAAAAAATTAAACTGTTGAAATGGTAGTTTATTTTTCATAAAGAAAGAGTTGTATTCCATTAATAAATATCGCATAATAAAATACATTTTTGAATGTACGACGCGTAACTTTCCGGGATACTATTGTATTTTTTAAATTTAAAAATTTCCGTGTTCGACATTGTCATTATTTAGTGTTTTTTTTAATCAATATATTAAACAAGGGATTGCATAGTCAATTCGATTCTCATTTAAAAGTAGAAAATAAAATATTACATCGAAGACATTTTCCCCGTCAGTTTGTTTAATTATTTTTTTATTAAATATAATGACATATCAAACGTTTAAACAAAAAAAATACGATCCTATGTCCTCTCATAAATTACAATTCCATCCACAAATCTTCCCAGACTTTTATAACTTCCTGTATAAAAAAAAATAAAGATCAAATAAATTACAGGATATTCATATCCAGTTTCCATTCCATTGCAACCTCAATGAACTGTCAAGAATACTTATTAATAATTTAATGACAGACAATTAAAGCTCTAATTAACATGATTTCTACACCACTATCCCTTTGAGAAAAGGGAAACGATTTCATTCCTGATCATTCATCATAGTGAAGGGGAGGGGGGGGGGGGTCGAAAATGTAAGCTATCGGAGCTTTGATCAAACCCCCTTGTTGGGGCCCTTAAATAACGAAATCGTGCCCCTAAATGACAGGGTGCAAGCTCACAAAGCAGATGTGTCATTGCAGATATAGCTGTTTATAAATATGGACAAGCATTTAGAAAAGAACCTTTTTCAAAAACCGGTTCCAACAAGCCTGCTTTACACCTGGAACAAATAATTTGCCATTGCTCTGTTCCCATGGTCGTCGTTTTGTGGTTAAGTTAAGGTTATCGAGATAAGGACCATTTTTTTTATTTCAAACATTAGGAATATTTTTTTTTATATACCTCTCCTTGTTCATCGTTTGATTGTGCTTGTTTTGTGCGACGTGTGAAAGAGGAAATGAAAGTTATCTGTCAAATTGTTGGAGCCGTTTTGCCTCCCTGTCGAACGGGCAATTTGTGGAAAGGGGAGTTGACATTGGATGTCTGAAGTGGGTTTCTTTAATTGTGTGAGGCGGTTTTTTGTCTATCTTTCTCAATGGATTTGAGGTTGGGGTATTTAAACCTCAATTGCCATTGTATATCCAGGCCAGAGGGAGGGGGTAGTGGTGGCGCCAGGAATTGAAAGACAGTGGCTGGCTTCACCCGACCCACAGAAGATATGGAGAGAATGATTTAAAAAAAAATATTTTTTAGAAAAACTAAAATGTATTTTGTGTTTTAGGCTGTTGTATTCGGAAAATATGACATTTTTTTAAGGACTGGTTTAAAATGTAAAGATGTAAATTATGTAATTTGTTAATCAAATATTAATGATAGAACGTACAGATCTATCAGAAGGACCTACCGGGAGCATTTTTGTACATGGCCTCTCACTAATCACTGCTTCTTGTTGGCAAGGCGTCCGTTTTGTATTCATTGTGAAATTAATATCATTAATTAAAAAGCGAAGTTGTTCAAAACGTCAGTGCTGTACTTTTGTTATGTAGCAAACTTTATTTTTTAAAATTTTAAAAAAATTTTAAAAAGTGTCGTAAAAAATGTACAGTTGAAATTATTAAATTGATTTTTTTGTGTGCGCAAAATCAAAATTTTCTTGTGTTAGTACCATTTGTCCTGCGTGAAGGAAGGGGAAACCCCTATACGATAGTAAAAGTGAGTCCTGTAGTGTGTTGTATAAGAATAGCTCAAAACAGTGGTTTTCAGATTCCAGTATTTTTATTGTAATTCTAGGCTGTGTCATTATAATTTGAATAGATACCATTCTCTATAGAAATCTTGCATTATAAAAATTAATAAATAACATTACTTCAATAAATGTCACCACAATCATATGCATTATCCTAAGTATTAAAAAAAGTTAAAGGTTAGATTTTTAAAAACTACAACAATACAATTGTCATAATTTTTGCATTTCTCGTTGGTCAAGGTGGGCTATTATTGCCAAATCGAATTTAATATTTCACAAATTTTATAAGGTATCAAGGACAAATTCAGTTAGAATTGCACTCATATTGAAGTTGAGACCTCTCGAAATCACAATTTCAAGTAGATTTAAACTATTGCAGATCAAACCTTCTTTTTCTTCCTATTTTAATCTATTTGTACATATATTTAAATTTCATAATTGGCTCCTGAATTATGTTACTGATAGTTTGTAAATTGTGGTAGAAAATTGGGTGAGGGGGATTCCTTGTTTATTACGATAATAATATAGTTAATTCTATGTTGATTGTTTTGGAAGCATAAAAACAATTGTAGTACATTTTATTTGCATGTTACCATAGATAAATCAAGATGCTTCTCTCATTGGCTAGCATTTTTAAATATTATTAACTCTATTTGATGCCATGGCCATATGAAGAATCAAAAGCGTAGCTTGAAAGATTAGAGTTAGCTTCGTTGGATAGGAATCTATATATTGCGCTCACAACATATAATAATTGAAGGTATAAGTTATGAAGGAAGGTATGCAACAAAAAATAAGTTTTGATATACCTGACCTTAAAGTTTCATTTCTTGTTGTGTTGTGTTGGCATGGCTCCTTCATGACACTAGTATCTCTGTTATTAAGGCTTCTACAGTGCTGCTGTTAGTGTCAAAAAACAGGTCAACGCATACTTCCTTCATACAATTCAAAATAACTATTTTTTTTTTAAATATTTCATACCTCCTTCATCTATTTATCCCTTCAATTATACTTTTACCTGGGATGAAATGATTTAAAAATGGAGTTAAATTAATAATTATAATTAAATATAAACAAACTTTGAGAAAAAAAGGTAGGTCAATGCAATTCGTAATGTTTTCTTTAATAAAAGCGGGTTTATTTTTGTCCAATAGGAGAACATAGAATTTTTTTTTATATTGTGGTTAAATGCTTCCAACATAAATCCATCATACCACCAATGAAAAATCGGAAGAAACATTCCTCAAAAAATCCAACTCACTGTAGCTTCTTTGCACACAGCAAAGATCACGTTAAACTTTTCTCCGAACTTTCCAACCCACTTTGCCATCTGTACATTCTATGAAGCCTAGATGGGCAACCATCAACCATCACTTCCCCTTAGCCCAAAACACACAAAAGAACAATTTCTTTTCTTTCAAAAAGAAAGTGAAACATCACAAAAAAACGCATTAAAAATAAACCAAATAAATAAATCCGGGGAATAGATCGAGAAGTTTGCTACACGCTACAGCCCCATCTATATAGCTCATAAGACAGTTTAGACAATCGTGAAGAATCTCTTTTTATTGTATTTTAGACTCTGTGTGCGAGCTTTACCAGGTGGGACTAGCGACCGTTAGGTGGGGGGAGGCTTTACTTTGTAGTAGCCGACCCTTGAAAGGGGGTGCCCGGTTCTGAAAACAAAACCAGGTTACAAATTGTGTTGGCCGGATTGTTGGGGAGATGTTTTCCCCGCTAATTGGTTTTTGAGATCGCCGTCAAGACGTGAAAAGGGGAGCAAAGATGAAGAATATTTTGAGGGGTGATATTACATGTGAGGGGTGTAATCGGCCGTTGTTTATATTAATGGTTTTCTAAATGTGGTAAAAAAAATTGACGTTAATCATAAAACATCAAAACTTTCTGTAGTTAATTTAATATTTTAAAATTTTGTTGAATTGAGATGTTTTTTACCGATTGCGCATACATAATTTTTCAGGGCAGCCATATAAATTTTGTATCGTTATTATAAAGAGTGAAAAACAACAATCGCCAGGGGTTTCTGGCAATTAAGATAATTGATTTTAATCTACCACAATAAGATTAGAATATGAAACCTGTTATGCTAAATCTCATTAATTCACCTTGAGAAATTTCAGAGGAGAGCAAAAAACCCAATTAAGGATTTAACGGTGTTTAACATAACAGGCCAACTTCGAAACTATTTTTTACCTACATATAAAAGGTTTAAACAATAAAGTTTTAGTCATACATAACGGGTCATAAATAATGCACTTAATACATTAACCCTTTGCCTCTCAGACACCAATATAACGACCAGTTATCTTGTTTCCCTGTTCTTTAAAACAAACGAGAACAGCAGGATATTGTGTTTAGAACATCAATCTTTTTTGTAACTTGTTCTCTTGCAAATACAAAACAGATTAGGATTTTTTCCCTTTAGGATTATAAAAAAAAAAATCTGTGGAAAAGAACGTAAAGAGGAATAACTGTTCCATAGAAAGAACACAAATCGCAAAGTGTTCGCGGAGTGCAAAGTGTTAATACATATGTGCGCTAAGGCATCCATATACGTCTTTCACTTAATGAATGTAGTCTTTAAAAATCCGTTTCTTTACCTTAATATTTTCTGAAAATTTTTAAGGAAATTTTCGTTTTCGTTGGAAACTGGACAACATAACAGGATAATGAAAGAAATATTTTATTTAAGTACTTAAGAGATTTTTTTTACTGCTCAATTAGAGAGTTCAGTTACAATAAGACGCAAGTCATATTTTGGCTAAATTCAGTAAAAATGTGCGTTTCACAACTTTGAAAGATGTATATTTGTGTAAATATTATAAATATAAGAAATATGCATGGTACCTTTTAGTGTGTTCAAATTGTTCGAACCCCATGCAGGTGCCTATCAGGGAGGTAAGTGGATATCATTAAAATTTAAATAAAACTGGTAAAATATTAAAATCCTAAATATTTTTAAAATACGTATTTTATTAAATGACTCAACACACAAAGCTTAATTTTTTTAAACTACACATTCTTCCATTACCAATACCACATCAGAATTAAAGTTTTAATATGCTACAATGAATTTTAACGCAAAACTTTAATTCTCGAATATCGTAATTGGATTATTCAAACAACAAAATCTCCTGTTTTCGAGAAACAGCAAAAAAATTGACGCATCTCATTATCGAAAGCTGATGCCTGTCCGTCCAATTCCTAGTCTTTTTAGCGAAAGCTAAAGAGTAAAGTCAGAATATTCATGAATCCCGTATTGCAGCTCTTCTGTGCGTGATACCGGCTTGATGAAGTTCGTGGGAAAGCTCAAGCTGTTCGGCGCAGGAGTGACCAGGGTCTTCTTTTGAAATGCCACGAGATTTAAATTTGCCATCGTTGTTAGTTGGAGAAGTTTTCAGTGCTCCCTTTCAGCTCAAAGCTATTCAATTCAGCTCTAGGAGGATTCAGGGAAACTATTTCTCTGGTACTAGGAGTATCAAGGACGGATTTACATAGGTGCTATACATACCATCGCTTTGGGTCTGCCTTTAAAGACCATAGCATCAAATTTAAAATAGAAAATAAGTTAAAATAAATTGTCTTATAACTTTTGCTTTTGTAAAAATATCTCTCTCAAAGTCTTTGTAACTATTTGGAAACTAGCTTTATAAGAAAAATTGGCGGCAGCTTTTGTGATATTTTCGAACATTTCAATCGGAAAAGTTGACAAGAAATCTATAACAAAATAAGTTCAAAATAACAACTTTAAAACTAAAGTAAGATAATCAACATTAACAAGACGTGTTTAGGATTAGGAACGTTAATATTGCAGCCATGTGAATAAGCCCCATGCACTCATATTTAACTCGTATTTATTGAATTATAGTTTCGGTTTGGATTTATTGACTATATTTCCGACTATTTTAGATATCAAAATAGTTATTATTTATTGTTTACCAACAAGATAGATCGACAATTTATTAGGTATTTCAGCTGATGGGTAGTGAGGATTTTAAGATGGAGCTAGAACTAAAATATGTAAAAATTGTCTACTTTGATGCCCTTTCGTATCACTATTTTGAACCAAATTAAATTTTGAAAAATATATTCTACTTTAATTCTACTCAATGAGTTGATATCGCACACAGTTTGAATATTAGAATGTTTAACAATCTAAATTAACGACCCTTTTTCAAAGCTGTTAAGTTTTAAATTGCGATTTTCAGCCATACAAATTACAATAAGAACAAATGGACAGATAGGCAGAAGCATAGGAAAATCTAATAGGGTTATGTAGACCTTTAAGACCTTTACTATCTTTCAAATAGAAATAAGTTATTTATATTTTAACAATACATCTTTACAAATGCAGCCTTATTTCTAATGCCGATTAATATTATTCTAGAAAATAGGGATAATGCATCTTTAAACCAACACTGAATATTCACTGTATCTAACACGGTCGTTTAGACAAATATTCACCTCTTATCTATCCAGATATACAGGTAAAGTAATTTTTAACAGTTCATAAAAGCAATACCGTATTAAAACACTTCTTGAATTTATATTGATATATTTTTATTTATACGTCCGTTGTTTTATTTTTTTAAATTTTTTATTCTTATAATTTTTTACATCACATCAAATTCAACAATTTTTTTTATCATTGATTTCTTTATATTTTTTACATTAATGTTTTAATTTGCCTACGTTATTTTATTATTCCTTTTAGCCTTGCTTTCCTCCCAGCACCCTAGAAATATTCATATAAATATTAATATAAATGATAGTCATCATAGTATTATATAAAAAAGTTTTTAATAATTAGCTTCATTAATTTTTAATTTTATTATTATATTTTGGATTAAAAATGTTCTCAAAAACATAACCCCATTAATAGTTTAAATTTGAATTCGGAACGATGATATGAATTCAGAATTTTGAAAAACGTCTATACCATAATAATTAGTATGAAATAAAACACGTACTAGAGTCCATATTATTTATTATATCTCAAGTAGCAATCCCCATAGTACAAAAATGAACTAGTTATTTTTATAAACAGCATGGAAATCCCTTAACCACCTCCGTGCCGTCTATAGGTAAACGCACCACTGTATAAAACATTCCCAGTATCTATAAATAGCAGAAAAAACTATTAACGCTTCGTATTTTTTGTAATACGAAATGGTCTTTAAGATATCCTTCGATAGCGTGGCTCATCATTCAAAAGCTCATTACAGCGAAACACATGTTAAAGCCACTAAGAACCGTCTTGGCTCCGCATAGAGAAAAGTACTCCTGGCGTGATAGCATGGAGCTATGCTATAAATATGAAAAGTGCCATCCACATGACTCGGTGCGGCTTCCGTAACGAGTGTTGATTGTGGAAAACGAAATGAGTTGAGACTCACGGAAATTTCCGTGCTCCGTCCTTTTTGGGAAGGAGAAGATTCAGCGGAAAATGATTCGGTGTCTCTCTATCATCAAGTGTTGGAATTCAGAGGTTGGATGCATGTTATCAATTCATTTTAAATGAGAAGGTTTTAAGCGAATTTTTTCAATTGGGTATGTATAGGCTTAAGTGTTTGAGGGGAATATGTTTACTGCACTGTAAAAATGTATATTCATTTTTTGAAGACCTTTTGACGTCATTTTGACACCTGTCAAATGTTCTGATTAAATATTTAACCTAAAGTGAGAAGTATATTCGTCAGAAATAACAAAATAATTAAATATTTGGGAAAAAATAAAAATATTTTATCGTATTTCACGAAAAAATTATCGGAGCATATTTAACGAAACCATTTTTAGCATTGTGGTTTTAAAGGAATTTAAAAAGTAGGCAATGAGGTACGGAAAGCATGAAAAATATAATTTAAAATTGGCAAAAAGTTTTAGAAATGTTTAGCAAAAAATACATATAACTGAAAAGCTGAGTGGATGAACATATTAAATGACATTTTTGAAAGATGTTCTGGCGAAAGAACATGTTATGGTCTGTGTAAGTATAGAACATTTATTTATTTTACTGTCTTCAATAAAGTGGTTTTCCGTAAAGAAAATATGTTATGTATACGTTATCGTCCAGTTTTATCTTATAAACTTTAAAGCTCTGACGCATCAAACTGCGAAACCATTTAAATCCTTTTTTCAGTTGCAAAACAAGTCATTTGAAAATTAAAATTTATATTATAAATTATTCAATAATTTGAAAACTTACACATTTTAGTGAAAATTTGTGATATTGTGTCTTCATTTTTACAAAAAAAAATTACATTAACAATAATTAATATTTGAATGTTACTTCAGTTTTAAAATAAACATTCCAATACAGAATTACTATAGAGAATGACTTGCTTCCCTCCATTCAAGGTAAAGGGCAATATGCCCCATTAGAAACAAACCCGAGCGAATTACTCAAAAAAAACTTTTCGTGCATTAGCTACTTTTGCATCTAGACTACTCACTTTATATATCCATGTACAACTCCCTCTACCAAATAATATATTCACCAACCCACAATCATTTAAATAAAGATACAACAATGACCATTTCTAAGTCGAAATTGCAGATGGCACAGAAACCCACACGTAGTATATGGCTGGAAAAATACATTTGATTTGAGGTGTGTCCAATTCCAATAATCTCTCGCCTATTGTTCCTTTGACAGCGCTTTGATTGCTGCAAGTAGAGACGCAGCTGTGAGCTTGCGGCTGCAGCTGTGATCTGAGGTGTCATTAGGCAGGGTGTGTGCCCTTGTCACTATGCAATTGGAATCCACACCCTGCTTTAAACGGACTCACTTACATATCGATGCAAATTAGAACAACGGTTCGAGTTGAGGTTTGACATGGGTTGAGAATTGAAAACCCCAGGTAAAAATTTTGTCTTAAAAAGGTAGACTTGGGGAAGGGGGAGCGGGGGTATTGAAAGAAGTTTTGCTAAGTTATGATTTTTAGCTATAAAGTCATAATCCATGAGAACTGTATGACCATTGCTCTGATCATAACAGATTTGAAACTTCAAATCCAATTCAATTTTGTTAATTTTCGAAAAATGTGGAAAAAGTCGTAGTTTAAAATGAAAAAATTTCGTTTAAAACGTTGAGATGTCATTCAAAGTGAAATATTGGTATTAGTATCACATTATTGTTTTCAAGTAAGTATATACAGAACGTTTACGGACCGGTTTTGACAACAATGTGCGTTCGTATTCACCCATTCATCGATGCGTGCATTTTATTAAATTCTTCGAATAACTGAAAGTATACTAATTTAAAATAGTTGTATTTGCAACGAACGAAATAAAATTCAGAAAGGGAAAATGTAATAACGTCTATGTAGTCAAAACGAAAATTCCTAAGACAGTAAATGTACTAACGTAACTAGTACAATTGAAAACGTGGGTGCAAGAACCAGACAGCTCCACTTTTTTTTATTTATATTTTTTACTTATTCCTAAAAGGAAGAAAAATCCTATCGATTGCTGCAAGAATCAAACAACTCTAGCAATGGCTATAGAGATGTAAAGGACAAAAGGAGCTGTACTATGGAATTATAAGATGGCGATGCAAGAAACGTACATTGATTTTCGTCCTTTCAGAACAATTTTGAAAACTGAAGCTGTCTGGTTCTTACACCCACGATTTCATTTTGCGTTTCATTAGTTTTTTCTAGTACAATTTGCCGTTTAACCATTATTACCAGAAAAAATTCCGTTTAACGAATTTTAATAGAAAAATTTACGTTTAACCCTTTTTTACCAGTACAATTTTCCATTAAATCAATTTATGCCAGTGCAATTCCCGTTTAACCACTTTTGTCATTGATTTCCGTTTTATTAATTATAATAGTAAATAAGTCCCTCTTATTCGCTTCCAGAATCCAAGCGATTACTCGGATATATCAGACCGAAAATATTGTCTTCATTGACCGGTAGCGTCCTTTCCGGTTGTCGTAGCAACGGTAGGCGTATCTTCATTAACATATTTCGATGATCCAAAACTCCGTTTCGATTTTCTTCTTCCAAGCTTTGGAATGACGCATTTGAAAGCAATGAAAATTTCTTCCGTGAGCTGCTTTTCCATTGCAAGTGGCTGGAAAATCGATCGGCACGCACGCTGCTTTGCTCGCTACAGCTTTGCTCACTGCAGCTATCGCGTTACACGACATTCCTATACAGAATTACTATAGAGAATGACTTGCTTCCCTACATTCGAGGTAAAGGGCAATATGCCACATTAGAAACAAGGAGCATGCATATTTGCATACTTTATTTGATGATTTTTATAAATTAAATAATAGTACTAGATTTTTATAAATTAAATATTACCGATAATGGAGATTGGGAATTCCCTTCTAACCTGGTTGTATGTTTGTCCTCGCATATACCAATCTCTATATTGGTAGGAAACTCTACCATTGTAGAAAAAGAGTCAATGTCCAATATCGATTTTGAGTATACCCGCCAATTTTTTGACATTGGCTTTTGTGAAAAAGTACTTACTCTGAATGTAATAAGTACTTACACTGAATATAATAACTCTTTGCATTCGAGAAACATGTTTGTCATTTATGTTCTTTTAATGGAACAGTTCCATCTCCGGTTCTTGTTCTTTTTAAAGAGGATTCTTTAGGATTCTTTTTATTTTTTAGCGAGTTATTTTTTCGTTTAGTGTGGATAATTATAAAAAGAGAAAAAGTTATGGTTGAAGCTCTCAGTATAATCTCTTCAGTATCAATCTTATCTATTCAATCTTAGCTCAGTATTTGTTCTCAGTATACCAAAAATATATTTAGTGGTTTATGCCATTTGTCATATTTTTTTTTTAAATAAGGTAATCAAGGAATATATACATAAGAAAGATCACATGAACATGAAGAAAGTTTCAGATCATCAACATATTTGGTGCTTCTAAATAACAAAAATAATTTATATTAAAGTTTGTGAGATGAGAACTTTTTAAACTCAAGAATAGGTTGTTCTCTTTTGTTTTGAATAACAGAGAAAATATAACACGTAGTTATTTTGGTGACTTAAAGGTGACACTCGAGTGCAAAGGGTTAAAAAATATGTTGATACCAAAGTGATATCATTTTTTTAAATGGAGTTAGATAAGGAACAAGTTAACGAAATAAATTATTTTTTATGTTCAAGAACATGGAAAAAAAGAACTGGTCTTTATTTTGGTGACTGTAAGTCACCATTCGAGTCCAAAGGGTGGAAAACATTGGACCATTTTCATCCACTCTAATTATTGAGCAAAACTTAAAATCTCTTATTTTAGACATAGGCCCCTTTTTTTACCAAGGTTCAGAATTATTAATCAGTGTTCTGTCTGATCCAAGGTAAATAACGAATCATTATCAATAGCATGTTTGAGCAGCATCGTTAAACGACATCAATCATGTCAAAACCCTTCCATCCACATTGTTTTGATATTCTATTTTAATCCACTGTTTGTATTGCAGTGAATACAAAAAAAAAATAAAGGAATCTTCGTTTTGGAATCTATCTTTCCTTGGCTGACCATTGGTAGCGAGCGCTTTGCAAGAGTGGAGTTCGTGCCACATTTGCAGAGTCCGCTGAACAAACACGGAAACTTAATATACAGAAAAAGAAGAATCGATGTTGACAAAGTGTTTCATGCTATTCAATACGTTAGGACGCGTTTCGCATTGGTTGCTGGGATGCAACAAACAAATCTGCTGCGTATTATATTAAGGGACTCGCTAATACCTTCTTGTTCTACTTCTTTGTCGAGCATTCGAATATTGTTTTACTATTTTATGTTCACATTTTATTAATCCTAGAACTAAATGTCCCTTTGAAGAAATATCTTAAATGCAGATGTCCACCCTAATGTCCCGTTTGAAGGGATAACAAAAATATGGATTTCTCGCTCGGATATCTCGTATGTGATGTCGTTTTTCTTCTTCTTTTAATGAAAATAAAACTTTGTTTTGGTGTTTTGATTTTATTAATCCTAGAACTAAATGTCCCTTTGAAGAAATGTCTTAAATGCAGATGTCCACCCTAATGTCCCGTTTGAAGGGATAACATAAATATGGATTTCTCGCTCGGATATCTCGTATGTGATGTCGTTTTTCTTCTTCTTTTAATGAAAATAAAACTTTGTTTTGGTGTTTTGAAGCATATTTCATAAAGAGGAATTTATATAGATACTTGAAATACCCGCTCTAGGTGAACAGGATGGAAATAAAATAAGTTTAAAAAAATATTATAATATGCGTAAGAAAAAAAGTATAATATAAGTTTGAAACGTTATCTCTTTGTCCTGGTGTATATGGTAAAAAAATTATTTCTTTTAGTTTTTATCTTTTACAGGTTTTTCACCTTTTAAAAACGTGCAATTGATATACCAATTGCTTACCTTTCTATAATTTAAAGTGTAAGGAACAATCAAACCTTAGAAACAATAAATTAAACCTTAAATTGGTTGCACAAACATTACCTATTATCAAAGTCCCAAAGATTATGTAAAAATGCACAGTTTTCACCTTACAAAAACAATTCTATGTAAATTTTAATTCAAAGATTAGTTATGTGTATTGAAAAATTATATTGCGAAATTTTGTATTATGAAAATTTTAATACCTCTTAAATGATATAAGTGTTCCTAACATTAACTACATGGCATTTATTTGATTTAAGAAAAATATACATAATTTTTTATGTATAAAGTATGGTGGTATATTTTCTGTAAAAAAAACATTTTTAAGAAATTATTTAATTACTTTTTTAAATATTGATATGTGTTAAATGTTAAGAATGAATACTTGTAAGTGGAAATATTTATTTTTATGAACCCAAATCAACAATACTCACTAAACTTAAAGTAAACAAAGATTAAAATCTAAAATCTAGGATTTCTACTGTCAAGAAAATTAAAAAGTTTAAAGTAACTTAGTGTAGTAGAGAAATAGTAATTTTAATTGTAAAGTATATTTAACGTTTTTTGCACTTTCTGTATATGGAAGAATATAAAGTTTTTGAATTTTCTCAAACTATTAAATTTTTCTTTAAATTCAGGAAAGAATTAAGAAAATTTGTATTATTAGACTTATCGAAATTAAAAAAACTACGTAATTAATCCAAACACCAAGTTAACCAGTATCAAAGTGTATTTGCCAAAGCTACTCTAAAATTATCTATTAATACCTTTAATCAAAACTTTTCGATGAAAAGGCATTGAACAAATGTATCGATGCAATTACAGTGGATGTTTGTGAAGACATGTAGTACATTTTAATCCCAACACTATTTCGCATGTCTTCATTCAAAAGTGCAAAAGGTCGTATGACTGTCTATATGTAGCTAGCATTTTTCAGAAGAGCGAAAAGAATTGTTTCTTTATGATGATGCTATGATCTTCTTTTGACATTTGATTGTATCTTTTATTGGATTAGATAATGACATAAGATATTTTACCATCAGGAGGAAATCATATAATGCCATAAATAGCTATAATAAAATGATGGAATATTTGACATACAGCCTTTTGCACGTTGAACGACGATATCAGTATTATTTTTGCTGCTTAACTACAAAGTATATTCAATATCAATTAGTTTTAGAAATTTAGAACACATTCATGAAAATGATGAGTCAAAGTCATTATTTTGTATGTCTTCATTCAAAAGTGCAAAATGTCGTATGTCTATGTTTCTAGCATTTTTCAGAAGAGCGAAAAGAATTGTTTCTTTGTGATGATTCTATGATCTTCTTTTGACATTTGATTGTATCTTTTATTTCATCATGTTCTAAAGTTCATATTTCGTTAAATATTTTCTATTTAATTTTTCGTCAATGACGAAGTTTATTTAATGAAATTTACGAAACGACGATATATTTCATATTTTAATCATGGATTAATTTCAATACATATGATTCATAATGAAATAAATTTTGTTGCAAAGTTTAATTGGAACATGCAACAGAAAACTTCTGTCAAATCTGAGTAACCATCTTTAACAGTGTATGTAGTTTTAAAATAAACAAACGTTATTTAAAAGCATTGTCTCTTAACGTCTACTCTTGTCCGTGTCGTTTTTTATAGTATTTTCATATTAAAAATATAAAATTATTTTCGACTTCTGAAAAATATATAACATTATTAAAAATGCTTGCTTAGATGTGTCTAATGCATCCTGAATTATCTCTCTGGTTAGCCTATAATCGCATTTATTTGGTCACGAAAAATTTATAACTAAATTCTTCAAAAAGTATAAAATATTTAATTGTTTTGTAAATTTTATTATTTTAAGAAGAAAAAAATTTTGGTATACTGATAAAATATGAATAAATTTCATTATTCAAGAAACTTTCGTAAAACTTAACTATTTTTGACAGTGCATGCACTGCAACAAAATTTTTGAAACACATTTTCAACTGTTTATCATTATTTTAAATAAATTGGCAATGAGAGAATTTTTAATCCACACTTTTACAATAGGTTATTTAAAATTGACGAAATCTTCGATACAGTTTTCGTCCAGAATAGCGATAAATTCATCGAAATTTACAGAATATTTCACCGTTTTGTAATTTTTTTATAAACAAAATAAACTTTGTAAAATTTGAGTAACAACCTTTAACAGTGGCATAATGTAAACACTAGTACTTTAAATACAAAACTTGTTTACATATTCCGTTATTGAGTTTTTTGTATAGTACTAAAGTACAGTATTAAAAAATTAACATTTCTCGCAAAAAGAAGGTTTTTATATTTTTATGTTGCATCTTAACGGATATGGAAATAAAAAAATGAATATGTGGGAATAGCGAATGTTTCAGGATATGTGTTCTTTGCAGGATTTGGTAAAAACAGCTGTAACATTGTATTAATATTTTTAATTAGCAATTAAACTTTTTACATTAAACATTGTTCTAAATATTTGTAATCGTTTTTCACATTAATTTTGTCAATACAAATATTTACGATTTTGTTGTTTTGTAAAAAAAAATTATGAATATGTAAAATAAATTTTAACTACTCTAAGTTGAAAGTCGTGCATTAAAATTTTTGAGCACTGACTTTTAGTTTAGCCAAATCAACGCCGAAGCATAAGCTTAAAATGAAAAGTTGTGGCTCTAGAAACGAAATCAAGTTTCATTACTCATGGCAGGTGGGTAGAAAAAATTGAAAATATAATAAAGTTTTTAATTTTTTTTTAATAACTACCCTCAATATAAATCAGTGAAATATCAAACCCGCATTACCAGTACAATGCTTTGACCATGTGTACAATGGAAATCCAGGGCGGCGCAAATTGTTGAGCAATGGTCGCTGTTTGGCTGTATCACATTTAGCTGTATTGGCATAATAAAACACTTTTGACAACTACTTCGCTTATATTTTAAACAAGTCGCTTTAATTTAGTAGCAATAAAGTAGTTACAGTAAACAAAAAGAAGGGTTTATTATGTGTAGTTAAAATCAAACAACGATCATTGCCCAACAAAATATGACTACCCTGTCCGTTTTCCGGGAAGCCGACTTCACAGCATTACGAATCAATACACACAATTAAGCCAAACCAATAAGTTTCATGCATTATCAATGAACTTAAAATAACTAACCTGTGCTTCATCTAAAGAAAGACACATAAGCAATCCAACCGATGTCTCCTCACTACCGATTCTATCCACAAAATAACATTACTTCCAGCAAACTTCCATGCCCACTTACAGCAACGCCGGCGGTAAAATCGCACGTGCTATGACTCCCTAACTAATAACGCGATAATAGGGCAAAACTGCCCTATAAATCCATACCCGGGTGCTTGCCCTATCACCTTTGAGAGAGGGTAAATGAATTCTCAATGTTTCTAGCGGGACTTCTTGAGGAGGTGACGCCATATGGCGAGGTCGGGCCCAGAAGCATATGGTCGGTGTATTAGGGATTAAACTGTTGCATCAAAGATGAGCTTAGGGTGTTATTAGTTAATTGCTTGGTTTTAGTATTCCAATCGTGTTGCGTTTGTGTGGTTCACTAGGCGCAGTTTTGTAGGATATTCAACTGAAAAGGACATGTGGTATTATCATTAGTTTCGAATGTCCCAAAGGAAATGTTAAATACAGAGGCCAATATTAAAACTTCTTTTGTCTGTATTTTTACGAAATTGAGAAACTGTATTGTACATTTGAGTAGTCCAGATGCAAAAGAAGCTATCGGGAGAACTGTGTACAAAAAGCTTCCGGGAGAACCTCTACGTTCTATTATTAAGACATGCTATTCAAACTCGCGTGAGCAATTCCCGTTTTAATTGCAAAACAGCAAGGAGTAGCATTCATTTGACTTATCTTCTTTTTCAAATCTCTAGAATATGCTCATAAATTTTCTATGATCAAAATAGTCAACCAAATTATAACTATTCCAAATGTATCCAAATTCTTCCGGGTGATTTCGTCTTGACCAAAATGGCCTTCATACATTTACACTGCTTCCTTTACGGATTTCCTTGAATCCAAAGCAAAATCATTGTTACACCCGGATTACGGATAAAAGCTGGAAATAAAGTAACAAAAATTAAACAATCGCTTTCAACTCACCTAATTATACTGCTGCAAAAGCTGGTCCGAAGCCAGCCGTCTGCTCCAAAGTTCCAGCTTCCGTTGCGGACCCCTTTAAGGAAATGGACCTATTAGGGCTTTACGCACCTCCTCTGTGCGTGAACAGTTTGTCGTGAGACTTGACCGACACCACCCCATATAAAAATGGAGGTTTCTACACTTTCAACATTGTCTCACGCGTCACGAGGTCACTCCACGCAAGTCACGCACGAGAAGGCGATACCAGTTACGTGAGCGATTTACCCGCGAAGTATACAGATTTGTTACTCGTCACGGCAAACCGTTTAGGCAAAAAGGCGACGTGTAGAGTTATATCGTCGGTCGGATACCGACACTGGTTTTGGATGTTTGGGCTACACGCGAATTTTGGATTTTTATTAAAATTCTGGTTGGCGACAGCTAAAAGACGGACGGGAGATATTTGGATCATCCTTTGTCTCGCGTGTTGGTTAATCTGCCAATGCAGCACGGGACTTCAATCACGAACTTGGCATTGGGTTTGAAAGGGGCCAAGAAAAGAGTCACTTCA